>NNCF01126586.1:476622-551233 GCA_002313205.1 Laupala kohalensis | reverse complement strand
ATATATATATATATATATATATATATATATATATATATATATATATATATATATATATGTGTGTGTGTGTGTGTGTGTGTGTGTGTGTGTTACGCACAACCCGAATTCGGCCACATGCCTTTTTGTCAGAACCAGTTTCAAGCTCAGTAATAGTTTTGGACGTTCACGTTTTGCCAGAACAAGTTTTAAGCGCTTTCAAAGCACTCAATACTAGTTCTGGCAAAAGATAATCGTCCAAAACTAGTTTTGTCCACTCACCAATAATTAAACTTCTTATACTCGATGCCAATTCTTTCTTTTTTTAGTATTTAGTACGGATCAAATGTTATTTTCGTATATGAGGCATGCGGGAAAATGGCAATTACGCGCTTTTGAGTGTTTTTATGTTCGGATTGGTATAAAAGTATCCATCCCGAGTATAATACAAACGTTTATTTAACTTGATCCGTTCGATGAATGTATGTGTGACGCACAAATCCCGAATTCGGTCATTGGACAGAAATAACGACCAAACTACTTTTGGGTGATGCGTTTTTGCCAGAACTAGTTTTGAGCGAATTCAAAACTCTCAATACTAGTATTGATTGTTTACGTATTGCAAATCTAGTTTTTAGCGTTTTGAAGGACAGAACTAGTACTATAATAGAGCATTTTCACTATAATGAGGTTTCATGTACTTTAAGTGGATATATTTTCTAGAGTATTTACTGTGGTTAATATGTTATTTCCCTGCACGATACATTTATAAAAGTCATATTTCCACTATATGGTGTTTTAATACTCGAATTGATGGAAAATTTCTATTTCTATGATAGACGTCCAGAATTTTAAAATTAACCTTTTTATGAACTGAGGTGGAATATTAATAAAACACAATAATATGTATATAAATTAATTTCTTCCACAATTATTATCTCTCTACATATATAACGTTGGGTATACGTATGGCGCACTATAACTTTCGGACTACCTGAAGCTATTTCAACGAAACTTAGAACAGCGATGACTGACTATCTGGCAACAAACCTTGTGTTGGTAACATTACTTGCACCCCTAGGGTGGGGTGGGAAGGGGTTTATATTTAAAAATAATCGGAAACATCCGATATTGGTAATGACTACATTTTGAGGATGCTGAAGTGAAGAGTAACATTTCTCGTGCCGCTTAAATCAACGAATTCCCCCTGTACACCCATCGTCTAGCGGGTGAGAGGGAGTAAATATAAAAGTAAGCGGAAATGACCGCTATTAGTGTTATCGGGGCCGCTGAAACTTGTACGAACATCATCCCTTATATATCCCTACGGAGGTGCTGCTATTTTAAAGTTATAGAAAATAACATAGAACTGTCAAATACTCAATTTTCAACATCGCCGAGTTTAAGAATGATATTCTGGTATAGTGTAAGTAAAAATTCAACTTCAGTGGATAGAGAGACAATCCTTGCATCCCCTGGGAATGGAGAGGGAAGAGGATGAAATTGAAAAATAAGCGGAAACGACCGATATTGGTGTTGAATACATTACTTTCTGGGTCACTGAATAGTGACATCCCCGATTCCGCATAAGTCCATGGACACCCGTTCACCCCATCAACCCTTGGAAAGGAGATGTCTTATAGAATATAGCGAAAATGACAAATTCACAGTTTCTGGCGTCGTTGGGATGAGATGTGTCACCCCTGATATTGTTTAAGTCTTCCTTCAGTCCCAATGTGAATAACACACTCCATTTCCCCTAAACGGGGTGGAAAAAATTAGTTGAAAAGGGGCGATTTACATGAAACATAGTTTTCAGGGTTGATGAGGTGAATAATTATTCAACCAATGCTGTTTAAATAACATGAGGGATTTGGTTTCCTTGGAGCGGAGGGTGAAATGGGTGGAACGGAAAAATTATGTGAAATAACCAGTCAAATCCATTGTCTCCGGGTTTGCAGAGATGAATGATTAAAATGAAAGGAGAAGGTGGGAATGGTGTAACACGTAAAAATTATCTAAAATGATTGATGAAAGTGTCGAGTTTATAATACTCAAGGTTGCTGAGACGAATTATTTTAATGAAGAGGATGGAGAACAGCGTCACACGTCAAACCCTATAACACCGTTGCAACCTTTGTTTAATTATCGAAAATGATATCAGAGAATAATCCCAGTAATCAACGTCGCTGAGTTGAATGGTGACTTCCTGATATAGTGTAAGTCTAGTTTCAGCTCCCATGAGAAATGGCATCCTTTCCTACCCCCTACATCAGTGAGAGAGGGGTGGAAAGAGGGTGGCATGATACAAATATGAAAATGATTGATTTGCGTTCATTTTGCAATTTTCAATGTTTCTAGATGAGAAATTATACTACCGTTATGTCAAAGTTCCAACCAAAAGGTATGTTTGGCACCCCTCCAGATGTGGTTGGAAAGAGCGTTACGAGCAAAAAAGAATGGGAAACCATCGAATCCACAGTTTCGGAGTTGCAGAGATGTATTATGATACTCGGGATGTCGTTAAGTTTCGGACTCGGTACATCAAATAAAATACAATTCAATCTAATCTTTTAATAAAATAAAAGTAAAATAATTTTCTTCTAATGTAAGTTGTTATTTGCCAAGTACTTCGCTATAAAAATAAAAATCGAAAATTAAGAAAGTGAAACTATAAAAAATATCCGTCCTTGGTCGCACATTATACGTGCGAGAGTGTATAGAAGATGCATCAACATAGATATTTAAAAAAATGAAATAATAATTTAATAATATAAGGGGTCGAGCATCATAAATACTAATAAAAAATATAAAATATCCTCAGTATTTAAAATTTTACATTGCATTCCCTTCATTGCAAAGGTACTAGGGGAATATAGTGGCAGATCGTGGAATTTGGTGTCACCGAAAATATCACTACTGGTTTCAGAACCCCGAAAACTACGACCTCAAAACTAATAGCGGCCATTTTCGATAATTGTTACATTTCAGTCCCTTCTCACCCCCTATTCAATGGGTGTATATCTCTCGTGGAGGGTGACCGTGGGAGTATTGAGAGTGTCAATGCAATTCAGCGGTACCAAAAAGGATGTATTCCACAAATATATTGGTAGTTTTTGATTATTTTAACTTGCCACCGCATTTCCACCACTTGTCTTATGGGTGCTAGGAACATATAACTCTCCTATGGATCAATAGTGAACTTATTGGGGTTGTCCTTATCCATCTCCACGGTACCGAAAACTATAATTTCCAATCAAATATTTTTTTTTTCGATTATTTGTACATGCTACCCCTTCCCACTCCGTCCCTGGAAATGCGAAGGTTGTCTTATTCACACGGTGCTCTTTATCAGATAGTATGTCATCTGTGTACCAAACGTGGTTCAAATTATTCCAAGCATTCTGGTGTTGTAGATGCTCACATACATACCCCCGTTTCAACCCGCTTATGAATAGATTATCGTAAAATCGTACCATAATCATCTATTGTAATGCACACTACACATATATGCAATTACACCTCGATTGGAAACTTGAACGTGGTCGAAAAATAAAATTACGAATTTGGAAACGGAAGGATAACATACATACATACCCACTTACTCATCACTCTTAGGGTAGATTTTCCTAAAATGGTACCATAATCTATTGTCACTCCTTTTAGGAGAGACAGGAGGTCTCATTTTCATGGGGACTGAAGTAAGACTTAAACGATATCAGGGGTGTCACCTTTCATCTCAACGACGCCAAAAACTGTAAACTTGTAATTTCGCTAATTTTTATATGACATCTCCTTCCCTAGAGTTGATGGGACGGACGGGAGATGATCATGGTCTTATGCGGAATCAGGGATATCACCATTTCAGTGATTCCGAAAGTAATGTATTCGACATCATTAATATCGGTTGTTTCCGCTTATTTTTAAATTTCATCCTCTTCTCTCCTCACCCCAGGGGATGCTAGGAGTGTCTTTCTATCCACTGAAGTTGAATTTTTACTTACATTATATCTAAATATCATTATTAAACTCGGCGACGTCGAAAATTGAAAATTTGACAGTTCTATGTTATTTTAAATAACTTTTAAATAGCCTTCCGTAGGTATACATAAAGATTCATCGTGGACGTGAGTGTCATCGGAAATGTTGATTTAAGTTTCAGCGGCCCCAATAACTATGGTCCCAACGCTAATAGAGGTCATTTCCGTTTACTTTTCTATTTTCTCCTTCCTACCCCCTTGACGATTCGTTAATGGGGGGTGAGCGTTGATTTAAGCGGCATGAGAAATGGTATTCTTCACTTCAGCATCCTCAAAAATGTAGTCATTACCATTGGCGGTTTTTTCCGATTATTTTTTCATATAAACCCCTTCCTCCCTCACTGGGGATGCAAGTAATGTTATCAACACTGGTTGTTGCCTAGATAGTGAGTCATCGCAAACATTGCTTCAGGGCACGAGATACATAGTGCGCCATACATATATCCCATGTTATACATGTAGATAGATAAAAATTTTGGACGAAATTAATTTATACACTTATATTATTGATTGATATTAATATTCCACTTCAGTTTATAAAAAGGTTAATTTTAAAATGGTGGACGTATATCAAAGATATATAAATTTTCCATCAAACTGAGTATTACAAACACCATACAGTGGAAATGAGACACTTTTAAAAATGTCTCATGCATGGAAATAACATATTAACCACAGTAAAATCTCTAGAAATTATATCCGCTTAAAGTACACGAAACTTCATTATCGTTCTCTCCTTCAAAACGCTCAAAACTAGTTCTGGCAAAACGCATCTGCCAAAACTAGTTTTGGTCGTTTTTTTTCGGGTTTTTGTGCAAAACATATTCATGGTATTTTTTTCAATAACCTGAAATTGGAACGAACGACATCATTTCAACGAATGAGAGAATTTTAGAAGAAAAAATTTTGAGCAGAGTTTTGGATGAAAAAAAGAAACTTTGATATCGTGTTACATACGTTCTTACAACAGACGTATGACAATTTGCTCCACTTAAATTTTTTTTAAAAAATCCGACTTCCGAGAGAAGCATGTGGACCAATGTGGACTGTACAACTACCCGCGGAGATTGAGCATGCGAGTCAAACAATGCAGCATTTAGCAGAACTAGTGACAGATCGAGGAGCTCTTTTTCTTTTTTTTTTGGAGGGGAGGCTAAGATATCAGGGGGATCTGGATGCAATAAAATGATGAATGGAAATAGTTTGGTGTAAAATGATGCAATTTTCAAGTTTATTTAAAATTCTCTAAGAATATATTTTTTGCCACTGAATGGAAATAAACAGCCTACGTAACAAATATATTTTTTTGATAAAATATGTGGAAAAATTAATTTTTACTTACTTTGAGGAATGGTGGGGGTGTAGAATGTGAAAGTTCCTCCTAAATCTAATCCTGGGCATATCATGCCTAGATTGTATAACCTTATTTTAATATAAAAAGTTCTGAATTTTCCTTAATTATTTACATTCTAAAAATGCGAGTTTTATTTTTTATACGAATTTATTAAATTAGCCTACTCTTCAAACATCTTTGTGTCATTCATTTTACCCTCAAACATAATTTGACATTTAACGCTAGTAGATGTTACGTGCAATCACATTATCAGATAACTAAATACAGTAAAATATATATTTTTAAATAGACAGATACGTCCCTATATTATGCCTTGAAGAAGAGAGTAAAACTCAGTGTGATACAACTGTCCGGGAAGGGGTGAAAAGGTATTATCGATGTACGGTAACATAAAGTGGGACCCTTGCGTACGAGAATATTTCAATACTTGTTTAACTTAAATATTTACTTGACCTATCATATTAAGATGCTAGTAATATAGACATATCAATTCTAAATGAATCAGAGAATAGTTCGAACGTACAGTTTACAGCGAACGAAATATTTAGAAAGTACAGTTTTCACACAAACAATTCAATTCTTTCACACAAACTTTCTCGAGTTCCGGGAATTTAACGGATTGAGAAACAAATAACATTTTCCGGTTACAATTTTTCAGTTTGTAATTGATTTCGAATTGAAAAATTATTGATGTCTCTTCCTCGTTCAAAAACAGATGAAGTGCTGCCTTTGACAATGTAGTTCCTTTTAAAGACACATGGAGCGGGATTTCATTATGTTTGTCGTGCTGTTACTCATTTTTGACACTAGAGCGCTGACTGAAAAGTAAAAGTTTCCCTCGTTAGTTAGCAAGACAACTGATAGAGACCGCGGCGTTCTATATTTGTGTTTTTTTTGTCCAACCGTTAGCACCTTCTAGAAAATTAGACATTGGTACTCGACGTATTTGAGAGTTTCGTGAAGTTTCAAGCTCGGCTCAGACGTTGCGACGCACTCCAAGAAGTAAAACAATCTTGCTGTGAGACAACAGGTGTGTATGTGCTTGGTTTGAAGACCAGCGATTTAAAGAGAAACAAGTAAGTATTTGACAATTCTTGTTTTGATCTGTCAAGTGTTTTGATGTTGCCTCGCTTGATGTGGTAATTCATGAACACCGGCACATTTTAAAACGTCGTCTTTCATGTGTTACATCTTTCCGCCTATAAGTATTTCTCCAATGAAAGAATAAGAAGTTTTAAATATAGATTGGCATTCTCAGAATATGAAATAAATAGAGCATTTAGAAATAGGGTCCTTACTTACATCGAAGAGAGCTATTTAATAATATTTTTTCACTAACAATTTTCCTCTCATAATATGTTTTTTTTCTGACTTGTGAGATATAATTATCATGACAGTTTCTGTAACCTTTATTTTTCTTCGTTAAATTTGATTCGTACCGCATCTTTTGTATTTTGAAACTTATGCGTGTAATATGAATCCTTTATCTTCCATTACGTGTTAGACATTTTTAAACTAACAAATGTCGCTAAATATTTTTGATCCAATTTCTATACCTACACACAGTGACAATGTTTAGTATATCTTAATTGAATTGAACTATTCGCAAATTCAGTTGATTAACAAATAGGTGCTTAATTCTGTTTGCGTATTCGCAGTTTATAATAATGAATACACGCAAAACTTGAAAATGTTTAGTAGTATAGTCAGTGTCAATCACTTACGACTTCATTCTTAACATAGTTCTGCAATTTATCACTTGTATAATCCTGGAGTCTTGTCTTGATTGTCTTCATTATCATATGATTGTCTTGTACACGCAAAATTTGAAAAAGTTTAGTAGTATAGTCAGTGTCATTCATTTACCGACTTCATTCTTGACATAGTTCTACCATTTATCACTTGTATAATCCTGGAGTACGAAGAATGTCCTCAATTTCTTTTTTCATACGTGTGAAAGTTCCTTGGAAAAGCAGTCTCGAAATTATTAGAAATATTTCAATTTTTTATCTGGATGCTCACTTTCCTGAGTTCAGTTCTCATGAAGTAGCACTTTCCAAAGGGGGCGTCAAGCGCAACGTGACAGAACGCTCGGCATTCCGGAAAAGTGAGCGTTTGCTATTCTCAAGAAATATGGTAGGATGAATCGAAGTTTTTAAAGAAAAGTAAGGGTCTTAAGTGACCGACATTTGGCAATACCATTTCAGCTCACGGAACTATTTTTCTCTTATTAAAAACCTACTCGTTCGGAAAAAATATTAAGTTTGAAATTTTGCTTTTGCATTCTACAGTAGGGGTCCAAGAACATAACGATGTGGTTTTTGATTTTCAATTTTAGTTATTTAAAGTTTATTGTCAATCGCTTCTTGGAAAAAGTCGCGACACGCAGAAAGACCACGGAGAGGTCTAGAACTACGTAATTCAGCCCACGCGATCTCCAGGGTGCACCAGAGTGCGTCACCGAGATTTTTTTTTTTCGAAATTCGATTTACATACTTTTTTATTTAACCTTAAGAATATTGTCATTCTTGTGTAGCACAGAGGCAGTTGGCCCGAAATTCGTTCAACGTCGATTGATCCCTGTGGACCTGCGAAGGAGTTTTTGAAATTGCTCGTTCTTTATTAAATGTGTAAGATTTGTTTTCGTTACACTAATAGACCGGAAGACTTAAAGCTTCGAAATTTGGTACACACCTTTTTCAGAGTGACTCCAAGTACACTACAGTGATAATTCGAGATTCGAATTAGATATTACTTCATTCGATTTTAATCTGTGACACAGGATCGCAAATATGCTGTGAAACTTATTTCAACGAACACTTCTTCATAGAGGACACTTTTTCATTCCTCGCTCTTCTCCTGTCAAATTTAATACGGTATTTAATACACCTGAACAGCAGATACTCTTTATAACGGATGCGGACAGACTTCCAGGGCTATTTTCGGGGGGATAACGGATTAATTTTCGGTGGGATTCGGCCATTGATAACGAACGAAATATATTGCTTAAATAATGCGATCACGGATATGCCAGCAATCGAAGTGCCTCTCCGAAGACGCCATGGCTGGCCAGTGGTCAGAATTATGTATAGTTTGCCGTACTTATGCTGCTAAAATACTGTAATAAGGAAGAAGATTGGGAGGTCACTTAGAAATAAGGTTGTAGAGCATCAATTGGATGGATGAAAAAGTTACGATGCAAAGCAAAATTTCCTGCGGATTCGTATGTAAAGATGTATCACTAAATTCCGATATCGACGTAACATTTTTTATTGCGACGGAGATAGTGTTTCTTCACGCCTTCTATGTTGAGAGACCAAAACATTGAATTAAAAAAGTGCGGAAGAGAATTACGAACTATTTTTCCTGAATGTTATTACCCACGTAGAAATTTCCTGTCGTAGCGACGTCGTTACATTGTTGAAGTCGTTCAGGCGTCAAAAAAACAACAACATCGTGCCGACGTTTCCAACGCGTACGCAAGTAACGTTGATTCACCGTCGGAGAACGATCTCTTTACATGACGTGTTAAAAAACCTCAACGTCGTAAATAACCCATATTTGAAGTCGGTTAACTGCCTCGACGACGTCGCCAACGCGTACGCATATAACGTCGATTCAACCTCGCAAGGAAACGTCTTTTTCGGCATTGTCAACTCATACGCATGCTTTCTTCTCTGTACAACTTTCTTGACGATGTAGAATTATCATTTTAATACATCTTTTATTATCCACTATTTATGGTTTAATCTTATTCATCAGGCGTATAGCACAATTAGAACCTTCTTGAACGTCCGTCTTCGGGTATCCGACAACGCCGGTGTTTGATTCCCAATGAGAGGACGCTACTACTAGGTTACTGCATTCCAGTGATAAATAATAAATTTATTGTTAAAAAGGCAGTTACAAACTGCGTATGACCATGTGGAGGAAAATAAACTAATTTACTCTCCGGAAGGAAGCAAGGGCCCATCCCATCAATTCCGATCAAGGGTCCTAAGGCAGAGGCGGATATATATTAATTTTTTATCCTCTTTCGTTCAGTATTGGCACCAAAGTGTTGTTACTATGAATAGTAAACACGTAAAATAGTAATCCTCTCTAAAATCTCGAAACAGTGATCTTAAAGCTCCAAAAGAATATTGTTTTTATGAACCCAGCCGTTTCTTTATCTTGAATATAATTGAAATTTATTCTGATTAATTGAAAATAACATTATTTAAAATAAAGATTAGGTAATGGGTTTTATTAACCTACAATAATTCAAAATAGATCGAGATGTCGAGACAACGTAGTTAATTTTCGAAGCGTGAATTTTCGGTAAAATGTGTTTTGAAAATTTATTTAGTGTATTGTTTTTCTTTAATATATTGCTACATATTAGTTTCCCTACCGATTCATTTTATTCTACTTTGACCTTACATTCGTAAAAGCGGATACTTCTCTGTAGCTGGTAAATTTGAATTCCCTTGAGTTTCCGTTTCAGAGAAGTTTCATTGTGCTTCTAAATTATATTTACACTGTCATTATCGGACAGTAAAGCTAGTTTGTGATGTTTGGAAATAACAAATATTATTTTATCATATATTGTGTAATATTCTTCTCTTAAATATTGGTGCCTCTATGGAATTTATCTAATCTCTTTTGCTTTAACCATCTCCTGTTCTCTCAGAAGTTTTGAATGAGTTTTTTAGTTTTGCCTGAAAATAAAACAAGTACGTTACTCTAACAATAATACTTTAAATTTGTAACTATATTGGAAACGACGAGTGCCGGTAGTAACGGAAATGTGAAGATTCATTCCTCTATGAACTAATTGACATTCTTCTTAAACGCGTATGAGAATTTCGTCAGTGTTGTCGTGAAAGTCTCGTTTGAAAAGATACACGCAGTTTTATTTGCTTCCTTACGCCGTGAAAGTGTCATACGTTTGAATAAGTTAATAGTTTGTTAACTTTTATTTCACATCACCATTTCAGACACTGTATGATTTACATGTAATAACAGTTAATCTCGAAATGTGTGCTCACTATCTTTTCCTAAATGACACCTCTTATTTTCATGCGGTTTCCACGCATGAAAACTATACCTTAAAACATCAAATAAAAAATACTTATTACATTTTTAGTGGACAGAAAACCTAAAAATACAAAAAGTTCGAAAATCCATGCCGCTCAGCTACTCTTATACATAAATAATTCTAGTATTTGGGTTATAACATTTTTTTTCTTATAACCTTGATTATATAAAAAAAGGTTCTTTTTTGTACTCTACTCGAAAATTGCATGAAATGCAATGTATCTTTCTAAGTCCCCAACATAGGAGATTTTCATTTGGCTAATATTTACTTCAGTTCCAACGTATTTTCCAATTTTTGAAGTAACGTCTGAGTTGTTACCGGACAATGTTTAGTTTGAGGAAGGAGAAATCGAAATACAAGAATATTCTTTTATTGTCTCGAGTTTGCCGGCCCTCTTCTTTCCCAGACATTGTGGCACATCCGTCGAAGCTTAGCTTGTGGGGACACAGTTATCAGTAGGTTTAGATCGTCTCAATATTTTTGTCAAGTCCTTCAAGCTCTATTCAGTTGAAAAATTCTTCGATTACGTTGGTTTTTCATTAAAGAAACGTAATCCGATAGACAGCTGTTCTCTGCCAGAGAAATACCCACGGTTTCACAAGCCGGAACACTGTTATTGTAAACTTCTTTAATCGTTAATCCATTAATTAGTTCCCTGGTTCGCGTACCACACATACATCAATTATATCATTTTGTATGATACTTGATCGACATGACAAGTTTTCAGATCAACATTCAAATAAGTGTTTTCGTTGTGAATCTCCTGTTTAGATACGTAAACAGAATGGGACTTCAAAGGCATTTACTTCATTCACAACGGAAGACAGTAATGTTTATGAAATACTATGTCTATTTGAGCGGCCTCTATAAACGATTTGGCAGATATCTAATGTCCCAGAGTCTGTGCGCGAAACGACACGAAATTCGTGCGCGTCCTTGCAATTAGTCGAGGGTCTAATGACAAAAGAATCCAAATTCACCAATCATCATGCTGGCGGACGGTGGAAACAACACACGATATTTACAAAACGCACCACCGAGTTTCATTAAGTTTGCTAATCAAAGAGAATATGTTTCCATGGTGAAGAATTTCTCTTGAGGTTTTTGACGTCTCCTGCAAAATCATAGTTCTTCGAAGTTACCCAGCCATTTTCCAGATTTTTTTTCTCATCAATTGGTGGTAGTCGTCGTCGTCAGCGTCCAGCAGTCGAATTTTCCATAATGTTTCATTTCAATCATAACCTTTAGTTTCACTGTCTGGCACCAAGGTGTGAACTGTCTAAAGCAATGTTTTCTTCTAATTCATTGTACTTACCGCTACTACTGCTTCGTCAACTTCTCAGGAATGTTGTTCATGATTTTTTTCTTATTCGAAATACTTCCCACTTGGGAGTATTGTTTCACACTAGAAACACCCAATATTATTTTTGTGTGCCGTTTATTATAACATAAAATTTAAAAAAAACTGCACAATACTTTATAATTCATATTCGTAACGTTCTTGTGAAGATACGAAATTTGTTTTAAATGTTATTTCAAGATAGCTCATCAAAGCGTTGATGAATATTTCTGATATTTCTTATTTATGCTGATAACGTTACTATATGTTAATGTTGTCATTGGATTTCATCGTACGAAGATGGTTTTTGAATTCACCACAAAAAGCTTTGTCGGGAAAAACCACTAGATGTAAATATTATTCGATTGAATTATAGTCTTCTAGCTATTGAATGAATTTAACATTCTGGACGATAATATGAACAATACTTTTATAATATGAACAATTCTATTTTATATACCTGAATAATATGACTAATACTACTTTCCTCCATTTGTTAGTTGAAGGCAAGTTTCACTCGGATTCATATTTAACATTAACAATGGAAACAGGATATCATATCAGTTATAAATAGTATATGATAATGTACAATGGAATGGACGCGTCATAATTATAAATTGGCTTAACTCTAGTAGTAAATTAACATCGATTTCAAATGAGTCAAGTAGCTTATCAAGTAATTTTTAAATGTCAGAAAGGAAAACCTTTAAATGCTGTAAAATATGATACTATTTTGGGTTATATGTTCCGTCCGGTTACGCAATTTAGGAACCAAAATTTTCTTGGAATATTTGCGATTTAATAAATACAATAATATTTAGGCGACCAAGCTTCACTAGAATGAAAGTTATCTTGGTTACTCATTCTGCAATATCAATACCTTCCATATCGTTTGCGGGGAATGAAGTCTTCCGTACCACAAAAAACCACCATTAGACGGATGTTGGAATCTCGTGCAGGACATATTGCAACTTTGGAGAAACAAAATTTATTGACTAATTATTTGTAGCGTGATCCACTTCCCATGATATACAACACTAGTTGTGCGCGATATTTTGTGAGTTAGTAAGAGGACCTATATTGTCGTAATTGTAATGTTATTGAATTATTTACTACTGTGACTTTAAATGTATCAGCCACAGAAACATTAAATGCAGGCTCTCGACAATTAAAGAAATTTGCTCTTGCGTTTGCTCAATATTTTTCCGATTTGTTGTGAATTGCCTTAGACGTGTTTAGCGTTTTGTCTACATTCACTCGATCGTATCATTTTCAAAATACTAAATCCCGGTTTACCTAATTGTTCCCTATTGCTTGCCTAGTAGTATTCGTTTTAGTTTAGAAAGTTTTGTCTATACCTCTGCTAGGAAATAGAATCAACGCAGTTTTAACGAATTTAAACGTTTTAGTTACCTGGACGTGGATTAGAGCCACGTGCTCATGGAAGCAGAAAGTTGTTCGAGTGCAAAGGACTGTAAAAGCGAGTGCGCTTCGGTTCGTCCGAGGCGGAAGCGACTCTTGACACTTCCGTTCCTACTGCCCCTTACTTTCAACCACCGCTGGCTGCTCAACCGTCATAGCGAACGCATGCCTCTCCTCTCACGTTACCACCATTACTGCTACGCGGGTCGACGGAATGCGTACATATCATGAACAACTAGACACGAATGCGAAGTATTCAACAAAAATATTTCGTCCTTCCCTACTTAGCAAAGGTGGAAATGTTATTAGCTTTTTTTGGTGGGGGTAGGGAGGGGGGTATCAGAAGAATCGGTAGTCATTCAATATAGATATTAAATGTGAACTATAGATATTAATTCATGTAAACGAAAAACATTTTTTTTCCGCTCATTAAAATGTATAGAAACTATTCTAATAATTTCTTCTTTAAACGTAGGTATCAACTAAATTTTAAGAACTAACCAGTAGAATAATAAAATGCCTGAATAATTGCTTGATTTTCGCGACGAAATTATAAGAATTGAAGGAACGGGATATTGAAAATTAAAGAATATATATAAAAGGTGGGAATAGAGAATTGTGAATATTTTTGGAAGTATTTTGAACGATTTTGGGAATGTTTGTGGATCCAATGTAGAATGAAACTAAACCCAACCAAGAGTAAGGAATTTGTCAACCCCTTTTAAAATATATTTTAGCTTAGCTATGGATATTTTTTATGTACTCTCTAGTCTGTCTGCAAGGCAATCAGAGACGTAAAACATGTTGTGTTTGAACCTCTATTAAAAGTCGTTTCATAATACTGCTTGGGGAAGAATTTCCTTCATTATTGCCTCCATAAAGAAATCAAATTGGTTGTGAGAACCTGGGACTTATGTTCTAACGTGCAGTGTTGGGGATATTGCCCCAATCACGTTCGCTTTTTATTTTCTTGTTTTGTTTTCTCTGGTGTCCGGATGTCGGAGGAATGGTTTCTTGATCACTAACTGCAGCACGGAAACCCACGAGTCTTATTTTGGTTGGTTCGATTTCTCATTAAACGTCACAAACATCTAATTTTTTTACCTAAAAGCATTTCTCCTGCGGAAATCAGATAAGATGACTTATGTATTAGGACAATAGATATTTCTGTAGTTCGTATTGTTGTAAGATTTGTATTGCTGTCTCTTTCACATCCGTGACCTATTTATCCGAGCACTTTGTTTATCTCCAAATTTTTCCTAGAACGTTGGGGCTAAATTGATAAGGAATTGTGTAGGATATTTGGTAATAATACATGCGAAAAATCGAAAAGTGTTTATTAGGAATGCTTATTAAGGTAGTGCTATTGAACGATAATTATATCTTGCAACGTCAAAAATTTGGGTAAAAAGGTGCATTAATATTTACTAATATCGATTTTGGCTTTTAAAACACATCTTGCCGGCCATTAAATCTGTGTATTGATTATTTAGTATTTACATGAAATACATTGTCTCTTACGAGAAGAGAATTCTAAAATAAATTATTTTCCGAATCTTGAAACTGTTGTCAGAAGCCTAGTTAATAATAATAATAATAAATTTATTGTCAAAAAACAGTACAAACTGCGTATGACCACGTGGAGGGGAAAAAAAACTAATTTACTCTCCGGAAGCAAGCAAGGGACCATCCCATCAATTCCGATCAAGGGCCCTAAGGCAGAGGCGGATTCAAAAAATTCAGCAAAAATTCCTAGATAAGATAAAAAGTTAGCTGCGAGTTATAATACTAATAGAATGTCAATATGTTTGTAATTTTAAGCAAAAAATTACATGTAAGTTATTATCGAACTATAGATTATTCTGAGTATAGTGCTTAAAAATTGAAATAACACTAAATTCACGATTTATTGTTACAATAGACCCGCCCCTAGACAAAGCCTAGAGAACCTGTATGATAAATCCGCCTCTACCCGAAGGAAAACCGGAGAAAAACCCGGGCCAGGATGGGGCTACAGAATTTATGTACACAAACGTGCCAATGTTGAGTACACATAAAACTAAATTAATATGAGCCATAGGACAACACAATCATGCAAGAAAATAGTTTTTGAAATTGAAGTTTTTGAAGTTTTAAAGGTATTTCTATTGAAATCATCCTGTATTCTGAAGATACATTAATTTAAATGTATGTTTGCGTTTTTCGCAAGCCATTGTCAGCTACGTCATTAGTATACAGGCTAATGTCCATGCAGCTTACAAACAGGATCAAGCGAATTAACAGTTTATATTACTTTCATAAATAATTTTTTATAAAAAAATATTCGTTAAAAGTATGTCGAATGTTACTATTATTCATCAAACTAACATATAAAGTAATTGAAATATAAACTAACGAGATTCCTTGACTTTTGCATGATCCCATCCTGGTCTGGGTTTTTCTCCGGTTATTCTGTTCGTAGACTCTTTAATATGTGAAAACACACTAGGCTCGGACCTAAGGACGGGAGTGTCAATAATTCTAGTGTTATTAATCTCGAAGGTTAAGTGATTTTATTAGTTACGATTTACTTTGGGACATATAAATTGATATGCGCATTTATTGACTGCCCGAACCCGAAACTGCCTTTGAACCCTTGACCGAAATTGATGGAATGGTCCCTTGCTTGCATGCTTGCTTTCTTCCTACCGGAGAGCAAAGCAGTTTATTCTCCCCGCGCGCGCGCGCGATCACATGCAGTTTGTAACTGTATTTATGACAATACGTTTAATATTATTTAATATCGTATTTGACTAATATTTACATATATTTGAAGCAATACTCAATCGAACATTGCTACCGTAGGGAAAACAGATTATGCATGCACTCACGACAGCTCGTTTACAATGTCACTCAAGATCAAAAGTTAGGTTTTGCCTCATGATTCGGAAGGCAAAATCTAACTTTTGATCTTCCTGGAACACCAACCCATACTTACTGGAAATGGAAATAGATCTGTTAATTATTTTATAGTACCATTTTAATGCTATACGATTTTTAATGCTCGTATATATAAAAAACATGACCTTTATTGGTAGATTTATAGAACGTTCTTAATTTTTAAAATCGTTCAAATTAATATGTTTTACCAATTTCCCATTGAAGTTCATATTAAAAATATAATATTAACTGTTAAAATTTTATGTCAAAGCATATGTATTAGCATAATTTTTCTTAATTCTGGGGGCGGGGCGGGTTTCAAATTCCGGTTGATCTTCGGATTCTTTTCTCGTACCTCAACGTCCAAATTGACTCCTAGGGAGACTCAGCTGGCTAATAAGTGAGTATCGAATCCATCCCGGGAGTCAAGGCGGTGGCTGGTGTGTGATGCTTGATACATCGGGAGGCCAAGATAATAGAACCCCAAAAGGTGTTGTCAATCCATTTTGTCACGCCATTTAAATCCACGTATTTTGAGAAATCAGCTTCAACTTGGTATTAAATAAAAAAATCCCCATTTATTTTTTTATTACAAAAATTTACCTAAGTATTCATTTTACCATTTATTCCTCATTATTCTTTTCTATATAGTATCATAATTTTACAAATTTAAACTTAAAGAGTTTAGAATGTGTGTTACTTTCGTGCTGCATAAAAACATAGTCCAATTAATCTGCTACACGTAAACCTATCAACGAGTTGGAACTCTAAACCTTAATTGAACGTCACTATTTCAGCTGAATCTTTATTTCAAAACTGGAAAATAGGAATTACGTTAAATTTTTGTTTACAAATGAGAACCAACGAGGAAGGTACACTATAAAGTGGTGAGCACGAATACAACAAAAATAATTTGTATATTTTGTTAGTTATATTCTTTATGAAATGAGATTGCAGTAAAAAAAATTATTTCCACACATTTATGTTTTCTGAGTTGGTTATACAATTAAATTCACAATACGTCTTGAGGCGTCTTAGAAAATTGTTTTAAATATAAATTAAAGTGATTTCATATAAATTCTGAAAATTAAAGTACGTTACAAGGAAAATAACATTTTATTAAGTGAAGAGAATTGTTTTAAAATCTACAAATAGGAATTACATTCTATTTTTTGGAAATAACAGGTAATATGATAATTACAAGTGATACAAGAAACTTGAAAAGATAGTAGGTTAATGAACTTAGCCCTGGGGCTACGAGTAAAAAGTAGCCTTCTCTTGAGTACCTGGCACACAGTGTCCAATTTGAAGTGGCCATCGCGTCGCCGTCGCTGCCGGCTGGGCGTGAAATGCCGGAGGGCTTTCAGCGTCATAATGATGATGGGTAAGCCAGTAGTTTCAGTGAGTTGGCTCATGCGGGAAGAGAGATTGCATGTGGTCGCGCAAACTACTGGTTGAAGCTCCTTATCGGATGTAGTTCATATTTTTATATTCATCTTATTTTCCGTATTTGCACTACAGGAAGATTTACCCTAAGACAGCATTTCTATAACTGCAGTCCGCTTGTGGCAAGTAGACCAAGGGGGATATGCGATTGTGATTTTGGATTGAATACTCGTCCAAAGAAGGAAGGAAGAAGAAAATGTAGGCTACGCGCATTGCGTATCACTCAATGTTGTTAAACATTTATTTAAGCTCTTTCTTCTGCTTCACACACACACTCACTGCTATGCGTAAAATACATACATTTCATTATTTCAATTTAATTGTGTGTGGCTCTCACTGATTACTATTATTATTTTGTAATTCCATTATTTTTCTTGATTCTCAGTTGGAGTCATTCATATATCATGTCACAGGGAAGGCCAAGGGAGCATTTATGGTTTGCGTTACGCCACTCAAAATTCGTTCTACTTCTTTAGTTTACACGTCATAAGGCTGAATAAGCTTGTAACCTGAATTATCTGAAAAATGATAAAGAACATTTACTTAAGATTTTTGGGTCAATTGCACTGATACGTAATTTTTTGTGGTTTTGAAATGATGAGGTGCTCCAGAATGGATTTTCTTCATGTACTACAAAAATATCCTTCAAAATGCTGCATTACATTAGGTTTTTCAAACCAGGTACAAATGACAATAATGTGAAATTTAAAAAAGGTTATTAATGAAGTCGTTTCATGGTAACGTTTTTTACGTGTGAAGATGTTCTCTGGAGGGGTGGAATGAATGTGTAAGGAATAGATAAATATAAATAACTAGGCCTTAGGGCCCTTGATCGGAATTGATGGGATGGTCCCTTGCTTGCTTCCGGAGAGTAAATTAGTTTTTTTCCCTCCACGTGGTCATACACAGTTTGTACTGTTTTTTGACAATAAATTTATTATTATTATTCGATAGCAACGATACCTTACATTTCCCACTGAGCTCTCCTTCACCTCTTCCTGGAATTGTCTTCGGTATTCGTTCGTAGTCTCTTTTCAACATCCAACGATAGTCGGTTATCTTATCCAGTCTACTTTCCTTGGTGTCTCTTTCCCATCACTTTAATGTCATGATACAACTATTCACCTCATTTTTTCAGTAGAACGATAATTTTGTCGGGAAAATAATTTAGATGAGCGTAAAGAAACAAACTTTTGACGCTCATGTTGCAACCAAATGCTAAAGCAATTCTTCATTCCGTCAAATAATATGGTGCAACTTTCGTTTTCCGAAAACATTTTGTACCTCATTTTTGAATGCAGTTTATGCTCCCAATTCCCTCTCAC
This sequence comes from Laupala kohalensis, assembly GCA_002313205.1. Lineage (NCBI taxonomy): Eukaryota > Metazoa > Arthropoda > Insecta > Orthoptera > Trigonidiidae > Laupala > Laupala kohalensis. The sequence continues at coordinate 532,332 of NNCF01126586.1, read as the reverse complement.
GTCACTCATGATTTTCTCGAATATGTTGTACCCCATCCCAAATTTCGTATTTATGGACCTATAAAACGCCAATTTTATTTTGTTTTGATATCATTTCAGAATTGATCGAAACTCCTCTCCAAGATACTGAAAGCATTTACTGCTGAAAGCTTTCCGAAATGCTTCATGTTAAATTTGTGATGTAAATGTGGCTACAACATTTTCAAGGGACGAACCTGTGGAAGTGAAACGATTTTATTTTAGTCACGACTGACTGACTTCTGTTTGAGAACCCTACGTTTCACTTTAGCTCTGGAGCATTCACATGTAAAGCAAGGAAACTTGGTGCTGCTTGACAGTCGAGCAATATTCCAAGCACACTGAAATCCTCGCACACCGAATAACGCAAAAGCTTGTACTGCACACTTTCTAGCAGAAATTATAGGCGATTGTATGTGTCTTTGAAAGTCACAGAATGAGATTTTAGGATGGACGGATGTTAGAATCATATAATGCAAGAATTGCGACTTTTTATGGACGGACAGTGTATGTTTTGTCTCACTATTAGTGTATACACTATTCGTCCATGAAAGGTCTTGCATTATTTATTTAATTATATTATATAATGGGCGTTAATTGTAAAATGTAGAGTTAGAATACATTATAAAACAGTATTTTGTGGCATGTGAACCATCTCGTACTTTCTAAATTGAATTAGTTTTGACGTATTTGATGACTGCCAAAAAGTCTCGATAGTACAAAACCAAACTGACATCTTGAGCGATAAACGGAACAAATTTTAGTGCATGAGGAGAAACTCGTTGAAGTACACAGTAAATTATTTTCATGACGTCGCGATGTTTCATGACCTCTGTTGCTTCTCAGACTGCGAACCAATTATTCAGTCCATGCGGGATAAATAGCACTGAGGAAAGGTTTCATTGTCATTAGCTATATCGCATTGTTATGGAGTGTGACATTAGCGGCGAGACCCGACCGGGTCTCTTGATATTTATTTGAATCTATCCACATGAATTACGTCCCTCTATAGAACAAAATCATACGTTAAAACATCGCCATAAATCAGTGTCATTTAAAATTAATGATTTTTCAAATTTTCCCATTATGTGATTCGTGAGTTCGTGTTTCCAAGGTCATTTGCGGAAAAAATCAAGTTTGATACTCCTTTTATTTAATGACCAGAAAAATTGCAATAATGTATATAACTGTTTTAGTACTATCATATAATGCAAAGATAAGAGCTTTTGTGTCTTACAGAAATACCAGTTTTTCACTAACGTACAAAAGTGATTTTTATATGAATGTTTATTCCATTAGAGTGTACTTAAGCGGTCTAGAATACTTCCTTTGAAATAGAAGTAATGTGAATTAGAGTTTGAAGGCGAGGGAGGTGTCAAGATACTGACGAAATGTAGCGTAGGGAGGCCATCATAAGGCACCAAAATTGAGTTTCATAATATGTAGACCTCTTCGTAATGTTATTATAATACTTTATTTTATTTTAATACTTTGTAATTTTATTATAATTCTTTGTATTTATTTTTGTTGTTTGCATTTTCATTTGCAGTACTAAAATCTGTTAAGACGATGGAATAGCTCTCCACTTTTTTTATATGAATGAGAGAATGGTCAACTCCTTAATTTCATATGATAATGGAGCGTCTAAACCACAACAGAAAAAAGCACCCCTTTAAACGCTAACTCAAATCGTGATGACAACATCAACTAACTACATGAGCTAATACCATGCTTAAGCTTACAAGCATCTCTGTAAAAATGTAAAATGTAAAAAATTATGTTCAGTAGAATTGAAATTCGGAAAAGTCAAACTACAAAAATGTTCCTTCCTTTGTCAAAAATGTCCTTCCAGTGCAAGTACGCAAGAAGGTATATAAACGCAGTTATTTTTAAAATATGAAATATAAATTTTAAAATCTTGAGGATTTTTTTCAGAAATTTGAAATTGTTTTTGTACCTATAACGCTTGACGCCTTGACCAGAGAGCAGAAGAGTTAACAAAAGTATACAAGTTTTGACGAATGAGTTGGTTCGAACTTAGCATGAGATCTGACTCGACGGATCAGATAATTGATGACTTCGAAGACAGAACGGAGGAGTAAAAGTGTCCTCTCTTCGAAAATGATTTAAGGTCTTTTTCAGAATTTAATCGAATTTCTGTGGAAAACTGGAGAAAGCCAGATTCAAGATAAGTTAGATTCAGATTGTATGACGCTGATTGTTTGAAGAAAGTGAACTCATTTGAGTACCTTTATTCCATGTAAATGTATGTTTTTTGTGGGGCTTTAAGGGCTCGTCAACAACAAGGTCATTAGAGCCCTTGCAGGTGGGGAAAAATGCAGTTTCGCATCATAGAGAAGAGCCGTAGTCACTCCTCCCCGTGTTTGGAACTCGCCGAATATCTCGACCATACCCACTAAATAACCCTCCTGAATTCAACAAATATCTAAATACAAAGATGAAATAAAGAAAAGAAAACAGTTGCCCAATACATTATATCATAAAAAAGAAAAAAAATTATAAAGATTATATTTTCTAATTACAGAAACGAACGATGAAAGGACTACTCATAAAATTCAATAGTCCATTAACATTAACTGTTTCATTTCCGAGAATTGTTGGTAAATCTGCAGCCAAACCAATTTGTCTCCGTATACTCGAGTATCTTCTGCAATCTGTTAGTAGGTGACGTACTGTCAGAGAACAGCTACACTCCTCACAAACGGGTTCATCATCAAGTAGTAAGAGATACCGATGAGTGAGAGGACAATATTCTATACGCAGGCGGGTCAGCAAGACCTCGTCGCGCCGGGCCGGCCTACAGGAACTGCTCCATGACTTAACAGAGGATTTGATAAGTCGTAGCTTATTCCTTTCAACAGCTAACCACTCATTGTTCCATTCACTCAGCATCCTTATCTTGATGGAATTTAGAAGATCTCGTTTTGGAATCGTGGAGAAATCCACGTGATTCTTTGCGGAAACATCTGCTTCCTCATTTCTTCTGATACCCACGTGTCCGGGAACCCAGCAAAACATTATGTTCTTTACATCACTGTGGAGTGAGAGAAGCACATCCTGGACGTTCTGGATCAGCTTATCAGCTGGATACATATTCTGGATTGATTAAAGGGCACTTAGCGAATCAGAACAAATCAGAAAATATAATCCACCGGAGCACGTTGTTGATCGCAATGCTCTCAATATGGCGTAGCACTCAGCAGTGTAAACACTGCACAAGTCGCCTAGATGGTAGTCACAGGTCTCGCGGGGAAACACCACGGAGCAGCCGACACCGTCAGCTTGCTTCGACCCGTCGGTAAACACAGGGATATGCACCCGGTGTTTGTCGAGAATTAGATGAAAGTATACCCTCAACATCGCAGCCGGAGTGTTCTGCTTGTCATGATCCAGAAGATCGAAAATAATCTTCGGCTTGTGCAAAGCCCAAGGAGGAGTGTTACTGAAACCTTGATTTAAGACATTAGGTGTGCGTATATGCAACATTTTCTTAATTAGTTTACAGCGATATCCAAAAGGTTTGGTTGCTCTCAGTCTGTTGTAGTAGAAACGGATGGAAGAAGCGGAATGATGAAAAACCGCGTTGTGCACCAGGTTGTCGGGTAAAGTTAGCACGTGGCAAAAGTGTCGTAGCATGAGGAGTTGCCGCCGGAGGTAAAGGGATGATTCGCCACTCTCGGCATACAAACTCGGAATGGGACTTGTGCGGTAGGCTCCTGTAACTAGTCGGATTCCTGCATGGTGGACACTATCCAACTTCTTTAAATAGCTTGCACGAGCAGAGCTATACACAACGCAGCCATAATCGAGCCGAGATCTTATGAATGCTCGATAAATCTGAAGCAAGGAGGAGCGATCAGTGCTCCATTCACTGCTACTCAGGCACTTCAATAAAATCAGAGACTTTAATGTTCTTGCTCTTAGGTCTGCCAGGTGTTCAATTCAGTCTCTGATCAAAGATTAGACCTAAGAATTTTACAAAAGGATATAATTTTAGAAAGTTGTTCCCCAGGGCGAGGTGAGGTTCTGCCAGGCTTGGTCTCCTACTGAAAAGAACACAGCGTGTTTTCTCAGCAGAGAAACGAAAACCTGTCGTTTTCGACCAGTGGTATAATCCATTGAGAACGAGTTGGATTTGTCGCTTTGCACCTGTGACACTCTATGACGAAAAAAAACATAGCAAAGTCATCGACTAAAAGAGAGTGTAAAACAGGATTCTTTACAGCAGATGTTATCTGTTTATCGCCACTGCAAATAAGGTCACACTCAAGACTAAGCCCCGAGGAACACCGTTCTCTTGAAGGAGATCCGAGGTGTCTCTTCCAATTCTATAGCGGAAGGAACGTTGGTCCAAAAAGGACATGAGCATCAGAGGAACACGTCCTCTAAATCCCCAGGCATAGAGTTGTTGTAAAATGCCATGACGCCAAGTAGTATCGTAAACCTTCTCGATGTCAAAGAATATTCCGATGACGTTTTGTCTTCGGACAAAAGCATCTTGAATTGCTGTTTTCAGGAAAAGTAAGTTGTCCAGGGTGGAATGGAACTTCCTGAAACTACACAGAGATCGACTCAGCATGTCATGCAGTTCAAGATACCAGACGAGACGTCGGTTAATAATTCTCTCCAGACTTTTATCGACGCAACTCGTCAAGGCAATGCTTCGATAACTACTGATGTTCGTTTTGATTTTACCTGGTTTTAGTAAAGGGATAAACGTTGCTTCCTTCCAGGAATTAGGGAATACTCCTTCGGACCATGAAATATTAAAGATATCCAGAAGGTATTCTTTGGACTCGAGACTGAGTTGCCTCAGCATTTCATAATGAATTGAATCAGGGCGAGAAGCAGTGTCGTGGACTGTCGCTAGAGCTGACTCAAGTTCCCACTTAGAAAAGGAACAGTTGTAAGTTTCCCAGTTCGTGGAACGAAAGTCAAAAGATGTGATCTCTGCTGTTTCCCCTTTTCTCGCGAAATCAGGATCGCAGTTTGCTGTAGATATTAGGTCAGCAAAGTATTCAGCCATCACTGTTGCCATTTTTCTGTTGTTGGTGAGAATCTGACCCCGATAATTGAGTCCAGATATTGGGACTCGAGAATACCTTCCAGATACCTTTCGGATTGACTCCACTACTTTAGTGGACGATGTTTTTCTCTTAGTGCTGCTTAGAAATTCTTTCCAGGAGGTGGATCTTGATTCTTTGATAGTTCTTTTTCTCTAGCAATCTGATATGCGGCGAGGTTTTCCGGAAATGGACTAGCCTTAAATTTCCGCAATGCTCTTCGCCTTGCCCGAATGGCGGAGCGACATGCGTCGTTCCGCCAGGGGACATGAGGTATTCGCGGAAAAATAGATGTTTTCGGAATGGATTCTTCAGCGACGCGATGAATCACCTGGGTCAGATGGTCGACCCTCTGTTGGACACTACCCGTTTTTCTGATAACAGACAGAGAACGGTACAGTGTTCAATTAGTCTTTCTGAGAATCCATTTCTGTGGCTTGCATTCGGGAACAGTCGCACGTTCCTGCACGGACAACCAGATAGGATGATTGTCGCTACCATGCAGATCATCTTCTACCTTCCATTAAAAGATATCAGCAACTTCAGGAGAGCAAATTGACAGGTCTATAGCAGTCCATGACCCCGTGGCAAATGCAAGCGGGTATCTCCCCGGTGTTCATTAAGCATAAATCTTCTCGCTCAAAGAGACAATTAAGTAGGCGGCCCCTGGGGCAATCGCTCGACGAGCCCCACGGTACACTGTGGGCGTTGAAATCTCCAAGGAGGAGGAATGGTCGAGGGAGCTGATGAATTAAATTTCTGAGGGAAGTCTCCGAGAAATCTCGTGTCGGAGGAAGATAGATTGAACACAAGGTCATGGCTGGCACGCTCTGAATTTTGACTGCTGTAGCCTGAATTTGAGTTTGTAGGATAACAGGTGAGCAGAGGATTGTGTTTCTAACAAACACGGCAACTCCTCCTCTTGCTCGATCTCCCGTGGTGTCGTCATATCTTAAGCTGCTGTATCCTCGCAGAGAGGGTGAGTGTTCTGGTAAAAGTTGTGTCTCTTGTAGGCAAATAAAGATCGGATTACAACGCGCTAAGAGTTGTAACTCTTCACGTTGAGTTCTATAGCCAATAAGGTTCCACTGAAGTATTGAAGCCATTAATTTTTGAAACCTCCTGGGTCAGGTTCGTGAATGTGTATTTCCGCGTCACCGTCGGACAATACACGTTCTGACTCGGAGGAGGGAAGTACAGAGACGTTCTTTTTGCTTCTTTGAGATTTTTTGGACGTTGATGTTTTCAAATATTCAGCAATGTTCAGGGGATTATCCCTAAAACTCTTCTTTATCTTCGTCTCTGTATTTGTTGTTACAGTCGTAGGTTTTGCACTACTTGGTTTCTTTGTAGATGGACGCGGTGTTGTAGGAGTTTTAGGTTTAGATGGAACGGCTGAAACATCTTTCTTTCCGCATTTGCATTGACATGTGCACGACGTTGTCGTGGATACGTCAGTGAAATCGGCTTGAACGGATACAGTTTTCATCAGCTTTGGAGTCTTGGCTGCGGTGGAGTGACTGGTAGAAAATACAGGGTGTAAAACCCTGTATTTCTTCCGCGCTTCACCGTACGGGATCGTCTCCGTAGTCTTGATCTCCTGCACTTTCTTTTCTTCGAGAAAGGCGACACACTCCCTGCTCCATACCGGGTGGCTGCCTGTGCAATTAATGCACTTTACAGGCCCTGGGCATGAGACGCCGGGTTCGTGTGCCTCCTATCCGCTCTTTCCGCAGGTATCACGTCCCTTACACGATGTTGTCGTGTGTCCAAACATCTGACACTTATAACAGCATAGAGGATTTGGAATAAAGGGACATACCGGCAAGTTCAGCCATCAAGCCTTCATATCCTTTGGTAGCTTAGGACAGTCAAATGTCACGATGAAGGAACTAGTCTTCTGCGGAACACCATTTACCTTCTTCATGATTTAACTGACCTCAACTACGTGGTCAGCCTCCCATTCTACAACAAGTTCTTCTGTTGTCATATCCATTATGTCCCTGCAACTTACGACCCCCTTGCTGCGATTAAGCGCAGCATGGAACTCGCACTTCACCCAACAATGTACATTTTAATAGTGCCAACGCTTGCTTGTTGGTGTTTGTTTCTAACAGCATTGACCCATTACGCAACCTTTTAATGGATTTCAGCGTTACAACTAAACCCTGTAATCCTTTGTAAATATAGAACGGGGATACTTTCTCAAGTGTCCCTTGTATACGTGTCATAACGATAAAAACATTTTCGTGTTAAATTTTGTGTTTCTTATTATCCTTTTTTGCTTCCGAAGCAGGAGGGTTGTCAACCCTCGGTCTCTTTGTAGACGTTTGGATGGAATACTTACCTTGCGGTACACCCACTCCGCAAGACAGGGAAATACAGGAAGCAGTCATTTTGGTCCCACGAGTTCGGAGGAAATAAATGTCCGGGGACGTGGAACTCCCGCATTATGCCACTAAGCCTTGCTCAACTGTGGTGCGGCAGTTGCCCGAGATGTTGTCCGCTAGCGAGTGTTTGTCCTCAACACCCATTCACCTCATCGGCGCGCAACACACCTTGTGGTTGAGGTTTTTTTATTAGAGGTTTAATCCTTCCTCGCGACCCGGTCAATGAAGGCAAGATCTCCGTCCTTTGTAACACGCAACTTTCCACCATCGCGCCAATGATGGTCGCTTAAGCATGCCCAAAGCCTATGGTGTCCGAGGACTGGTAGCGGAATACCAGTCCCCAGCTCGGGGCCGTGGGTTCACCAAGCCCATACTCAGTCGAAACTGAGTCCCCTGCGGGGAATGTATTAGTAAGAGTGAACACAAATAAAAATAACATATAGAACCATATTACTCCTTAGAAATAAAGTGTGCTAAGTTTAGAAAATAGTGTGATAATATTTACGTAAGTACAAACGGGATAATAAATTTAACTCCTCGGTGCATTAAAATTAATTATTTCGGTGTATTTAGATTTTCGGGTGTGTAATCTATTACATCAGTATTAACTTGTAAATAACGTACTCTATTGTTACACTGCTCAAGTTTCGTCGCCGTAAAAATGTTATTCCAATATTTTACCGTTTGTTTTCTTGATTCTTTTTGTAGTTACTCAATACACTATAACATAATATTGCCTTAGTTATTGTCGAATTAATTTATCTGCAGTTGTCCTAAAATATTATTTCTGTTATTTTAGTTGTCGGTTTGTTTATTTACTTATTTAAACCCTGCCTATTGTTGGACCCAAGTTTTCGTAGTCATAAATTCATGGAATTATTGCATCATTTTACAATTCGTTTTTCTTGATTCTTTCGTATTTATTTACATTTTAACATAATATAGAGTAGATATTGTCGAATTAAATAAACTCCAGTGGTCGCCTAAATAATTATTTCAATAATTTTTGTCGTCGGTTTGTTTGTATATTTTATTTATTTAATAACTCATTTGTAACTTCCGTGGTAAGAAATATATTATTATACTAATATCCTTCATTAAGTGTTAGTTGTCAGTTTTCGTGTATTGTCATTTGCTTTTGCGGTTAAGTTGCTAACTAAATCACAACTAAGGACACTATCGCATTCAACTTATTCAAAGCTGATCTTCAGAAGGCGTACAATGACTTGATACATTATATTGACACACGGATAAGTGCACTGGAAAAGTTCAATAAGAACACGATCGGCGATTGGACTACAGTTAGGAATTCTCGCCGTCCTTCCAACTGCTCTCACCCGGTTAGACCAACACATGCACCACCCCAACTCTTCACTCAGAATAGGTTTAGTGTGTTAGATGACATGTCCCTGTATCCTCCCTTATCTACTCGTTTCGTCCCCTGCCGTCCAGTACCCAAACCTGCTCACAAACCACGCACTGGTAAGCAGAGACGCCCGAAACCACGTAAAGTAGTGCTACCCAGAGATGAAGTAAGCACTTCCACGAATAAATCAAAAGTGCTCATATTAGCTAATTCGTCAGATATTCTCCGTTTTGCGTGGATTGCTTCCTAGCCAGATCTCAGTCTCCGGTTTCTTTAAGCCAAACGCTAGTTTGGCTGAAGTTATTCGAGAACTGGACACCTATACTAAAAACCTCACAGAGCGGGACACAAGTCATCATAGGTGGACAGAACGATATTAAATTGGGTGGTCATTTCAACGTTTCTGAACATGTACAAACATCATTTCGGTTCTCTCCTACCTTCACATCTGACCTCACATTTTCGTCCTCCTCCTTCACCCACTCCTACACCCACTCTTACCTCATCTCCTCCTCCTCCATGTCCCTCTGCACCTACCTCATCACCATCTCCTCCTCCTGTCTCCACATCTCTTTCTTTTCCTGTTCCCGTTCTTTCACCTACTGCTTCCTCATCTATTCCTTCATCCACATCTCCTGCCGCCCCCGTACACAGTTACAACTTGGCTCAGGAGTACGATGTGGTACTCGGAGGTGAGAATCGCTTTCGGGTGCAGTATGCGGGCTTCATCCGGAACTAGAAGCTGTACCAAATTCAAATTCCTCTCCACAATCTAACGTCGATTCCATTTCTCGTGAATCGCAAACTCTTTGCGAAAATAAAATAATTATATTTCATCATAATGTCCAATCCCGTTCAAACAAATTGACAAACATTGAAATTCTAGTACACGAAAATCCATTCGATTTGCTATTCCTCACAGAACATTGGCTTTCAACTAACAACATCAACGATACTGCTATTTCGAATTATTATTTAGCAAGTTCTTACTGTAGACAAAATTTTAAAGGAAAAAAACCCCACGGAGGTACATGTATCTATGTTCGTAATGATATATTATCTTCTCCATTGCCAGACTACGAGAACTTCTGCGTAGATAGTGTGTTCGAATTTTCTGCAGTTAATCTAACCGACACGGGTATTCTTGTTTTGTGTATTTATAGACCTCCCCAATCAGATCTTGATATATTTTTTCGTAACTTCGAAATGGTTTTAAAACATATCACACATATATCTATTAAATCTATCGTTGTATGTGGTGATTTCAACATCGATTTTCTGAGTACATCCGACTCTGCATATCCACCAATTACTCGATTAAAGAATCTTATCGACTCCTTCAACCTCATTACTACGATAAACGACCCCACTCGCCTCTCCGGTTCATCTCAAACATTGCTAGATCAAATTATCGTCAACACTGGAATATCGTATCTTTCTGAAGTGTTTATCACCGGATACAGCGATCTCCTTGCTCAAGTACTGACTATGAAAGATAAACTAAAACCACTTAAAATCCATTACAAGTTTTCAGGAGAGTTTAATGACACAATTCAATCCATATTTATAAATTATTTGCATGACGAAACATGGAAAGATGATTAAAATTGCCAAAATATCGATCACAAATTCAATGTATTTATCTCAATATTCCTAAAACATTACAACACTAGCTTTCCCATAAAACGCAAGTTAATTAACACAAAAAAATACAATAGATGGATCACCCTAGGGATAAGAATTTCTTCAAAAAACAAACGCCGTTTATATTATCTTTCAAAACGCTATAACCAGCCACCCGAATTCCATAATTATTTTCGTAAATATAAGACTATTCTCCGAAAAGTAGTCTATGCAGCTAAAGTTATGGAAAACGACAGGCATATACTAAAATCGAACAACCGGATGAAAGCCATGTGGAATATTGTTAACAATTACACGTCAACTTCTGAAAATCGCGAAGAAAATGTTTCTTTACTAAACGATGGCAAGATCGTGTCAAATCCTCAGGACATCGCAAGTTTGTTTAATTCTCACTTCTCAGAAGTTGGTAAAATAACGAACTCAATATATCCAAATCAATGTCCTCCAATTATTACCACCCACATACCCAATTCTATGTTCACTTCCGAAACTAACGCCAGTGAAGTCATGGGAATCATCAGCTCCTTAAAAAACAAATTTTCACGAGGCATAGATGATATACCTGAGTTTATTGTTAAATCTTCGTCCCACGCTATATTAAATCCACTCGTAAATATTTTTAATAGTTCTTTATCGGAAGGGGTGTTTCCCAATATATTTAAGAGAGCTAAAGTGAAACCTTTACACAAGAAAGGAAACAAACTTAATATTGGAAATTACCGACCAATATCTCTACTACCCACTTTCTCAAAAATCCTAGAAAAATTGTTCTATAAGCGTCTTCTAGATTTTTTATCAAAATATAACATTCTCTCTGACGATCAACACGGTTTTAGGAAATCCTTTTCCACTACAAGCGCCATATTTTCCTTCTTAAACGATGTTACCACATCTCTAGACAGTGGAGAAAATCCTCAGGGTGTTTTTCTTGACTTATCCAAAGCATTCGATGTCATCGATCACGGAATTCTCCTTACCAAATTGCATTCTTTAGGCATTCGTGGACTTCCACATCAATGGCTAACTTCTTATTTAAAAGATAGATATCAACAAGTAGAAATATCCTATACTAAAAATAAAATACTTGAGCGTTGTCTTTCAGAAACAAAGCCACTTACTTGCGGAGTACCCCAAGGATCAATTCTCGGCCCTATACTCTTTTTATTGTATGTGAACGACATGTCATCATCCACATCAGATTGCAAAATGGTTCTTTTTGCTGATGACACTAATTTACTATGTAAACACGCCAATGCTCAAAAAGTTTTGTCTAACCTTTCGACTTGGTTCCATGCAAATCGTCTCATTGTAAACACTGACAAAACAGTGTCTATGTCATTTCACAATAGTATCACAAAATCTTTACCCCAGGTTTCTCTTTCTTTAAACGGAACACAATTAAAAACTGTTACAAATACAAAATTCTTAGGTCTCCATATTCAAGACAACCTCAAATGGAATTGTCACATTGACAATCTTAATTCCCAATTAAGCAAATTGTGTTACGCATTCCGAATCTTAGTTAACGCAGTTAGTCCACGTATTTCCCGTTGCGTATATTTTGCAAACGTTTACTCCCATTTACGTTACGGCATTACCTTCTGGGGCAATTCGGGTAAGAGTATTCAAACTTTCAGAATTCAGAAGAGGATAGTTCGGATTATTTGTAAATCTCACCCCCGAATCTCTTTTAAACCTTTATTCAAGGAATTAAATATCTTAACACTTCCCTGCTTTTATATTTATGAAACGGTCGTGTTTGTTAAGACTGAATTACTGAAGTGCCACCCTTGCTTCATACGAAACAGTCTCGTTTACGAACACAATACTCGCAATAGTAATAATATTCATCGCCCAAGAGTGTCAACCACTCTTTGCCAAAAAGAACCACATTATTCGGGTATCGTTATATATAATTCCTTACCCAAGAATATGAAAGATATTATTAAATTGAACCTCTTCAAAACCGCGGTAAAAAACTACCTCGTGGACCAGTGCTCCTACAATGTAAAAGAATTTATTGATTTTAATATTAGTTAAATCCGTCTTGTACTTTATCACGCTATTGCTGTAGTAGTTCCGACCAGTCACCATTTTTATAATATACGATTTATGTTTAATGATTTTACACGATGAAAATCGAATCATAAAGTTTTCATTCAAAATCATTCTACGAAACAAACTCCTAGGTAACGTGTTGCTCTTTAAAGAAGTTTAGCCTTAGGATGTCAGACCATGAAGCTATAATAAAACTGCTACCTGTCAGTTTTCTTCTGTTTTGAAAACACATGGGGTACCTTGAAAACATGGGTTATCTTCCAAATCAATCGCAAATTGCAAAAGTCCTCCTTGTTGAAGGACAAAAAATTGAATATACTATAGATCGGTGTCATGTGAAGCACGGTGTTCTTCTATGTCATCATCAAAATATTTTTTAGACCTTTCCATCTAGGGGTGCGACCAACAATCTTTCAAAGTCTGATGGTCCCTCAGGTGGTAGCGTTCTTGCTCTTCACCGTGTCATCCCGAGTTCAGTTCCCGGTGGGGTCAGAAAAATTTGTAACTTTTCACATGAATGTCCCAGTTGATAAATTCCCGTGTTGTCCCCTTCTAATCCTTCCACGTGGACAAAGTTTGTGGTAAAACTAGTTAACCGGCCCACCTAACAATAGCTTACCACGTACCTCCTATTGCATATTGCTCCAGGAAGATAAGCTTCAATAGCACGCTACATATCCCATTAACAAGTACTACAATGAAAACAAAAAGAAGAAGTCTGTTGGCTCTGAGACACTCTCCTAAAGCGAAACATGAAAGGTCTCTGCTGCCTGGTTTGTGGTCATTTTCGAAATAACAACCCTTACTGTCGTTTTCATGATTTTCTCAGTTCACTTTCGTGTCATTTTTAACTTACCACCTGCCATTTAATCTTCTAAAGAAGAAAGTGATATTGTTTTATTTTAAATTAAATGTTAGAGATCGATTCTGGAAGGTATTAAGTGGTCGGTACCATACGAAGAGCACGAGGTTATATATGTCCGCGTTGCATATTGTGTGTACACTGGAAGATTTTGGATTATGGATGGTGAGTGGGTTACCGGCTAGTGTGTCCTTAAAGAATATATATAAGAAATGTAATATCGACTAGTCATCTCAAGTAATAGGAATAGATACTTACAAGTAACTCTTAGCTCTACCAAAAAGCACCATCACATTGATTGTGATGGTGTTTTTCAACTTCAACAACGCTAAACTAATTCCGGCGTATCCGTAATATTTTGTCAGGTATCGTTATTCTTATTTACATGATTCTCGTAAACCACCGTTGCCTTGCAACAGTTGTGAGAACTATTATTGGCCGGTAGTGTCGGACGGTTGATACTGTAGGGCCTTCTGTTGCCTAAACTTAAAAATGAACGTGGACTTCATTGAAGTTCCCCTTCGAGCCGTAAGTAGCGATACCGGGGAGGCGGTTTATGAACGACTATAATTGAATGGAATTCCGTAAACATATACAATTTCATTTTGTATTTAAAAAAATATATCAGAGATAGTACTTTGCGAAAACGATTTCATTCCAGAAAACTTATGTTCGTAATCATGCCTCATTTGTGGTTATAAATTAAAAATGTCGGAATAAAAATCGACGTTTATGAAAAGCTATCGTTTAGAAATACGATAGAGTGCTGAAAATGACTCGCTAATATTTTTAAAACTAAAGAGTTTAACATATCATCAGTATTATTCAAGGCTTTTTCTTCTGGGAAGATCTCTAGTATGCCAATTTGGGAATATTGGCATACATCAAGATCGGAGAGCATTCTCTTTATAATCGTATTGTTATATCTGTTAAGGTGATTCTATTCAATGATTTTTTTTCTCTCCAGACTATTGTATAATGTAAATGACGAGGAGGGTATCACAAAGGCTATTGGACAAATACTAAATTTAAGAATGTAAGCAAGGTAGGGGGAAAATATGTTCTTGTTTTATCCAAACACCCTCAGAGAACTGTCAGAAAAACAAAACACTGATCTCATGCCGTACGTGAGATTAGATTCCGCCCGTTTTTCCCTTTTCTTCACGCGAATGCGAAGATAGCATCATGTAACTTCCGTCTGCTTCAGACCTTTGACAACCGTTCTCCATTTCCTGTCCGGATACGCTGACTAGCTATTAGCCTTTCTCCATTCTTCGCCGTAATGATGCGATGCTGCAGCTGAACTGCAGTTGCTGGAGGGAGCAGACTTGAGTCCTTGAGATCTTGTCGTATTGCGAGTTCCGCCCAGGAGTTCTTTTACGTAATTTTTCGATCCTAATACCTATTTACTGGGATCAGACCTCACTCTCGTTTTTTTATTCTTTTGCAATGAATCTTGTGCTTGTGACTTCCCTCTTTCTCTTCTTGGGCTCCGGATGTGTGAAAACATTTTTTCCTCGGCGAATTCAGCGAGATATTAGTAGTTAATATATTTCGACACATGTATGAATTATTCTTTGCATAAAGTGAAGCCTCACTTTTTTTCCCGAATCTGAACCTCACAAGAACTTCTTTTACTACTGACGTAGAAGAATTCCTCAGTTTCATTGGTGGTTCATACTGTAATATGAAGAAACTATGAGTTGTGTAGTTAATATGCAGAGTACACTTGATTTTCCTTCACGGACTACTCAACTAAAGAAATCTTGTCACATACCCTTAACTTCACTTTTTTTGTAGGAATAAAGACTTATCTCTGGTATGTGATTTACTGATACGAGGTAAGGGATACTGGATATGTAATTGATAATAATGTGTGGCAATAATGCCGCTCCTCCAGTACTTTGTCAAATTAGTGAACAGTCCGGGCCGGTTGAGAAAAATCGACCGATCCCTACAAGCTCTATTCATTTTGTTAGGGGTCCGTAACTCGTTTCCGCACACTTCTTGTAGAGATGAGTAAGTGTTTCTACTTCTCCCCATAATATGTCGAGACCTGCGCTCTCCTCACCCTCTATAAATAACGAAACGCAAAATTTTCCGTCTTTTAACACCCTCCACAACACAACCGTAACGGCACCTCCTACCCCCTCCCTCGATAACTACGTAATTTCGTAGCCGTACCTTCTTCTACTCGTTAAGAAAAGTTTTAGTTGTTTCCAGAAATTGTGGAGATCGTTGAGCGGTTGTCCAGTGACATTTTGAGGTTAAAAGCGTCCGACAAAACTTTATCTACAAATATCGTTCGCGTTTCGTCACATAAGACTAATATCCCCTTCGCAGCTTAACGATATCAAGCACCCCGCTCCCTTCAGATTTGTTACTTTACAGACAATCCCTATTGATGTTGCTTAGAGGTATCAAACGGTGTGATTATAAGGCAACATTTCTGCAATCAAGAGGAAGTATATATTATTGCCGCCTATAACAGCTTTTGAACTGGGATATAATGATTTACAATAATAACTACCATTACAATGAGGAAGGAAGTATCCCTGATTTCTCCGTGAGTAGACAAGTTAAAGCATTTTGTCACGAATATAATGAAAATAAAGTAATATTCAAACGTCTATCTAAATACGTGATTTTTTTACGTTTAGATTTTGACGAGAATGGATCCAAAAAGGGGAAGGAAACACCTATTTTTTATTTCACTAAATGTTAAATAAAACTCATTAATTATGAAAAGTAATAGTTTTAATAATGAATATATTTACTATCAATGTTAAGAGTTGAAGTTGGGATCCAAGAGCCCTCCTCCTTTAAAAAGTTTACTTTAGCTTTTCTGAGTCTCCCCAAAAGAAACCCTTGTAGTATTCGTATGGAGACGCTTGTGTGATAATGCAGTATCTGTTTGATGAATGTATGATACACGACGAGGAAAGGATCGATTTTTCTGCTAAACGTGCGAAAGTAGGTGTTCCAGAAGTAATATATTTAAAGAATTCAAGATAATAGCAGGAGAGAAAAATATGCACCAACATGGATAAAACAAGATTGTCTGATTGTGAACAGACATTTGATGCAGACCAAAGAAGTATTTTCTAAAATAGGTGAAAGGAAAATTTAGAGCTGTATAGCAACCAGCAAGGAGCTGGGTACATATATTGTGTGTTTAATGTAATGAACAAACAAAACTCTGTTTATTAAGCTTGATAAAGAGAGGGAAAACTATCAATTAATAAACGCTGAGATAATTTTTTGTATGAATAAGTACCAAAATGTGGTAATCGCTTTACGAAACGAGAGAAAAATTAAGCAAGAATAAAAGTACATGTTAGCAATTGATTAAAATGAGCTTTGATGCCTCCTCCTAGCTATTAAATGTTATTACTGAGAATGAAAGGCGGAGATTTTATCTAAAAGTAATCATTTGTTACGATTTTCTTCGCTTTGAGAGTTAAGTGAAGATAGTTCGATAAAACAATTGCGAACCTTGGACTCAAATCCCGTATTATTTCGAAAAATTTCGTGAACTTTCTCTTCTTGAAAGGTGTGTTTGCATCAAATTCAAGACCTTCCGGGTATACGGGCAATGACTGATAACTGGGACCAATAGGTCTTTCGCATTCATTTGTAAAGAAAAATATTTTAAAGTCTTTCCCTGGATAGTAACTGAAATACAGAGGCCAGTGGTATAATTTTCTTTTCTCTCGAATTAAAATAAAAGTATTCTGAAGCCTTCGCTGTGTGGAATTTATGATAACACCACTTATCCTAAATCCTTCTCTGGGATATTTTAGTGTTAATAAGGATCGCATAATATTCAGGAGCAATGTATTGAAATCCATAATACAATATAAATAAAATATTTTCTAAAATAAAGGTATTTATGAATGATACACTACAATGAAATCCAACATCAATGAAAAATATTTTTAGTAGACAGAAATGGCATGTTTAAGAAACAAGAATTGAGAGAGATTCACAAAATTCACGCAAACTGAGTCTCAGGTATTCAGCTAGTATTCGTCTTCTGTACTGAAGAAGGTGAAACCGAATAGATTGCACATTAGTGAGAGTATGAGTTAAAAGATTCATGTGTTCTAATTTTCAATGTCTCATTATTTGTATAAAACGAGTTTCATAGAGAAAAATACAGATGTCTATTATTCCTAAAGGTTTTTTAAAAATTTAATTAATTNTCATCAATGATGTTTTTTGCCCCCCCCCCCCAAAAAAAAAAAACTTTAAAAAAGAAAAAATGTATAGACAAGATTTCCGTTCAAATGTTTCGGGCGTTTATCTGTCCAACAAATTTACATGCGAATCCCACATATATTATTAGTTAATAGTATGTAATTGATAATAATGTGTGGCAATAATGCCGCTCCTTCTGCCCTTTGTAAAATTAGTGAACAGTCTGGGCCGATTGAGAAATATCGACCGATCGCTACGAGCTCTATTAACTTTGTTAGGGGTCTGTGTCTCGTTTCCGCACACGTCTTGTAGAGATGATAAAATGTTTCTACTTCTCCCCATAATATGTCGCGATCTGCGCTCTCCCCACCCTGTAAAAACGTTTCGCCCTTGCGTACCTAAACGTTTGCTGTTAAATATGGCGAAAGAAGCCAGTTAAATATAACGAATGCCCCATGAATCTCGCCGGGCAATCAAATCCTCAATTATTATATCTCCTTCCAGTGATTAGGAACATCTAGCACACTATAATAATATTCGATACGATCCATGAGAATTAAATTCGTGTACACGTAGCCTCGAATCCATAGCGCTGTTTTCACTTCAACAAAGAGAAAAACACTTCCTGTAGCGCGAGCCCTTGTGTGAGATTCCTATGCGCATCAGCACTTGAGGCGGCTGCACAATCGACACGCAGTGGGTTCAAGTCACTTTTCCCTCTACCAAAACCGTAAGGTTAATTATCACTGCATTAACGGATACATTTTCATTTGACTCTTCTTATGCAGGAGTGTATTCTGATTCGTGTAGATTTTGTTCCGATTCATTCTATGTTTCTATCCTCGTTATATACATGTAAAATTTATTTTATCATAGATTGTAACATTAAATAAGATCTTAAATTTATTATTTTTTATTTCTTTTTATATTTGAACGTGTATGATTCCCAGAAATTATATATTAATCTTGTTGCTTACTATGCTTTTGAAATAAGTCGTATCTAATGCTATTAATGTCTGGTGTTGAATGGCTCTGAAAACGTATGATTTTTATGAAACAATTCCGTAATTATTTCATTGTCATATTGTAATTACCGAAGTCACCGTGTTACAAGTTATTTGAAATCTTTTTGAAATGCCCTACCGATTAACTTGAATGTTCGATGTATAGACCAAGTTTTTTTGTGCGGAAGTTATTTAATTTTGAGTTACATTTTTTATTCCGGCTGTAAACATCTGCGTATTTTAGTATTCTATGTTAAGAGAACTCTTAAATTTCGGCCATCCACGTGATCCAATGCGCGAGCGAGCACTGTGCGTGAGCTGCCGGGGAAGCGTTGGGGAGCTCCGTTCAAAGGGAGAGGTACGCAGAGAAAGAGACGCAGCGAGGGGCCAGAGAAGTGAATACGGGTATACACAAGAGGCGCAGCACCATGGCGTGCTTGCGCAAGCGCTTCTCCTTTGCCGTCTCCGCCACCATCGCCTCCGCTTTCGTCTCCTTGAACACCCTCCCCTCCCCCTCACTCTCCTTGGGCAACGTCGAAGGAAAATCCTGATGGAGTAGAGCAGGACGCGCACCGTTTGACGGCCTCCCGTTCCGACAACGCTATCCAACGGTTGAGGGCCTCCAGTCCTCCTCCTGAGTTCTTAAGGGATGACACCTCCAGAATTTTAAATGAGTGAATGTCATGTTCTGTACGAGTTTTCTTTCATTGCTTTCAGATTAAGTCTTACGTTGTGCCACCGATGTAAAGGTATTTTAAAATGTGCTGTTCTCGGGAACAAGATGACTTGGAATAAAGAGACCAGGATTTCCAAATAATGTTTTGTCTATCACATAATTGTTGTCCTAGACATTTGAAACCAGTGTCAAAAAGAGAAAAATACCAAAATAATATAATAATTTTTTTTTGAAACATTCGTTTCACGACTATGTGTATATAATAATTTTTACCTCCTCCACATTAGTTTATTTTTCGAACGATAAAATTCTTCTGATCTTTCTGTGCATTAATATTTTTTTACAAAAATGAGAATATTTAATCCTTTTTTAATAATTTGGCTTTTGATTTTAAGATAATTTTTGCTTTAAAATTACATTAAATAGGTAAATATGGTATTTTCAAAATTGTTAAATGGCATAAAGTTATTTACCAATTAAACACCAATTTTTTAAAAATAATGTTCAGTCACCTCAAAGGGCCAATCACCACAAAGGCCATGATTCAACGTACGGTTACTTGATATATTTCGAATTGCGGATGATTGGTATCGAAAAGCGTTTTCAGTATCGAAAAGCGTTTTCAATATTCTTAGTTTCAAATGTGGTTAAAACTGTCTTATTATCAATTCTCCATAAATGTATTTTTAGAGACCGGAAGTGAATTATTACACTTGTTTATAAAACTTTTTACACTTGTATTGTCGTATTACGTATCATTTTAACAAACTTTGCTTTATAACTTGACCTGCCTTAGTCCCGAAACACCAAGCACCCAGACCGAATAAAAATATGGGTCCGGTTCCAAAACCAGTTCCACTAGATAAATATTGGTTGCGGTCCCCTTACCATTCCGAGAACTGAATTCCACTTCTTCTTGTATTCTTATTTGTGTCATTTAAAGAATTTTGATTTTAATTTTTAACTTTTTCTCAGACATGGATGATTTGCNAAGAGACAGATTAATTTGAATTCTACTAATTCTACTATTTAAAATAGTCCATTTTAAAATCTAGAATAGTAAAATTATATTATACAAACTTATTCGTACAATTCACATTATTTATCCCATGGTATAGAAAATGATCATTTGATGGATTGGAGTAACACTAATTTGAGATAAAGAAACTAATTATTACAAAAGTTTCTTATCTAATATATAATATATCTAATATTTATAAAAACACACAATTGGTAGTTTAAATTTACGTACAAACACTGAAAAATATCCAATATTTACAGTACTATTTTAAAACACATTAGTGTAATCTCTGCTTTCTTGTAAACATATTTTGTGTTAATATTTGTTTCATATAATGTTCAACTATTCTGTTGCTACGTTAAATGGCAATACATTTTGTTAATTATCCGAATAAAGTCGTACGATGCATTTTATTAAATTCTGGGTTAAAAATAATTATTTTCTCTATCAATTGACTAATTCAAAGTAACTTATATTGGAATAGTAATTAATAATGTTCGTTTGTTTCAAGTATTTTGAAATGTGCAATAATGAAATATTTCAGCACATTATTTACAAGAGTTTTATGTGTACGTAAATGTGAAACCATTGGAAGCTTGACGAATGAGCATTGTCTCTGATTTTTTTTGTTAATATAGAAAGGAAGTTAAACCTACTGTATAAGCTATGGTAGGAATGCAATGCATTATTTTGTGAAATATAACACAATATGCTTAAGACTATCTCCACTTGAGACTTACTCTATAAGGGTGTGGAAAAAAAGTATAACTGGTCCCATAGTTTCAGTTGCTTGTGATGAATATATTCGCATGGTTTATGTTATAGTTCTTAATGTAATTTTACGACTGTTGTGTTTTCTGCGATGGTCTTAGTCTCGAAATTCTTACTCAGAAAAATACTAGAATGAAAAAAGCTTATTCTTTACAAGGTCAGGTTATCCAGCTCCTTCGAGTATTTACTAAGGCCTACTGTGTAATTACTAAAGTACTCCACTGACAAATTCCAAAGAAGAAATCGGACCAGCACTTTACCAACTCATTTCTCGCAACTTACGTAATTGGTCGGTTTTTCTCCTAATTTCTCCAGAAGTAGTTCAGAATATTCATTTAGGTTCTTTCATCGTGTTCGTCTCACGTTTATTAAAAGGTGAGAACTTCAGAACAATGTGGTGAAGTGAGATTTTTTTTCCGTTTTCTTATGATTTAATTCAGTAAAGCAACTTCCATTACTGTTTATTGTGATCAAACATAGTTGCAACATGGAGTGTACTTTCTAGACCTCTAGATTGTTCAACATATATTTGTCAGTGTCACAATAATAATAATAATACTAACAAAATAATAATAATAATAATAAAAATAGATTGGTAGTGGCAACATTATTAATTTTATTATTATTTTATATAATTTTTCACTGGATTAGTTGGGGAGCGGGCTACCCAAGTATCGCCACCTCAAGAGATATAATTACTTACAAATTTTCCATTGCACGCGTGTTTAGGATGTCTGCTCTGTGTAATGTCATATGAATACTTGTTGGAAGTTGTATCCAATTAATACTCAGGTGCAGGTTGTGAGAGTGACAGTCTGCAACTTCACTTGTGGACTGTGTAGGGACTAAATATGTGAGGAATGACTGTAGTGGTTGGGACTATAATGGACATATTCTATATTTATAGGATGATTTTATTATTGTATTAGTAATTACGTTAATTAGTATTATTAATTTCTATTGTTCTCGACTTTCTGTTGGTTCTCGTAGTTGGAGGGTGAGAGATTATATTTTAGCAACTTTTCGTGAGAAAAAACGTAAAAGTAAATGATGTATACATGAATTGTCGTTGTACTTGGCTTCACTGACTAATGAATAAGTTGATATTTCTGTGGCTTCATCTCTAGTTCTTTCAGTGATTTGAATAGGTTGTTTCCCGTGTTTGATAGGTATAATTCAGGGAACATTCACTTGACCTGAATGGCCTGTGCTCGGCTGCAGGGTGTTGGGTGTCGGAATATTATTTTTTTTTTGTGGGGCTTTAGGGCTCGTCAACATCGAGGTCATTAGAGCCCTTAAAACTTGTACAGGTAGGGAAAATGCAGTTACGCACTAGGGAGAGCCAACATGACTCTCCCCGCGTGTGGGACTCGCCGAATGACTCAGCCATACCCACTAAAAACCCTCTTGAATTACAGCTCAAAACTCAAATCACAACATATCTCAAGACTTTACTTAAAACATTTTAAAAAAGAAGAAGAAGAAAGAGGAAAATGAAAGATACCCTAGCCCTAATAGCATCGGGATAGAAAAGAACAAGAGGTGACCAAGGAAGGTCAGGAAAGAGAAAAGAAGGAGCCTGACACAAGTAAGTGGAAGTAATGCCAGACTCAGCTCGGGGCCCCGTGTTTGCCAAACACGTACTTGCAAGATGTAAATCCCCTGGGGGGATTATTATTATTATACCGTACATTGAAGGGAGAGTTCCCCTAACGAGTGGTCAAAACTGAACTGACCTGTAGTATAGATACAATAAACTACAACAGCAATAGAGAAAAAACGTTCACAGTAAAAGTCAATAAAATTGGTCCTATAGTAATTTCAGTTAAATAAATAATCCGTCGTCTTAAGTCTTAACAAAACATAGAGCTTGCTGAAGGACTTCTGTTACCAATGCGAAGGACTTGGGTTACCAATGCGAAGAGTTGTGACACACCAGAGAAGTCACTATTTGTAAAAGTTCCACAGGACTGAACAGGATGAATTTCTTTTCAATTCTTATTACACGAACTTAACATTTGAAGAAAGGAAATTCTGGAATAATGACAAATCTATTGACTACCAATTTCTTAGTACCCAGTACCAGCGACAATACACATTCAAAACATTATTTAACCAGAGACGAACAAAAATCATAGAACAGAAACAGAAAATAGACTGAAAAACTATGAAATTATCTAACAATGATGTCAATAATATAATGAGAAACAAATGCATGAAGAAAGTAATATTGAATAAGTAAAAAGAAAGAAAGGACAAAAATAACTTACAGATAGGGACAAGAGGATGTATGACGCATACAAATGGACACAATATATTATTTAGGATTTGAACAAAAGTAGTTAAAAGAATTATGTAACCTAGTCAATGTTAATATTAAACGAATTGATAAGTGTGATAGAGAACGGAAGAATAACACCTTAAGTAAGTAACGCATTCACAATAATACTCTTATTTGTACTAAACACTTATCTCTTGAGTCATTTAGATGAGAGGTCGATACCTGCACGCAATTGATTTAAACTAATCCAATAATTTGTTGATCTCAAATGTACATTAACAAAATTTGACCCACAACACTTCACAAAAAGAGTTTCACAACTGTGATCCACGATATTTCACTCGAACGACGATTAATGTTAGAATGATTACACGATCTTACGTGATACTTAAATGGTCAAGAAACTATGGCGCCATGAAAATGAAGAGTGAAAGCAAAAATTGCGCACTTTTGCAACTCCTTTTGTCTTAAACCTGCTGCCAGATTTCTTCAGAAGTATTAAAAACAACTTCCTTTACCTTAGATTCCCAATTTACAACGGCGAACCCATTGACTCCGAACTAATGACGTGAAAGGGCACAGTCGGGTTCGATGCCCCTCATCCTTTCTTTCTCTGACTGACTACAGCGCTAATCAAGCGGCTGGAGAGTAAACGACAACCCACCGCGCTTTTGTAACATTCTCACGTGAGTACGAGAGGAGCTGGAATGAATTTTCTGCTTAAATTGCTTATTAACCAATAACAGGTCATAAATGTATTGTTTGAATAATAACCAACGAAGCTAGAATAACTAGTTGCCTGTTTAATAATAACTAGTACGGAGAATAAAATATTTTGCACGTGGTTTGCCGTGTATTGGTAATACCTTATATAGGGAGTGAAAAGGAGCAACATGATATTGTTAATAGGGAGCGTAATTGAAGATTATCGAGTACAGTGATATTCCCCGACTTTGTAAGGAGATGATCGAAGGTTTTATTTTTTATATTGCTTCCGAATTGTGTTACATTTTCCAAGAGCGCATCAGAGTAGTAAAATTATTTGCTAAATTTAAATCGCGGAATTGAAACAATGGGTACTACAATTTAAAATGTTGAAGATTTATTTTAACCACCAGCAACCTGTAATTGATGGTTATAAAAAGAATCATTAAATTAAATTAATTTTACCTGCTAAAATAATTAAATTAACTTTACATCAACGTCAGTTCATATCAGTCTTCCATTTTGCCTATTTTACATCAAGAGCGGCTTTGAAGCGTGGGAGGAACAAATACAAAAGAATTCACCAAAATACATGCACATAGGTGGCATATTAAACACAATTGGGTTAAAGACGATTCTGATGGGGGCAAGCGTACCTGCACTGAGAACAATAGAGAGGTCTTTCCAGACGACCCCACACCTTTCATCTCTCGAACCCTTATAATCCTTTGAGGAGTCTCAAATATATGCCCCCATTAAAACCGTTTAAGGGACATTTGCCTACAATTAATTCCCAGGCTACATTCGTACGCTTCTATTGAAGTAAATAAATTACTAATATTCCAAATTTGCAATAGTATGAAAAATTTTATTACAAAATATTGTTTAGTTTCATATAAAACTTATCTATAACTTTACATTAATTATAAAGGATAAAAATAATTTACAGCATTTATAAAATCTGTAAATAATTCTTCATTAGATCTATGTAAACTTCTCCAAATGTACTCAATAAAATAAGTTTGGAAGTTGGTTGAGCACATTTTGCCAATTCTTCGCCTCAAATCTCTTTTGATTTTAGTCCACGTTACTTCAATGTTTTGAGTCTGAATGAAGCGATGAGCAGGATATACAAAATTCTGTGAATGGTTCACCGTCAAACGACGGTATTCAGCAGCTTCCAATATCTTGAGTGTTATAACTTTTCCAACCATATATTGTTAATATTGTCGAACCGGGCTCGACATTATCCAAAATAACATTTGTTAGAGTTCTTTCGTTTCTTTGTGGCACAATAAAACATTTCTTGGAATTCCTGTCAATCCCACCAAGAACTCACCTTGTTTTCGTGATTCGTCCGCTATTATATTTCCTTCTTCCAAATGCACTTTCACCAATTTCTATTGTACAGTTCTCTCCTCCCAATTTTGAACTGATTCCTATCGACCAAGCTGTGAGCAGTTCGCGGAATGCGTCTAGCGTTGCACAACTCCGTTTCCCTCATAAGAAATTTTTGGGATATTTCAAAATCCAACCTACCGAAAGTAATATGATTTTCTGGATTGGACATTTTGTATTCGAAAAAATGTACCATTTCGAACAGAATCTTTCTTTCGACAGTTCCTGTTATTACATCTTACAATTGGATCTTTTGCTCTTCCTGTAACGGAATTCATAAGATTCTACATACTTATAATTTACGTCTATATATGTACAAACTTTTCAATATTCTGTAGGACCGTTCATAGACCACTTCTTTATTTTTCCTAATGTTTTCATTACAACATTTTTACTCTTCATTCAGTCTTCGTGAGCTACTCTCTAAACAAATTTACTGTACTTAGTTACATGATGTTTTTCACAATCAGTTAAAATCAACAGTAAACAATAAACAAGCATAATCACTGTAAACAATTCTAAATATAAATATTCGGTGTTCGATCTTAAATTTAAACTGTGGCTTGTTTTTTATAGAAACGTTGTAGAAAAACATCAAGAAAAAACAAACTAATGATTTCTGAATGGTCGAAAACAATATTGGAAGAAAATGATCTACAGTTTTAAACCAAACTACATTATTCAAGATATGTTGTAACCGGCGTTACACGGGAGATTTTGTTGTTATGATACTACCTTCTTCATAATTAATGTACACAAAAATATCACAAAACAATATCAAATATTTCAGAAGGTAGCGTGAAAAAAGTAAAGAGTAAAAGTCAATCATTCACATCCTTATACTCGAAATGTTGAAAATCTTTTCTTAACGAACCTCGACTATACATAATTTTTCAGTGAAACATTTAAGTTTTCAGATAAAAATATTCGTGAAATTATTATTCAATAATTTCATACTTAATGTATCTTAAATACAAGTTCTACATGACAGTTTATTGACACGAACGCAATAAGGCTGATCCTTAACAACAAAAATTAATGTAAAAAATGAATGGTATTTAACTTACCATTAGATTGTACTGTTTGAGTTTTTCCACACAAAGCAGCACTATCAACTTAAAATGAGCTAAAAAGTGAATCAAACCGATTCGGTTCATATAATTGTTGCACATAAACAAACTTAGCATAAACTCCATTTCACAGTGTTTACAACTGTTCTTCAAAAATTATCCTAAGACTGACTTCCTAACAAGTTTAAGTAAGAATAATTGTGTGTTGAAATTTGTCTGTTAAACTATTTCGATGGGGGCATATACCTGAGACTCCTCAAAGGATTATAAGGGTCCAAGAGATACCGAGGAAGTCTTGGGTTGTCTGGAGAGGCCTAGGTATTGTTCTCAGCGCATGTACGTTTGCCCCCATCAGAATAGATTTTAATAAATATACTGAAAATAATAAATACTAGGAAACTATGGAAGTTAGGAGGTAAGGTCTTTGATTTAATGTCATTGACATATAAAGGAAATTAATAACATATGCGGATATAATCAGAATGTTTCACACCACCCGTTCAGGTTTTTTAAATATCAGAGACACAATTTTGCTGAAAATATCGAAATTTTTCTAACTTGACCTCATTATATATATATATATATATATATATATATATATATATATATATATAATGTGTGTGTGAGATTCAAATTTTAAAATGGAAACCCTTCTTAATTTATAGCAGATTTTTGTTTGTTAAAGAAAAAGAAGTACTTGTGATGTAACAGTTTGTTTTGTTTCATTGCAGATAGCACCTTAACCGAATAAACTGAGTTAACTGCACACGGTTTCGAAAATCAATGCGGAACTCACACAATTGGTTTATTGGAGAATTTTCATCAAATTGCTTATTATATCAACTATACTTACAAAGACAAATTTCGTCAACAATATATGTATTACGAGTAATGTTCAAATAGAAAATTGAAACTATTTTTCATTGCAAATATTGTTTGAATGAGGATAATTGTGATGTGATTAAAATTATTCATTCATGGAATTCGTAAACATAACGGAATCTTTCAGGATTTTGCGTCCATATAACATAGTTTTCGTCACGAAACAACTCAAAAGAAACGAAACTTTAGATATTTTTCTTCTTTAGAACATTAGAACATTTATTCACGCTTAATGTTCGAAGATAAATTTACTGGTCGTGATGATACCACGCACGAATTAAAAAGACCTCAACCCTGAAGTGTTCTTCAAGTCCTATGGCCTACGAGTCACTCTAAAGTAACAGAAAGAATATTCTAAACTTTTTATCGTATGAATGTTAATTTTCTTTGCAATTCCAATTCGCCAGCGTGAAGGAAATTCTATCGCACCTTCTCGAGAATTGCAAATAAAGATATTTCTCAACTTCATTCCTCTTCGCTCAGCTCATTAGAAGAATTCTCGAAAAAGGAATGACGAAGCAAAAGGCTACGTCTGTACTAACTAAATAGGAACACAATCCATCAGTCTTTCCGTAGGTATAATATTCTAAAGATTCCTCCAGGTTGCCGTAATTGTAGTATTTCGATTCCTAACATTTTTGTGGGAGGGAAAATAAAATTTAAAATAGCGAAAGATTTTGAGAAAAATCTATAAAATAACTTGGTAGAGTATCTATACTTCGTAAAATATCGGAAGGATACCTCTCTCACTGTCACCACTTTTTCCTTCAGAGACGTTTTGAACATCCTTTTATACATATGAATACATCCAAAATGATATTTATTTATTAAATGATTTAATATTTTATGTTGAATTATTTTTTTTCAAAATCTTGGTGCGCGAATCGTAAATAAAATACTTACTTACCAACCCGTCACTGTCCAATGAAATTAGTTGGTATCGTCTTTTATGAACATTTCGCGCGACAAGCTTCTTGAAAACAAATAATTTAAAGACAAAACCTGAGGGACTTGTCATAGGATTAAAACAACGTGGTCGAAATAGAATAGAGCCAATTATGAAATTTCCCAAATGGCGACTGAAGATCAAGAAAACAATAAAATAATTAGGTATTATGATAGACATGTACTTCCCATCTAAAATATGTAAAACTGAAAATCAAGAAAATGATGTTGCAAAAGGTAGGAATTAGTAAAACGACAATAGGACAAAGGCAGCTTGTACTGTTGTTGTCCAGTATACAACAAAGTTACCTATTACCATGGAGTGAAATGTAAACCAGACCATGAAAGGCTATATAGGAAGATTACCACAATAATTGATTAAAATCTGGGCGATACGGTGGGAAAAAGCAAAGGAAGGGCGTATAACATATAAGTTTATAAAAGATGTAGAGTTTACTTATAAGAGAAGGAAGAAATGGTTCCACCCTACGGATGCAATGTTTCAAATCTTGACTGGACATGGTCAAATACGAGACCACCTATGTAAGAGACAGCTCAATGATGCTCAATGCAAATGTGGGAAAGAATTAGATACAGTCCATCATATTCTACAGGAGTGTGAGATAAATGGAAATGAACGGACGAGATGGCAAAGAGATCTAGTCTGTTCATCGCATATTCTACATGGAATATTTTCAGATCAGGATTGCTCAAAATACATCTCGACAGAACAAACGTATACAAGTTTTGAAGAGTATGTGAATCCAGCATTGTGCATTCGACAAGAGTATGAATAAATGGGAAGTTCCCCACCTCTTCGCGGTTGGGACGGGACACATATGTGCCTGTGTAGCACATATGGGTAAGCGGGAACAACGAAAATGAAAATAAAGGAAAGCCGCTAAGGAGGGATGTGAGAGAAGAAGGAAAGAGAAAATACATGAGATATAAGTTATAATTCAGAAAGAGATGTAATAAAAAAAAGAGACAATACTATGATATCAGACACCAAAACCCAGGTAGTGGCCACGTGGTCGGTAAACCGGGTAATGGAAAAGATTGAAAAAAAAAAAAAATGAAAATTAAAGTTACCCCAAAACCTAACATTGTGCTGGGTTTCGTGTCTGGAGGATTTTTGTACAATGAAAATCTGAGCAGAATAGATCTTAAACGTTTAATTCATAAAAAACATTCTATCCCCCCTACTTCCGGTCTCCTAATCACTTCCGCCTGTGGCAACCTTCACTTAATTGACTAACGCGATGCCTTGTTCCAGAATCAAAGGAGAAACTTCGTTGAATTTAAAGACATTCTGCTAAAAACATTCCTCAAATCCTTTTTTTACCAATGTTACCAGTCCTTCAGGAAGATTGCCAAGCGCCGTTGATTATTACAATGGTGTAGCACTTTCAAGTTAAACAAATTCCTTCTGTATACTGGGCCATGGCTCTTGGGTCACGTATTTTCTCTTAATAATTTTCTAGATAACAAGGAATTGTAAGTAACTATTATTTTCCATTTTTTGGCATATCTGGTTGTTGTAGGGGAAGCATTACAATTCGCATGTAAATGTTTGTTTTTTGTGCAATTTTTATTATGAACGAGAAATCTTTCGACTGGAGTCTTGAGTCTTGAGGCCAATTCCAACACCACGCTTCGGAATTGATGGCGAGAAGATCTAGGTTTTAACTGTCTTCAATATAAGTAATTGTAATTCAAGACGTCAACTCCAATACTTAATGTTCTTTTAGAGGTTAACTTATAAATTGGCGAGAGTTGTAAATATTTCAGCTGCCACAAGCGAGAGAAAGATGCCATAAGCGGAAGTGATTCTCTTTTGCCGACTGCTTTATATTTTCTTCCTGTAATTTTTGGGTTTCTTTCTCCTTAAGTATGTATCATATCGAAGATATAATTATAGCAATCTATTGTTCAGTAAGCTGGAGAAAGGTGATATAGTACTATTCATTACTCCGATGCCAATGCCAATGCCAATTTCAATTTTTTTTAAACAAATGGTATAAGATATTCATTATCCGAGACAAATCCAGGGGATGTTATTTGAAATATTTCTCACAGAGACTTTGAATTTGAAGTAACTTTCGAATTCGAAATAACTAATTTCAAGAAAGGTGATGTGAATTATCCTTTTGGAGAAACAACAAATTAAAAACCCATGTATTAGCCTATATTATAGTAGGCAACCTGTCAAACTGTGTTGCCAGTAGCACGTAACGTGCGTAAGATATAGTCTGGTAGTCTAACCATAAATATACTCAAGGTAAAGGTATCGTGCTATTAGTTTTCCTGTAATGTATCCGACCGATTTGGAAATTTGTATCATTATTCGATTTGGAATTTTGTATCTAAGGGACGTAAGTCGGTGTTTTCCCTGTTCAATACCTATTTTATTTCCCAACATAATGGTACAATGGAATGGAATAAAAATAAGTATTTTAATGGCAGTGATAGAATTGTTTGAAAAGTACTCACAATTCTCGGACTTATTGTATAAGTTACTCAACTTTCTTACGTCCTTGACTAACAAGGAGTTTCGTCGGTGTAATCTTGTCAACACATGAATAAAAGTCTACAAGGAAAAGTAGTAGATAAACAGCCCAAGGTGATCGTTAACCTCGACGAGTATCTGCAAGGTACCGTCACTCTTTTCAGTTCGTTGAGCAATTCGGTTTTCTAAAACTAAATACGAACAGGTTCGTAATAATTTGTGTTTTGGAATAAAACTTTTCTTATTTTTGCAGGGTAGGGGACTGAAATAATAGTTACTCATGGAAATGAGCTGATAAGTATACTTTTAGAAAAACTTACTGAATAAAAATTAATTTCGCTCCTAAAGTTGTATTGTATTTTTTAATTTAGTGAAACACTTTTGAAAGAAGTTACAGAAAGCTTCCTAAAGCCTAAATTTACTTGTCTTGAGTTTATTATTTCATTATGACTATATAACGAAATTTTTGTAAAATAATTTTTATTTCCGTCTCCATCCCTACAAAAAATCAAAAACTATAATAACTAAAAGCAGTAACTTTCGAAACGAAATTGTTTGATGTCTCGATATTCTTTTAGAATTTTCACTATAATTCACAAAAATATTGAGAGATTCGTGAAGAAGTGTATACTTATCGGAAAGAAATCATATTGATAAACTAAAGTCAAGAGAATACAAATTTATGAAAAAAATATTTACTACAATTTCGAGCTGGTTAGTAAGAATATAATTTTAAATCGTATAAGTTTGAGAACAAAATGATTCCAAGAAAATCGTCAACAGAGATGAAATCTAATTTTAATTTTTCTTTTCAATGGATATATCGAAAATGAAACCTGAATATAATGTTACAAATTTTATATTACAAATTTTTCAATTTCAATGGAATGTCCTTTACGTGTGGTGCTTTTATAATTGTCTCGCTGTGCGCGTGCGCAACCAAGCGCATGAAGCGTATCGAGCGGTCGCTATGGGAACTGGTCGCAATTGCATGCATTCGTGGCAGAGGACGAACGTAGCGCGTAGAGGGCGGGCGGAAAGACGATTGTGTTTACTGGTTTACGTGGAGGGATGGGGAAGGAAGTAGAGCGGGGTGTGTTTGACGAGGCGGGGGCGTCTACACTCGGGTGCCCTCCGCGTGTTGGGTGGTGGGAGGGCACAGGCATTCGTCGTCACCTCTCCGTGCGTCGAGGACGCCATGACTCTCTGCTTCACGGACAAGGTAAGCGCTTCGCCGCGCCGCGGCGCGCCGCGTCGGCCGACTGCTTGCTTTCAAGTGACGCGACTTCCCCCTTCATGTGTTGTACCCGTGGTGCTCAATAGGATATTTTGACGTCCTTTTTCCATTAGATGCATCCTTTTTCCTTTCATTTTTTTCGTGAGTTGCATGGTGTATATCGGCAGTTCTCGAACTGGGGATCGCGGTGATATGTAAGGGGTTTCGTGATACAATTAGCACTCAAAATAACACGTAAAATATCAATAGACTATTACGAATGAAACTATTATAAACAAATTTATTATATACTGAGTACCCATGCAAAGCTAATTCCTTTCAAGTGATACAAGACGATTCCTGCGATTAGTTTAGTAAATAACGTTTAATAGGTGCTCATGAAGTTATGTTAACTGTGTAACACTGAGGTTTTCTGTTACTAGGGTTTCCTTTGGATTGGGGGTCTCTTGATTTATTCTAATTTATTGTTACTATAGGGTTGCGACCTAAAATGTTCGAGAATAATTTGTTTATATTATCAGACTGAACGTAGAAATCGTTCACCAGAATGTTCAAAATTTCGGGGTATTTATGTGAGTGAATAATATTAACCCTCTAACAAAAAGGCTTTCCTGTGGAATACATTCAATTAGACAGTGCAACGTATTACTTTTATTTAGCACCATAATTTTTCCTACAGCTCAGATTTATAAATAATCTCATCGAAGATATCGTTTTCTTTACTTTTAAAGCCTTGCGCCTAGGAAGTTCTTTTCTGAATGGAATTTTATCGATCAGTCTTTATATATCTATTCGAATGAAAGACGTATTACTTTTTTATACGTTGAACTGATCAGACGTTACATGTATGGTTTGACACATTATTATCATTGAACTAGTAAATCTATAGTTGGCAACAATATGCACCTCCTTAATTGATATTGCTGAATATGCCTTAGAGTTCACAATAAAATTCTCCTTATCAAACGGTCCATTGCATTCCGATGTCTTATCAACATCATTTTTGTGTATTCATTTGTATCAGTATAATAAAATAATCATTTTGAAAGAAATAATTTAAAAACAATGTATAAACAAAAGTAAGTGGATAAATTTGGTTTTATTTCTTATATTTTGTTCATTCTTATTATTTATTATTTTATATTAATGTACTTTCGTTGTTTGTATTGACTGGTTATTATTTTGTCAATATTTTAAATAATCGTCGGACCATTGAGGTTATGCTGTAGAAAACATAAAATAAGCAGCAGAAAACAAAAATATTATCGGGTTCGATTCCCGGCTCGTCGACATTTTCATCTGGCCGACAGTTACCACAAATCTTCTCCACGTGGAAGTACACAGGAGAAATATACGCATAAAATAAACAATTTGAGACAGTTAATTTTATTTCTGACATATAGGTCACCGACTAGAAATTTCTTCATAACTGAGAAGCCTGGACTTTTATTTAGTTACCGTACGATTTAGCGAGGAAAGTCTACTGAGGCAGAGTTCCACTTGTGACTTCCCTTCTGCGCGTTTTCTTCCGGGAGTTCCCTGAAACCGAAGTGGATGTGTAGGGATGAGTGAGTAAAGGGAGATTGCTGAACTTATTGCTCCTATTGTCCATCACGACAAAATCCTCTAGGGTCAGCCAGGATTGGAAAGACTGTCTCCAGAGGTGGTAGGCACGTGCATTAATCTTTACACCAAGGGTGGCTCCACGCACGGTCAAAAAGAAACACGTTTCATAATTACAGGTTTTTGAGAGCAAGGATTTCTAAGAACCGACAGACCATGGAGGAGTGATTATCCCGAAGGTATATGATTCACTATTTATCACGAAAATTCTTGGATTTCTTCATGAAGATTTCTTGGAGTAAATACTATACTTCCGGTATTCGTGAAATAATTACTAGTAATTAGTATCAATGTTGAGTGAGCAGTTGTCTTAAATCGGTGACTTTCATAGTAATTGTGATGTAATCAAAGTATCGTGAATGAATTCGAGAATTTTATTTAGGATTAATGACAATGTTTGACGTATTACTCTTCTGATATAAGTAATATTGAGAAACCTGTTTTTTTACAGAAAATTTAATTTTGTATCTAATAAAAAACGTTTACAATGAAATAATATGTAAAATAACATAAAGAAAAAGTAAATAATATAAAACAACACTACATTTCGTCTCCGACGCAAGACATCGTCAATGTGAGCTAGTTTATTCCTATAGAGTGACTGATTCAAATTAGTAGCAAGAGATGTTACCAGAAACCCAGGTTGTTTCTCTACATTACTTACATTTTTATTTAGATGCCTTCTTTTATCAATACGGACTATTCTCTTGAAGGAAAGTAAAGACACGCGTTTAAAGTTAATTGTGGAGGAAGAAAATTAAGTAGAAAAATATTGTATGCTCTCTGCTAAAGGTAACTGTGTTGATCTCTATTCACATTCGTTTAAGGTCATTTTACTTCCGTCCCTTGCTATTTAATTCAATTCAGGATGAAGAATATCATTAAGAGACATAATGAACAACTCTTTTGATTATGTTGATTGTGGGAATTAGGGGAAGCAGATATTATATTTTCATATTAAGTATACTGTGGATGGAAACTTATTGTCTCTATTATTACAGATTTACGTCAACATACCTGCGATAGAATGATTTATTGCTGCGAGTACATCACCTGAGTTTTGAAAGTATGTTTTGTGAACTACTTTGCGAATTGTTTTAAATGACAGATCAAACTTTGATTTATACATAACATTTTGACACAAATTTTTTACACATGCAAATTTGTATGTTACATGTGTCATTAGGGAAATAGTCATTAATGTGGTTTTATTTTTTAATTCAGAAGTAACTATGACATAGAAACAAAAAGGAGCTAATACACGTCAAAAAATTTATATACGAAAGAACATGGTAAGATATTGAGCTTCCTGAGCAAATAAGGAAGTTTTCGAAAACTGTACGAAACTGCAGCGAAATTGGAAATCTGTTACTATCCGACTAGCGCTTGTCAGTTTTCAACTGGAGGTCTTATGAAAACATTTCTGTTATAAGAGCGCATCATGTTACTTACAGTGATATACTGAGTGCCTAGCAGCGCTTGGTTAGAGAGAAAATATTTCCAAGTATGTAGGACTTTCCAAATAGTCTCGTTGCCAAGTCATAACTCGTTTCTAGAGTATATGTATTAATTTTTGACCTTAGATATGTTTGTGTAGAGAATTCTCTACCGGCCCCGAAAATCGTTTCTATGATAATAATGTAAGAATACTAAATTTCCAAAAATAGGACCCTATAATAAAGATAAGGAGAAACACTTTTTGTTGAATTTTTTTAATATTATGAGTGATACATCATCCTTTTTGGAGGACTGAAACATATGGTGGAAGATGTCATTAAAACAATGAATGGAAAACCCAAGAGCACATCCAGAAATAAACGATACATATTTACATATTGTCATTTAAAAAAATAATGTTGGAAGTATATGTTCCAAAACTGCTTCCGAACATTTAGTGCAAATTTTTCCGATAAAAGTATTAACTTGCTGTACGGTGATCAAAAATACTGTGAGATCATAAACTTTAAATCACGCATTTTCTGGTGAAACTACCGGGAGACAATTTTCCAACGAGGTCAATTGTTGTTATCTTCTGCCTAGAAACTGGTTTGGGAGAATCAGCGGTAAACCGAGATAGTTTTAACTCTTTAAATAGATTTTTTAGAGTTATGTAGATGGTTAGTTAGTAGGTGTAATGGAATCCCCGTGAATAGACGAAGAAAAATTTTAATATAAAATTTACATGAATGCGATGTAGTCTCCATTACATTACAAATAAATGTCATGGTTAAATAGACACCACCTTACCTTATTTTATAAAAGTAATCGCATGTATGTGATGTATAAAAGGTAACTTTTGGAAATATCCCTTATCCTCTCACTTAGTCTATTATTTAAAATGATAAATCATTACAAAAATCATTCTGGATAGGACCCAAGCATAATTTTGTATATTAACATTGCTCTATTTTTTACAATGCGTCGAAACCAAAGACTTCAATGCACAGATATGTGGCGAACCATTACTACATCCCCAGCGGCTGCTTGCTACGAATATTTCCTTCAACCTAAGCCCTCCTCTGGCTCAAAACTTCATGAACGTTTAATAAGGGAAAATCGTCTGATAACGCAAGAAAGGGTGAAGCTGATTACATTGTCACCAACATTAATGTTCAAAGTTCTTGTAGTGTATTTTCAACTTTTTTGAAGAGCTTTTGTTGTTTACTATTTCACCCATTATAATGTTATGTTTAAATTGGGTTATCAAATTATTTCCTCATAAAATATCGCGTCAGATATTCATATTCGTTATAAAAAATTGCATTATATGATCCATTATTAGAATATCCATTTTTCAACATATAACAACTAAAAACCATTGCTAATTACTAAACACAGCTTTATATTCCGTATTTTGCTATGAAACACCACCTTTCCCACAGTTTGACTGGTTGCGAAATCTTAGCACGGACCCATGAGTAATTATTAATTGGGAAGATTTTACAGCTAATAAGTTTCATAATGAAAATACTGTTCTATTTGTCTTCTTTATTTCACTTGCAATTTTACTTTCTCTAGATTCACTGGAAACATCGGTTCTCGTGAATGCGGAAAACGTTTCAAAAATAAGTAACCCCACTCTTACCTAACCATAAAATTTGTTTTGTTAACTGTGAAGTATTCATGTATTACCCGTGTTCCATCCCCATATTGGGTATTAGTTTAATGGGAAAATTCTTGGGCTCCCTTTGGGTGACCCTCTACATCTTTGTCAGAATAAAATGACTCCAGAAATCATTAATCTTATCATTCAAATATAAAATCAATTTTTTTTCACTTCATATTTTAGTGAATTATGATTTTATGACAAGTATTTATTTATGATATGATAGGTAGTAAATTATGATTTTGACACGATAGACATTATTGTAATTCGAGGTTGATATTTAGAAAATATCTCTTGAAGTCTTAATGAATAAACCGTAATGAAATTGAGTTAAGAATAGGATAAAAGGTAGTATAAAATGTGAGATGGGATGAGTGTCTTGGTATATAGTTCAAATAAGTTGAAATTTATTGCTTTGATATCTATTGTTACCAATTACGTCCAAGAACAGCTACAAAAAGTCTACACGTAGACAACTCCATTTCATAATTTGTTTACTAGACTTCGACTCTGAACAGTGTGCTCTTTAAGGTCATAGTTAATCCGACCGGCATTGCGGTGAACCTCACCGTCAGGTAACAAATTCATTATGTTATGTTGAATGAAAATGGGAGACGGGACCGAGATTCGAACTCGGGACCTTGAGCTTAGCGCGCTCATGCGCTTACCGACTGCGCCATTTCTGTGTGTTTGTAAACCAGAATTGGAAAAATACTACCCAAAACAAAGTACTTCCTAAGGGAGTCGCCTCATATGAGGAGCGTAGTCTCTACGAGACCACCTCAGAGGTCTTTGGGTCTCACAAGTTGAATGAGGATGAAAGATGGGCCCGGGAGGAGAACGGGATGGAGCAGTCGGTAAGCGCATGAGCGCGCTAAGCTCAGAGTCCCGAGTTCGAATCTTGGTCCCGTCTCCCATTTTCATTCAACGTAACATAATTAATCTGAAATGTCTTAATAATGTTGTAAAAAGTAAACTAAATGTCTTCCTCCAAATTAGCTTCTTAAATTTTATAACTAACGACATGGAAAAATCAAGATCTCAGAATTATTAGAATTGCATCATAACTTTGTTTTTTGAATAAACATACAATTTTCTCGATAACCATTGGTGAAAAATACGTCAAGTTGAGTGTAAGTGGTGTTTGGATTAAAAGTCTCGTCAGATTTTCTTTTTGAGTTTACCAGTAATACGAGTATCAGCAGAGGGATAATTGAATGATGAGATGCTCTTGATGATGGTTTATTATTTATCAATTCTTCCCTTCTCTATATATGAGAATAATTATTAGCATATTACGTTTATGAGAGATTGTGTTTCGTTTGACCTCCTTTCAACCCAGAAAACATATTTAACCCTTTGGCTATTTGTTATAAAATCTTATATTGTATTTTTTTTCATCGAAGAATATTATAAAAATTTGATTGGTTCACAATTAGTTTTTTGTTAGAAATCTACTTCAAGACGTCATTGGAACAATTTAAAAAAATATTTTTTCCACGATTCATTTCTGTACTTTCTGAATTATTAAATGTACTGCACTTTGAAGTAATGTACACTCGTGGGTATTCGAGCAAATGCATTTATCTCTTAATTTTCATCTGAAATTGAATGACTTTGTTATCGTTTTCATTTCATTTAAAAGGGGCTAAAATTTTGTAGTTGTTAAAACATACGCATCCCAACATCCCTCCTTCCCAATTTTCTTTGCAAATGCCTGGTTAAAGCTTCTAAACCTAACAATATGTTTAGAATATTTAAACAATTTAATATTCACTAATCTCGCGTTTTGAAATTGCGCGTGGAGCTACTAAAGCTAACGTAGAAGAACGTTGCAAAAGAAAGTTCGCAAAGATTATGATCAATTGGTTGTTCTAGAACAATGCGACTTTAGAGATAATAATTTCAGTCTGGTAGAATAACCATTCATCATGAAAGCATTTAAAATAAAGAAACATTGAAAAATACAAATATAGAAACACGAAAAACTTTGAATTTCTTAGATTAAAATAATATTTGTCCGATGTTTTACTGCACAGTTAATTCAATTTCTTAAATTTAACGGGTTTTAATTGCATTTTATTATGGTTTTTCATAAATTACCCGTCAGTTCTAATCATAAATAATAACGACTGGCACTTCTACTTTTTCCTATCTTATTTTTGATATAACTATCAAAGCTTGAAGTGTTGTGAAATTGACAGTAGGAAATCAACTCAAGGACAACATGAAAATTCACAAAACAGACACTGTTACAATTGTTGGGTAACGAAGTTACGAGTGTTCAGTACATGCAAATGCTGTTTCGTCCTTATTCCTCAAGATTGCTCTCGGTGACTTTGCTTAAAAGGAGGATTGTTCTCTTTGGTTAATTTTTTATTTCATCACAAATATTTAAAAATTATTAATATTTTGGTTATAAATTTACGTTTTTATTCATAAATTAGCTCTTTACTTACGTTATTTCTCTTACCATGTTGTGAATACCATAGTCTCACCATTTTCAGTATCATCCATGTTCAGTATATTCCAGTATTGCCTTGTATAAAGTTCCGTCTGGAATTATATGTTTTGGGCTTGCAAAAATATATTGAGGGACCAAACACTCCACAAATTTACATTGTTTTTAAATTATAGATTTATTTATCATAAGATAGGTTTCTCTGCTGATAGTTTAAAACCTTAACATTATGGTCAAGGTATCAAATACAATTACGTTACGAATGGAGTGTTTCGCACTCCAAGACATGGGTGAATGTTTTGCAACGCGAATTTCAAAATACACCGTCGTCGTAAATACACCTGAGGTTGTGCTTGAATAGAAAGTGACTCAGAAGACCCACATGGTAGCTAGATATAACTAAATATAAGGGAAAGGATTCGGATTATTCTTTAATATTGCGAAATAATATTTAATATTATTATGGGGTATAGATTCCTTTTGTTACCCGGCATTATATATAAAGCCAATAAAATATTTCCGCTATAAAAATTAGCTGACTCTGAAAGCTATCTAACCAATTTTCCTGATTTTTTTTTGATCATCCACCATTATTCACAACTTTGGGCAACGTTCTTTGGGGTGAATAAATAAATGTTAAATTTGAAATGTAATTATAAGACATTTCTCAATGTAATATTAAAACTTTTCAACCAAGGCATAATATTAATAGTCGTATTCTCATATTATTAATTTTGAAGAACAAGATTCATCAAGAAACTTCGAATAATGCCCTTGTTTTGTGTTTCAATCTCAAGAAAACACCAGTCAGTAGGAATAGAACCTTTTGATTTATAATTATCAATGCAGAATAAAATAAGTTTAATTTTTACGACATGTAATATTTAAGTAATCCACAGATCGAATGTGACATAATATACTATATCTCGTTATAATAGGAGACTAGAACCTTGTGATTAATTATAGTCGTTTTATCAGTTGTAGGAAGAGGATTTGAACTGGTTATGAACTTATTTAGTGAAACTATTTTTATATACCATTAAGGAGATACTTGAGGAAAGGTCACTACACTTTTAAAAATTACATTTTCATACCATCCTACGTTTCACAAGTTTGTTTCCATCAAATGTTTCAGATTATCTGAATTTGTAAAGAAGATCGTAAAATGGGATGTTTAGGAAAGAGGATAAGGTAAAAGAATTTGTTGAAACGTCGGCTGGTATGAATATGTTATTTTATTGAAGTATAGTGACCTTTTCCTCAAGAACCTCCTTAATAGTTTATAGAGGTCGAGAACAAGATGGTATTTTGATATAATTGTGGATTTTGTTCGTAACGGTAATGCGTTACTCATTAATTAGTCCTCTATATTTGATTGCGTCACTGTTGTCTGGAACTGAGGTAAGACTCCTAGTTACGTAGTATAGTTGTATGTACATAACAAGATGCATTTGATTGTGCATATCTCATTATAACCCCAACTTTACTATTCCGAAAGATACAAACTTCAATTTTGCCTGCAAAAGTCTCTTTAAAATGTATCTTTTGACCATTCTTATTTGATTTCAATGCGTGTTTTCATTTTTAAACAATTCGAGGATTCTTTTCATTTTTCATGATAAATTATACCTCTTACTCAGCCGAAAAGCCGACAGAGTTATATTATGAACATATTTTTGATAAAACTATCGATTGACAATTGTACGCTGTGTTTATTTTAGATTGAGAGTAGGAGAAGCACGCTACTCATAACCGGCCCGAGAGAAGTAGACATCCTTTCCGTTACCACGAGCACATTTCTTTAATACGGTCTTTATGACATTCTGCAATAATCTACGGCACTGCCATTTCCTCTTTTTATCCCACCCCCAAAAACTAAGATTAGGGGTTTAGGAACAGTCTTCAGTTAGTCTCACAATGTGAACTGTCAATCTTCACACTTATCCTCTTATATCAACAAGAACTCCGTTTTATGATCTCCTTCACAAATTCAGATAGGTAATCTGGACATTTCTCTCAAGAATGGCTCATCTCTATGATTATAGTTCCAACACTGAGATCTCATTGATCATTCTTTGAATAGACCATCCAGTCAAAATCTGTGAAACCATTCAGAATCTTCGTGAGCGAACAAAAATATTTTTGAATATCAGCCCAGTTCTCGATCACAACATTTACAAATTCCACGAAACTTCTTGGGGATGGATCAATTATACCACTATGTATCACAAACCAACGTTTTGAAAAATATATATGTCCACCATCGGGACCGTATAAAAATAATAAATACAATCTACTCACGTCAGTATGAGTGGAGATATAAATGGAAGATGTTGTGAGTGTAGATGGTGTTAAGAATTTTTATACATCCTTCATGATGGGAATATAAATTTTCGAAACGTAGGCTTTTAGTTGATAAATAGTACTTTAATTTGATCTATTCTCAAGAACTTTCACCTAATTATTAAAAGGATATACCATGTGCTGGTTGTTGTGTGACATTTATATTGATCGTGAAACGGGGATTTAAACAATATAATAAAGTCCCAAAACACTTAAGTCTCAAAATTCAACGTGATTAATTGTATAATATTTCAGTATTTGTAGATTGTTAATTTTCTTATCTTTATGTACGTGGAGAAGAGGTAATAATTCATTCTTCTTG
Organism: Laupala kohalensis; assembly: GCA_002313205.1. Lineage (NCBI taxonomy): Eukaryota > Metazoa > Arthropoda > Insecta > Orthoptera > Trigonidiidae > Laupala > Laupala kohalensis. The sequence goes on along the minus strand of NNCF01126586.1, from coordinate 490,356 downwards.
GCTTAAAAATACACATACCGATCCTCAAATTTTAGAAAACAAAAACATGTTGAAGAAAATCGTTAGGTGTGAAAGCCATTAAAGTTTATGTTAGAGAGGATAATGAGACAAGTTTTTGTTCCTTCCTTCGTGGAATGTTTCTTAATGCCTTAATATAGTCTGGTTTCTGTAAAAAAAGTTAGGGATTGTAAACATGTCTTTACGACATGTCATTCCGTATGGAAAGTATAGAGTTTTACTGTATACAGGAAGGAATGGTTTCATGGTATATTGGCTGAGTGAAATGTCTTGAAATCATTTACATTAATATTCAACTTTTAGAGAATTGGTCTGGTTATAAACACGTTAAGAATTGACGTATTATAATCTAGTTCATGGTTAAAGAAAAAAATTGCTAAAATTAATAAACATAATGGAGTGAAAAGCGAGAATTAAATATTGACTAACGTGTCAATTCCGTTTGCAAATTGTTCTACGGTAATACGATATTTAAGTAATGTGCTTAGAAATGATGATACCTTCACTCTGTGGTTTGCGATGCAGTGAGTTGCAAATTTGTTCTAGTAGAACATTGTTCGTCAGAGAATGTACTTTACCCTGACAGAGAAAAAATTCTGAAGGTAAACACACTGTACACAAAAAAATATTTTGGGGTAGGGGTTGCAGCGGAAAAGTTTTTCTGCGGTGAGCGACAGTAGAGTAATAGGGGTAAGCTCCTTCGCTGACTACACACTCCACCGAATCCGGTGAGGTTTTCAGATCAGTTTTCCCCTCATCTATTCCATACAAATGTCAATAAAGAAGTTGTACATTCCCCGACTATCCAGTATCTTTCGTTTAATATTCCTCCCCCGAATTACATGGTTAGGTAGAAGAGCGTGTTTTGTTCCTGTTGTTGGAAAAACTAGGTTGTGTGGTCACTGCGTATAGCAGGAGATCGAAATGGTAGTACTATAATTTCTCTTACTTTCCTATCTTAGAATTATTGCGTCATACAGAAGTCACATGTTATTCACTTTTTGTAACGTTCACAAGGCCTAGGTTGAAGGATTTGGGATGGGAGGACGGGAGAAAGGAAGGAAAGTTCGCACGTGGTCCTTGCCCTGTTATATAGGATACTCCGACTTTCACCCGCGAGGGACCCAAGAAACCTCGTGAAACTGTGTCCTGCTAACCGGCGTAATCTCTCGCCCTTCCGGTAGAGCACTGTTAGCAGCATTCCCTAGAGCAGTACTCTCTCTCGTGTTCTTTTGAATCCGAAGGAGCGAGCTTCACCTCAGTCACCGCGGTGATTGTAGGTTAGGTACCCCATAAATGCGTCGTTTTTATCCTGTGTTGTTCACAATGAAGCTCGGGATTTTCCACTACGCGTAGCATAATAATTACATCTCCATCCTTGTTTTTTCCGAGTTATGGTCTCGAAGAGCTACTCTGAGCGGTTCGAAACGACAACAACGAATAAATAATGAAACTTCTGTCCCTACGGAAAGAAGTCTTATGACGAAGTGTCTGTTACACAAAGGTTTAAAATTATTTTATGTTAATCAGTATAAATATCATTACACGCATTACCTGTATGTTTCGCTCTAATTAATGATCCAACTCTTGGAAGAGATTTGGAATGGAGACACTAAATGAGATGTATCGAATGATAAATTAAATATCGTGATGCAAATAAAAAAGATAAATTGTTGCTCATATTTTTTTATTGCTAGAAAGCTTTTTCGGCTGCATAGCAACCATCGTCAGTAGCATACGCTGAGTATGCAGGAAACATTTTTGACATTTTATTTGTCATTCTTTGACAATGTTGCCAATACCCACAACTACCAAGTATGAGGTGTATCGATTATATTTACTCAATTTAGAAGGCAAAGCATGGTAAATCAAATGAAAGGCGAAAAAATATCTATACTTTATTCACCTTTCTTCACCATTCTCCTGCCGAGTTTTCTCACATTTTGGAGTGGAGTGAGTGTTGTATTTGTCAACAAAGACCAATCATAAGAATTCTTTTAATTGTATATCTTTGTTTTTTTTTCTCATTCATGTCTTAGTGTGATCAAACTAATTAGTGTGAACGATCTCTAGTTCAGTCTTGTGCAGTCTTCCCATTAATGGAGATAAACGAATAAGAAGAAGGAGGAGGTGGTGGTGGTGTGGTCAAAACGGGAACTCTGTAAAGTTTTCGCTATTGTGACCACAATTAGTGGTAATAGACTCACTAGACTAAAATGATCAGAATGATTGCTTTAGTACCCGAGTCATTCTGGCAATGTTAATGTTAAGTGGTTGCAGTTTAAAAGTGTAGAACCTTCTCTCCCCATTATATCTACTGATCTCCGTTAAACAGTTCCACTTTCCTAAATCAACCTCTCGGTGTTGCATTCGTAGACCGTTCCCTTTTCACTACCGTATTGAGCCAAATCCATCGACGACTCGATGACGTTTCTCTGTTCTCATTCTATACATTTGTGTGTGTCCCGTGTATTGTCTGTATTCATTTTCTCACGCACTTAGTGCATTATATTCCAGTAAATGTGTAAAACATTTCTTTAAGAGGAGGTAACCCTAATGTCATCGTCTAGCAGTGTCTGAGTGTAAATGCTTGTTTGTTGTCCACAGTCGCGCGCCATGGGGGACGGCTCCAGCGCCGTACAGGCCTTCTACCGAGATGCCACCGTCTTGGTGACGGGTGGCACAGGCTTCGTGGGCATGGCGCTGGTGGAGAAGCTGGTACGCGCGTGTCCTGACGTGGGCAAAGTGTATCTGCTGGTGCGACCCAAGCGTGGGCGCGAACCCGCAGATCGTGTCAAGACCCTCGCCGATGATCCTGTAAGTGCTCATTTTCTCTTCAGGCAATATTTTGGGTTTCTATACTTATCAGTGTTAATGATAGCCACGAAAGTCGAGGTAAAACATCATACTCAACGCCAATTTATTTCGGTATTATTCTTTTAAAAAAGTTTTCCCGTCATTCATGTTATTCATTTTTCGTTATGTTCTTGAATTTATTTTGGTGTTTAAGTTATTTTAGTTAAATACGACCTTAATTTGACAGTTCTCAATATTTATTGTAATATTTTTCTTCACACAGTGTTTCCTCCCTTCATTAGAGTCTTTATCAGGAGTAACAAATAGCAACAAAAAATATTTATATATCAACGTAACATCTGAACATGATATAAACGTAAATATCAATACAAAATACGTACAAAAAAAAGCAGAAATCATAAAAAACTTATTAACAAATACTCGATAATCTTTTGTGTCTGTTAGTGAACTTACACTCTTTTTAGTGTTTTTACAAATATCATTCCTGAAATGAAACGTGTGTTATAATTTGCTTACTTGTATAACATATCGTATCATATATTTAACTATTCTAGATTTTAAAATGGATGTAAATAGAAGAATTTAAATTGTTATTCAGTACTTTCTCAATGTTAATATAAGTATGTTCTATGTATATTTTTTCTATTTTATTTATAAATATTATTAAATTTAAAAAAAATTGGCGATAAAGAAAAATGGGAACAAAAAAGATAAAAAGAAGGAAAACGCAAAGGGTTGAGAGTGATAATTACGCATCCCTTTGTTCAAGGGGTTCAAGAAGCTCTTTCATATGTAAGGTGTCTGGAATGGGAAGGTTTAGATGAGACCACACTATCCATGCATGACCTTGCGTAGATCAATGCGCAGGTGTCTCAGCCTTACGAGGACCTTGACCCAATGTTTCGGCGACGACCATATGAGTACTGGGATGGCAGCATACGCTTCGTGCAATGCCTGGCAATGGACTTTGCTAGTTCCAACGACGAACAATTATAGAGAAGTGGTTACCCTTTCGGATTACACAGGGTGAGGAAATGATAATGGATATGGGAATAGAATCATCATCTCGGGGTTATGTTCTCCGCTAATTATACGGAAACTCTTTTAAAAATATAATACTTTTTATTTGCTATTTTCTATTTAATTTCTGATGTTATGGAAGATGTTATAGACGACGGGTCTTCAATCTGCGCCCCGAAGACTGATCGGGGCAGAGATCAGTCGTACAGCTTATGAACGATTTTTGTCCGATCCGCCGCCGGACTCCGGACTGTTGGTGAGCACTAAAACTATTCTAGTGGCAGGGGTATCATTGTTCGACACATACAGTTGATTAAAAGAAACTTCACGCATCTCATATTTACTTGAGAATGTCAAAGAATGAAGCGATAAAAAAATTGATGAACGATAAACGTATTTTTGGAAACTCGTATTGACTCTTCAGAGACTTCCATCGAGTTTTTAAATGAATACATTTTACTTTCAAATATTAGTTTACTATATTTTTAAGTTATCTCTTTTGTTAATAATTTAAAACATTAAAATCACGATAGTGAGGAATGCGCCTCTCTAATAATGTTGTAAACCAAGTAAATGCAAGCAAATAAATTATGTTATAAGCGGTAGTTACACAAAAAGTAGACAATAATAACTACAATAAATGTTGATGGTCTGTGAATACTGATATTTTTCGGTTCGGCCCTTAAGTTAAAAAGTTTGGAGACCCCTGCTATAGGCGGACAACCGCTTTCCGAGAGCATGTCGTACCTGTTGATGTTAACTGGATATGGACATTTGGATGGTTGTTAATTAATAATGTGAAGTAAAAACCTGAAGGAAAAAACTAATATCATTGTAGCCGACACGGTCGAAAATCGAACGAGTTAGTAGTCTACATAAGTATTTGGAACTCCGCAAAATCGTGATAAAAACATTATGAACGCTCATTATTTCCGTTTATTTAATGTTCATTAGTTATTCATTATATTACAGAAACATCTTTCACATTTGTAATTCACAAAATAGTTTGCCGTAATTTGGAGGTCGGTAAACGAAATTCTTAATGTATTTTATAATTTTCACATTATCTAAAGCTTTCATTGAATAACGTTTAATTTTTAGTTTAGAACTATCGTATTATTTTCTTAGTCGTATTGAAGTGTGTATTTTATACATCTCATCTTCGTTGACAAGAAAGGGAATTAAAATAATAGTTTTAGTAGAGCACTAAACTGAGTCTGTGGTCGACTAGTGTCCGTCGACTACAAAACAAAGGCTGCTAAGAAAAAAAGAAAACAACTACAACTTGCAAAATTTAAATATTTTTGCTGTCAATAATGAAAGTTTATAAGCCTTGAAAGAAAAAAAATTGAGAAGCATCGGTAGTTGACATGGGTGTACACCTCTGAAAACGTGGGAAAAATGCGTTCTAGCCGTCAACACCCTCTCACACCTTTCTATCTTCAGAAATCCAACAACAAAAGATGTAATTCATAATATAACATCCTAATAACAAACTTCCAAAGTTTTTTACCATTTTCTTTCATTCGAACAATGCCCTAAGTGATTAAAAAATTGTGCCACTATGTCTTCGACTCTCGCTGTGCTGCAGCTGTTTGAGACCCTTGTGGCATCCCGAGGAGCAGATGCGCTTGCGCGTGTGGAGGCAGTGTCCGGCGACGTGTGCGCCGAAGGACTGGGACTGTCGGAGAGCGACCGCGCGCGCCTCGTGGACTCCGTGCATGTGGTGCTGCATTGCGCGGCCTCACTCGACTTCGGAGAATCTCTGGCTCCTACGGTGCGAGCCAACCTCCTGGGCACTCGACGGCTCCTCAACCTTTGTCGCCAGATGACGCACCTCAAGGTGAGTGTCTACGACCGAGAACAAACTGCCTTTTCGCCAAAATTAATGTGCTATTCTTATTTGGTGCGCAAGAAGATGGTGAAGTAGCACAGGGCAAGAATACACTAATCCGTCAGTCATTAACTCTTCTATGTCTAGACTAATGAACGACAAAGCTGGTGATATTTATAATTGGAAAAATATTTTTGTATGTAAGAATCGTGATGAGCATGCGAATGGCAAGGACTTCATTTCTTGATTTCACTGCTGGTTCACTTGTTCCTATATCTTCTCTATGTACGTATATTATACTTTGAAAAATTTTACATTTTGTTGGATGATTACTTAAGATTTATTACGATTGCTTACGAAGCTAAAATAATTTATTTATGAGGAAATATTTTTGAAGGTTTCTTTTAAACCCAAGTATGAGTATTTCTGTTCATTTAGGTAAGGAAGAAGATAAAATTGAAATATTGTACGGTTAATCTATCATTAATATCACAATTTTATTTTCCGTGCAATTTATTACCAGAAACCAGGTTAAGTAGATAAAGGTGTAGAACGTTGTTGCCTGAAATGCAAGATTAAAACTTCAGACATGATGGGTTTTTTTATCTCATCCTTAATCATTATGCAGTCGTAAATATAGTTTATCTCCATTATTTTGGAAGTGTCTATGAGTGGCATCTTAGAACATACGTTTGGTAACTTATGCTAATATTGTTAATGAAATGTAAGAGCAATGGCAATTTACGCAGTGGCACATATGATACTGCAGCAAATTCATCGCAATATTCATATAATTTTTAGTAGTAATATATTTAACTATTAAAATAAACCAACATTTGTTGCGTACAATTCTTTTATGTTCATGTGTCCTCTATTTATTACTTCTTTTGTGGAAATTTTAATTGGAAAATATGCCGGTGACTTTGGTGACGCGAGTATGGTTTTAAAATTCTAATTTTGTTGGCCCTTATGAAACTAGATATATTAGGTGTGATTTACTCCAAATTATTTATTATTCTCTGTATATGATTTCAATCTCTTATTCTTATTTTAAGATATTTCTCGCATTACTCATTTTCGGGTGCTTGCGCTCCAGCTGGAAAGATGCATTTGTCCTGATAGAAACGAGGATGTTTGTCATAGACTTACAATGCGGATTCTACTCATTTTTTAACATTTTCATAATTACATTGCCTGTTGAAGGGACTTGAACGAATTCTGGAACTCTACCTAATGATGCAGTACAATTGAGAAAATAATGGAGAAACTCCATTACAAGCAAGTTTTCCCTCGTGTATATCACTACTAGTTTAAATTACTTGTGTTCAAGTTACTCTTAAATATTTTCTTCATAGGAAGTGTACGACACGTGTATTTTAAATCGCATGTTTTTTTTTAGACGATAAGCTCATTTCAGGGTACTAATCTAGGAAGTTTACAGAATTATATCCTCTTATGTGGCCCCAAAGTTAAAACAGAATTAGATTGAAGCATTAAAATTAATTTCATTATTTGCGACATATTATATTCCATTTGACCTTATACTCAGTTCCGTTTTTATTATTTTGATCTGGTACTTAGATTTGCGTGAAGAAACTACAATAATATAAATTGTACCACAAGATATACTGTGCACAAAATGTAACACGAATAAAGTATAAATGTACAATATAAAGGAATTACTCTGCAACGTTAAGTCAAAGTTGGTTGTATCCTCTCTTGTTGTAAGTATTTGTAATCTCTTTGAAGAATCTGAATAGCATTAAATTACTACGTATGGTTGCATTTATAACATCTTATTTTGCAATACATTCATCGAGTGAACCATTCTTAAGCTATTACACAAGAACAAAACTCACTAGCTTGGACTATTTGGGAAATAAGTACACTAGTATTATTTGTAAATCTGTTAGCTGTTGTTACTTTTAAGGTATAATGAAATATTTTCTTTCGAGTCTTTCAACTCACATGGCGAGTAAATTCCTCACCTTCGCTCAGAAGCTCCCAAATTTCACCTAATGGCACTATTTGTACTTCTGGTTCGTCGTTTCCTGTTTGGTGAGATGTTTATACGTAAATTGCGTGTGTTGTCATGTGAACTGGATATGCAAATTGGAGAAAGAAGCTATAATGACCGAAACATATTTTTTCTTTCCGGAAGGTTAACTTGTTTCCAGTTAGTTGGGTTAATCTTGTACGAAACACAGATTATAGAAGGTACAGATAGTTCACTCCCATATGTCCAATGGTTACCTTAGATGCACCCCTGCGCGCCACGGGGAAGGACCACAACTATCGTTAAAATTGCGCTCAACACCCCTTCCTTTTCCTCGTTTTACATCGCTTAATCAAGTACCCGCTGTCATATTCTGCAGAAGACTACAAACAATTAACCTGCAGTGGAAACTCAGAACCAGCAATTCTAAATGCGTGATTCGAATTAAAACACCCACAAATCAACACCAAGCAGAGCTATGCCACATGAAGACCATGTGCTTGCCGCCAGTGTCAACACTTACTATGCGAGCAACCAGTTGAACGGGTGGTGGGGGCTGGTTAGTTCGGCTCCTTGCTAGTAGAGCGCTGCTACGAGTGATCCATCTGTACCTAATATAATCTGTGGTACGAAACTCCCAGCAAGAAATATGCATTCCAAAAGTTTCGTTTGGAGATTCTTTGAAGACGTTAAAGGTACTAAAGAAATAATTTACGTGGAAACTTGTGCAGATCCATTATTAGTGGAAGTGTTCTAATATCAGTTAAGGGAACGTCGAGATCATTACCTTTATTTACTTGGGAGATGGTTGTCTTGAATTACTGAAATATTAATTGAACATTTCAAAAATTAGTATCATCGTATTGGATTATTTTAGTCATTGTACCAGGTTCCAGTTTATATTGGATTTGAGACGAGAAAAAATTAAAAGTACATTATATTAATCCAATCTAAGACTATTGATAAATAGTTGTTGAAAAAAATTACCTCGCAACTCGAAAGATACGTCCCTCGTTTAATATTTGGTGATTATATTTTCGTGACTTCTAATGAGCACAGGTATTGTTTGAGTGAAATCCAAAAAAATATATACTTTGCAACAATAAGAGGGCAGAAATAGTTTTTCTGAGGTTTGTTCACTATCGTTCTAACTTTGAGGTTTTCAAATCAATATGATAGATACTCTTTCTATAGGTTATTTTCGTCAAACTGTGTTATTTACGTGTGCCAAAGCTTTCATAAAACTTAGTTGCTTTATTCAGTCCCCGGATACTCAAGTTAGCGACCGCAGAGACCTGAAATGCTGAGCGCGTAATGAAAAACTGATTATCGAGCATAAGAGGACGCTACGCTCGCACTATAATTTGCTACAGCGAGCAACGCGTGGTCGCATTCGAGTACTGTGGCGAACATCATTGCGACTTAAAGTATAGGATCAGAAGAAAGGGCAAGTGGGGAACTTCCAGAATGCTATGGGTGGTGGGATTTTTGTTTAGTACGAGAGTAATATGTATGAGCTGCATCTTCCACGAATTTCACAGAAAAGGGCGAAACTTACATATCGCAGCATTAAAAAAATTCCCTTTTTTAACCTCTGCCCCAAACAAAGTCAATACAGGGGTTATGCTTCTCTTAAAAATTTCCTTTGATTTGTCTGTGATGTCTTTGTACGTACAGTAGCTCTCTCTCACTCTCTGCTGCCGCGTAGAGCTGTGGTGAGCATTACCCCCGTGAATGAGGAGAAGGAGGGGCAACTCGACCCAGACCTTAAGAAATGGATAATTTCCCCAATTATGTTGTATGAAAAAAATTTCTTAGTATAATTATTACTATAAACACATACAATCTGAAACGATTATTTTTATTTTCACACAACGTTTCCACAGCTGATTTCCGTAATTAGATACGTAATGTACGTAAATAAATAATTGCCTTGACTTCACAAGGAAACTACAATACTGTAGAAAACAATTTAATCAATTTTTAAATTTTATATTTGTTTAGATTTCTTGTGTATTGTTCAATACTTCTATAGAACACTGAGGATAAGGAAAGTTCCCTGAATCACGCTGTTTTAAATTAACTGTTTTGTAAATTGTGGAAGATTATTGAAGTATGGATTACGAATTCTACAAGGTATCGGCTGAAACTACGAATTTCCTTTACATTAGTTTAATAAAACTGTGTCTTAAAAATAAATTTCAATTTAGCTTTTCATAACACATTCTTAATCGGTAAAATAAAGATTATTTTATTTCATTGATATAATGCAACCTTTAAATTAGTGACTTCTTGTAGTAATTAGGGATGGAAACACATAAAATTAAAAAATAAAATAATTCACACTATTTGGGAAATTAAATGATCTAAGGGTAAATATTCGGAAATATTCCAATTATTTATATCCCTACGTACAGGGAATATTTCCTACACCCATCTCTATGTGATACTCGAATCACATGAGACCCATTTTATTCAAACAAAGATACATCGCCTCCGATTCTTCTACTTTTATTTCAGATGAATTCTAGTTTATTCTTATTTCATTTCTAGCTTTATTTGAACTCTCCATTCCTCGCTTAACTCTTTTACAATTGGTCCTTATTACACGTTTTATGAAACTCGGGGTGCACATCTCAACGTATTTAAACGAGTTTCACTCATGGCATTCATGTTTTCGGCTCACGTGTCACTATGTTCGCTTATTTACCTATTCAAAGTATTTTACGAGAAACCGTGAATAGTCTTGTTATAAGTGACAGGATTTTACTTTCATTATTACTATGATAAATCCGTGTTTTTAAATTACTTAACCCGAAGAAAAATTGTTTGTTTGTGTCATAAAAACGGTACATTATTTAAGTATTCACGTACTCTTTATTTGTATTTATTCTATATGTATATTTGACGATCTTCTACGTAAGATCGGCGTACTACACGTTGAAAGTATTGAATTATTTTTGTTTGTTTATTAATTATATTAGGCCTAATGATTGAAGGGAGAGTTGGCTCTTCGGACACCTAAGAGATTTTCTTCCCAACTTACTAGGGTCCTTAAGAAAAGAAAACCGCCAGCGATGCTTAATCCCGGAGTACGTACTTTCTCATGGCCCACTGCACGTGCTCCGACTTCTACTCGACAGGAGAAGGTGAAGAGAAACCAGCTGAGCACCAGCGATATTCAATGAGACAGCGCTGTTATTCACTTTATTCATACTCACATGGTAGTACTTAGAAGTGTTCCTTGTAGTATTTTCGAGAATAATGAGAAATTCCGCATTACACTTCCTTCACTGGTGTTTCACTTTTCTTAAGGGCTCCGCAATTTCCTTCTCTTCAAAAAAATGTGGTTGGGTGGTAGAGCACGCCTGAGATCCTGAAGCTACGTTATATATATATATATATATATATATATATATATATATATATATATATATATACGAAAACACAAAAACACTCCCAGAAAATAAATAATATAAAGTGATATCAAACTCTGAATATATGTACAAGATCAGTCGCTTTAGAAATATTTATCCTCACTATCTTACATAGTGCACTCGTTAACATGATATCTGCAAATTCAAGTAGAGATTAACACATATTTGCGTAAAAGATTTTGGCTGTATCTCCAAAACGGTGCGACGTACTGTAATATAAAAAAAAATATGGGCAAATAAGAAATAGATTCGTAAGTACCAAGCCCCACATTGCGGCGTGAATTGTAATATAAACATTTATGGGGTGCAAATAATTACTGCTCATACTTACCTAGTCTACTCGGCAAGTACTTTGTGGGATAATAAATTTCCTCCTGCTATAAAATGGCTAGGAAAGGATCGGGGTTCGGCCGATAATTTACGTGAAATACACATTAATTCTTCGTGAAGAAAACACAGCTTTTCTAAAATACTGGTTTAATCATTACTACCCAAGTATACAAAATACAACATTGCATTTCACTGTATCCCCTTTAAGCACTTCCCCCAAAAAGACATGCAACTAACTACTACGAAGTTATACATCACTGACTTTATCACTTGAACGGAATGAGTCCGTTTGAAAATATTTTAAAGTTTATGACTCTTTAACATCGTTTATCATACAAGTGTTACCACAGTTCATTACTGAAGCTCTTCTTCACATAAAGTTTCTCAACAATAAAAGTCACAATTTGCCACAAGAGTCTTTGGCATGCTTTTGTTGTCACTTGATGAAGCTTTTGATTGCCCACTATAAGATGAACAAGGTACCAATAATGGCTCTTCAAAGAATTACCTTACAAATGATGAGCAATACAGTACCAACCGTCGTGGGGTGTCGTTGACCTTCGGAAAGCGTGGATGCCCTGATTCCTCGTCTCGCCACTGTGGTCCTGTCCGAACCAAAGCCCTTCCGGATTAATTGCTGTCATCATTCCAGTTCGAACCCCTCACCAGACGTTGGATGTTGGTCGAAGCCATCTTAAGCGAAACTTGATGAATACGTGAGTGCATCACCTACTCCCGTAATGATTAATTTCGCCACTCTTAATAAAGTCAGATTGTTCATCACTCGCAAGATCACTGAGTTAACCGGCCTGTTCATTAATGTCGGTTAAGCTCTCGGAACAAAAACAATGTTCTAGACTAAACCGAGGCGTCGCTAATAATGCATTGACGCCCAAAATGTCTCTTCAATAGAGTATGATCGTACTGATGAAACCGTAATCACGATCAAAAATCAAAGTTAAAATCCTCGTAATAATGATGAATAATGTTCATAATGAACGTACTGATCGTAATGATAAAACTCAAAGTCAAAATTCTCGTAACACTGCTCATAAATGATAATGAACGAACTCAAAGTCAGAAATCGTAATAATAAATGATAGTAATGATCATAANATATAACATTCTCTCTGACGATCAACACGGTTTTAGGAAATCCTTTTCCACTACAAGCGCCATATTTTCCTTCTTAAACGATGTTACCACATCTCTAGACAGTGGAGAAAATCCTCAGGGTGTTTTTCTTGACTTATCCAAAGCATTCGATGTCATCGATCACGGAATTCTCCTTACCAAATTGCATTCTTTAGGCATTCGTGGACTTCCACATCAATGGCTAACTTCTTATTTAAAAGATAGATATCAACAAGTAGAAATATCCTATACTAAAAATAAAATACTTGAGCGTTGTCTTTCAGAAACAAAGCCACTTACTTGCGGAGTACCCCAAGGATCAATTCTCGGCCCTATACTCTTTTTATTGTATGTGAACGACATGTCATCATCCACATCAGATTGCAAAATGGTTCTTTTTGCTGATGACACTAATTTACTATGTAAACACGCCAATGCTCAAAAAGTTTTGTCTAACCTTTCGACTTGGTTCCATGCAAATCGTCTCATTGTAAACACTGACAAAACAGTGTCTATGTCATTTCACAATAGTATCACAAAATCTTTACCCCAGGTTTCTCTTTCTTTAAACGGAACACAATTAAAAACTGTTACGAATACAAAATTCTTAGGTCTCCATATTCAAGACAACCTCAAATGGAATTGTCACATTGACAATCTTAATTCCCAATTAAGTATTTGTGTTACGCATTCCGAATCTTAGTTAACGCAGTTAGTCCACGTATTTCCCGTTGCGTATATTTTGCAAACGTTTACTCCCATTTACGTTACGGCATTACCTTCTGGGGTAATTCCGGTCAGAGTATTCAAACTTTCAGAATTCAGAAGAGGATAGTTCGGATAATTTGTAAATCTCACCCCCGAAACTCTTGTAAACCTTTATTCAAGGAATTAAATATCTTAACACTTCCCTGCATTTATATTTATGAAACAGTCGTGTTTGTTAAGACCGAATTACTGAAGTGCCACCCTTTCTTTATACGAAACAGTCTCGTTCACGAACACTATACACGCAATAGTAGTAATATTCATCGCCCTAGAGTGTCAACCACTCTTTGCCAAAAAGGACCTTATCATTCGGGAATCGTTCTATATAATTCCCTGCCCAAGAATATAAAAGACATTATTAAATTGAATATCTTCAAATC
>NNCF01126586.1:357861-476444 GCA_002313205.1 Laupala kohalensis | reverse complement strand
CCCATCCTGGCCCGGGTTTTTCTCCGTTTTTCCTTCTGGTAGAGGCGGATTTATCATACAGGTTCTCTAGGCTTTGTCTAGGGGCGTGTTTATTGTAACAATAAATCGTGAATTTAGTGGGGTTTTTTTCAACTCTTATGATTTTTAAACACTATACTCAGAATAATCTATAGTTCGATAATAACCTTTACATGCAATTTTTTTTGCGTAAAATTACAAACATATTGACATTATTAGTTTTATAATTCGCAGATAACTTTATCTTATCTAGGAACTTATGCAAAAAAAATTTGAATCCGCCTCTGCCTCAGGGCTCTTGATCGGAATTGATGGGATGGTCCCTTGCTTGTTTCCGGAGAGTAAATTAGTTTTTTTTCCTCCACGTGGTCATACGCAGTTTGTACTGTTTTTGACAATAAATTTATCAAATTATCAAAAAAAAAAATTATCAAACTAACACCACTTTGTTTTGTGATTTGGTATTTTTCCTAAATTGACAACTAATTTTCGATTCCAGGGTTTGTGACGCAATTATATCATAATGGTCTATTCATTCTATTAGAGAAAATCCATTTCTCTGCCCCCTGAGAAATAACACTTAACTTTCACGTGTCTGCTAAACATCAGCACANTTATACACATCTAGATGTGTATAAGAGACAGCCCTTCTTCTTTGTATGAGCTCACGCACCCTTGTACAATCGTAACCCATCCTTCCTCTCTGTCCTCTCTTAGGGTATTAACTTTGAGACCTCCATCGATCAACATCAACTAATTGGGTCTCCCTCTTGCGAAGGGTCTCCGAACAGACCTCCATTCATTCCTTTACCAAACTCAGCCCATTTGTATTTTTCCTATGATTTCTCGCAATATCACAACTACTTGTTTGTTCCTCCTTTCCACAGCGTCTTGAAACTCATTTCTAACAACTGTCCTTCCCCTTCAATTATTTCATCTTGAAACGTGCCAGATCTTTTTCCAAAATTACTAAAACGTCTTATGAAAGGTTACAACCAAATGTTTTTTATTAACCCTGGGCAGCGACTGGCCGCTTGCTCGCCTCCCCATCCCACTAATCTTTTGTTAACAACTCGACAGAAAGCAGACCTTTCTGAAAACCCGTAGCTACTTGCCTGCGTCGTTTGAAGGGTCTATGTTAAGATGCGTTTTATTTTCGCGCCTGCTTGGACCAGATTTCTTCCATTTATTTAAAGGTTTTTATGAAAAAAATACTGAAATTAATAATTTATTTCAGTACATAAATTCGGTTTAGCAATCTTTACGCAGAATTAACAGAACAATCAAAATACTTGTATTCATATTTTTAAAATTTTGAATTTTAAGAAACCGGAAGTGGAGCGCGTTGTATAAATGAAGTCGGTATGACCTATGCAAACATATATTTCTATTCCCAACAAATTCGAAGTAAAATCTCAAGTTTCGTTTCGATGCATCAATTTGATCATGAGTAAAGGGAACAAAATTGTTAACATACACACACCGATGACATTGACATCATCGCCAAAATTTGAAAATTGTCTCTCCTGGAGCCAATTCGTGAAGATCCGAAGAGATCTCAATTTTTTTCGACCGTTTACAATACTTTCCTTGTATATTCTGTATAATTGGAAAGTAAAAAACTGGTTATAAAATTTCCCCTTGCGGAAAGGGGGAGCAGTAAGAAGATGGAGGGGTGCCCAGTTTGCTTATGCAGTATGAAAAAATCCTTTAAAATGTCCTACTGTCTAAAGTTATTGCTGCAACTGCTCTGTTGTTTCCTTGACTTGTAGAACACCCACTGAATATCTCACGCTTGTCTCTCGCACGTCCTTGGCCACTGCCGTAAAGGACAAGACCTCGGCATCGTTTATTACGCAACCACTGGTGGTGCTTCCGTAGGTTACATACTTCAGCATCGCGCAGGTCGTGACCTTACCCTACTTACCGTACTACTATATACTCGTACAGTTATTATTTGAATAAATATAAGGTGACATTGTGTCAAATCGCTTGCTTTAGCGCAATTATTCATGAGGATTAGCAAGAATTCATATTTTCTAGTACACCAACTTTTCTATAATGTTTAGGAATATTTTCCTAATCAGGTTAATTATGCGATATATAATGCGATACTTATCAGTAAAAAGGTACAAAGTGCCTAATTTGTGAACACAAAATTATTATAAAAAACTATATTACACATTTTTATTTCTTTATTCTCAAAACTTAAAGGTTATAAACAAATGGTAACTCTTTGTCGTACAAAATGATAGTTTCGTGATATCTATAAAATATAATTGAAAACAAAATAACAAAAAATAACATAATTTGTGAAAGGTGTTACGTCTAATCTCATTTTCATAGTGATATTACCACTTATTCTTTATAGTAATAAATATCTGCCTGTAATGGTCTTTATGCTCTTTCTTAGGCAAGTAAGGAATCATAACCTGTAGATCTTTCTCCTTTTCGGTCGCAATTGATTGAACTAATAAGATAACTTGGAGCATTATAGACTGCATGTCTTTCACACGCTTCCATTTCTTCAGTGACGGAATTTCATAATCAGCCTCAAGTTCACTTTATGATTCTTTCGCCTTTATACTTTACAAGTTTGCAGACTTTTATGTTCCTTCATTCCTTTACCTTCACATCCATTGAATGCAAAACAAATGAATGCCATATTGCACCTCTCTTATGAAATTGACCAGGTACACTGCTGATATTTTGTGATGGTCTTAGGAACACTTTTGTGGACTTTGTCCTGTTGATATGTAATTTACCGTAGCTTTTTGCACCTTTCTACAGCAATATCTCAATTGTTCAATATTTTTGCACTTTATTACTGATAAGTATCCAATTTACATTAATAATAATTTCTCTTTGGAATTAAGGAAGGAAAATTTAACTTTTTTTCTTTCAAAAGATTTTATATTTACTTCAAAATGAAAAAAAAAAGACTTGCCCTTTCAATAAACTTGGAAGTCATTTGATTAGAAACTATGAACTGAAGGTAGGTTATAGGGTCGTACCCCGCTAGCGAGCAATGAGAGTACAATACAATAGTGTCCAATTGTGATAATACTTGAGCAATAAATATATTTAAGTTAATCCCGTTCATGAATATGTATTGTTATGGTATGAAAATTGGAAGATTGTATGTATTTTGTATGTGACGTTACACATATAGCGTTCCGAGTATTTATGTTATTGGTCCTTCGTCACAATTTGTGATTTCTCTTTTTGTTATCAAGACCGTAACGTAATGCTTTATAACCGTGAAGCAAATTTCTTAAATAAATGAACGTATTTAAAATTATCGTCTATTGTTCTTTCTCGTGTTTGATCAAAGAAATTTTTGTTATCGAAACCAAAATGTACATAGTTTTCAAATGTTATTTGCTTCTTCAAAAAAGAATTGAGATAAGAGATGACTCCTTTAGATATTTGAACGATATCATAAATACGTCATTGTTCAACCATTGTAATTGTGATTCTATGATCTTGTACATTTAGTGATTGTAAAGGAATAAACTTCCCCTAACTGTGCGATAATCTCAGGATATCTCATATAAGTAGACTACAGTATTGTCTGCAGGCAGTTTTCAGTTCTCATATTCAATAGCTTTGTTCCCTTACTGCAATTACGTTTTCCTTTCCTGATTTGAAAATAATGGAAAAAAAAACATTACAAGGGAAATTTGATAAGACGTCCTATTATTTGTGTTGCATCATCTAGGAAAGAGCAATCTTCGTCTGTTATGTCATCTTATTGTGTTTTGCCCCTTGTTTGCTGTGCTAGTGTACGCCGAAGTGATTCGATACAGTACGACAGACAGTTTGAGCGTAACGTTGCTTTTTACGAAAAAAAACAAACAAACGTGAAACAGCAAAGAATATGCACTTTGCATATTGAATCAATCATTTACGTGAAACATGCATAATAGACATTAAAAAGAAGTTGAATAATTTCATACGAATATAATCGGTATTACTGGTTTGTGAAGTAGTGAAGTCTTATCTTGCAAACTTAATGTATTTATAATTTCATGCAATTCAAAAATCCTCTGAATCTGATAAGCTAATTCTTTCTAACAAATACACCCTGAGTTCACGACACCTATTTTTCAACTGCTTCGTTGTAGAGAGAAAAAAGTGTTTATTCGCGAATCATTTTACATTCTTTCTTGCTGAAACATTGTATTCTCGTCTCTCTTCTTCGATGCTTGAAGGCCGCTAGCATCTTATTCGCACTTGCCTCTTCAGTTTTGTAATACCTGATTGAACCTGGCTAACTCGGTTGCTATGTACTGACTCTCTTTAGAACTTCTTCAGTTACGTAGCCAAGAGGAGGGAGTGTTCAGCTAATAGCTTACACAAACAGCATAGAATGAAAAAAGACAACAAAAATGAAAGTTTGTTATTATGGAAAATGATTCAATGTAGTGACCAAAAATCTATTCATCGAGATTAATTTCGTCTTGAGTTCTTCCTTTCTTAAAAGTATTTTAGCTGAGGAAATTTAAGCATCAATTTAATGCTATTAAAAGGACAAAAATTAATCAGCCCCTTCACTTATCGAGAATTTTTTTTTTCAAGATGGAAGTGAAGCAATACCGAGATGAATGTTTAAATAGGAAGAAATATGCCTTAAAATTGAACTACTTTATTATCCAGTATCGAGAATAAACATTTGCCCAATGACTTAATTCGAAAGATGTTCATAGGAAATGCCTCACCTATTTTTTAAGATTCAGTTATTTATTTTGTCTACAATAAAGTTACACTTTATTACATTTCCTTTATCCTTTGCTACGTTGCCTGCAACTCTATCATTGCTAGGTCCTCTTTATTTATTTCTTACTGTCTGTTGCGTTGTTTTGTCACCGTTCTTTATATTTTACATTACTTTTTTCAGTATCTCTTCTAATTGATCTATTTGTGTATCATACTCTTGCTCATAAAATGCTCAATCTACCTTCGTTTCGACTAATTTACACTTATTTTGCAGATACATCAGTCCTCTTCTTTTTAAGTATCTTATATACTTATATCGTTCAAATACTTTTTTACTTGTACATATTTTATTATAGACAATCATATTGGATTCTTCAAAAAAGTTATTTTCAAACTCATGATATATTTATTCATTAAATGTAATGATGAACGAACAACGTTTCGAGGCAAAATTCTGTCTCCTCATCAGGTTGTAATTATTCTACACTGATTCCTCATTGAATTGCAAGTACTTACTCAAAATTATTATGAAATATTTTGTGAAATACACTCGTCTTGAAGATCAAAATCAGAGTTACAATGTTGTGAAAAAAATTTCACTGGGTTGTTATAGGGTTGCTATGCGCTTACGTTTCCTCATCGTTAATCCCTGTACAGGGTTTTCTTCTTAAGTGTTAGCATCATTCACGTAGAACGTCAACTCGCGCTCTTTCTAGTGGATAGTGTTTTTTGTCCGATAAATTATGACCTGCAGTTGCCTCTCCCTCACAGTAAGTGGGCTAGCTCGCTTCTTAATCCTGTATAAATACTCACGACAACTACCGTGTCCCTTTAGTACTACATTACGTACTTTGCACGTTTTTTAATTGAACCATTTTTTGCTTCTTTCTCTGAATGTGCTTTTAAGACAATCTTATTTTTTTATTTGCCTCCATTGCGTTTGTCTTCGTTTTACTTACTTCATTAACCAACCTCCCCCGTGCTCTCTCCTAATTCATTGTTCTTTTCACCGGCTCATTACATGTCGTCCCGGGGAAAGATAGTTATTTTCACAAGTTCTCATGACGCTAGAATGATTTGCGTAATCAATGGTAATGGTGGAGGATGAGAGAGCGGCAGAATGATTCAGAGCACTGAAGATATCCGATAAGAGTCAGAATGAGTGTCCGATATTTTAGAGCAATGAAAGACAATGGATGTCCCGGAGTAGGTGAGCTACTCTTAAATAGATATTCCGGTTAACTCTAATTTTCTACTTCCTACTTATCGTGTTTCATTACCTAGTCGTAAAAGTTCTTCGAAATTTCTCATTTTTATTGATTTTTGAACAATTTGAAGAATATACAGCATGTAGTAATTTACAACAAGAATTTTTTTAGCTGAGTTGTTACGACTCGAACGTAAATTATTATTGAAAATTAATTTCAGCTTCAAATGTGTTTTTAAAATGGTATTCAAAAATTAATTGCTATGTGTGGGAGCTGTAATGTCCCCCTTGCCACGAAGTTCCTGATCTTACTTCCTTTTATAGTGCTCTATAATGAAGGAAATAAGGGATGCAAAGGCGATCTTTTTCTTAAGTCTTCTCTGTTCGAAGACTGGTTTGAACCACCGCGAGGGGTGATCGGCCAACCCCAAACGCATCTGTGACTTTGTTATTCTAAGGAATAAGGGGGATGGGGGTTAGTAATGCTTAAATGGTTCTCGTGATTTCCCCCCCCCCCGTTGCCTTCCACGGGTACAGACTTACCCGTGATTCAAGTCCAAAACCTTTGACATCAGGGGAGACCTTATCTCAAATCGATAGCTTCCAGTTCAGTGAAAATGCGATAGAATGAACAAAATGATGGATGAGATTACTTACGAAAACATTCAGAGCGTGACTGAAATAAAATCCATCACCGTATAGTGTCCGATTTTTTCACTTGTACCACAATTTAATGCTGAAATTAATGCATCATGTTTCTAATTTGTGGTGGACAAAGAGTTTGTAGAATATTTTCTTGGGTTATTCCCGTTTTCTCAGAAGTTCGTTCTACCGGGAACACTCATTATCAAATACCTTTTTTGTCACTTACATTATCCGTCTCGAGAAGCTATATTATCCCTCTGCAAACCAGGGCTCTAATGACCTTGTTGTTGACAAGCCCTAAAGCCCCATAAAAAAACCATTGCAAACCCATACTGGTATCATTTCATCGCTTATTAGGAGAATTTTGTAAATTGAGAAAATTCAGTTACGCACTTGTGATTTCAAAAATATGTTTGTTTTTCTTATTTATATTTTTTGTTATGAATTAGATCTTGGAGATTTACATTTTTTAGAAAATTAAAACAACGACATACATTTGATTTAGAAGATTTGTTTCTTTCTAATTTGAGTTATTACATTGCTCCATTATCGTATGATTCTTGCATTACTCACAAATTGTGAATTGCTTTGATTACAATTGCAACCGGGAGTGTCATTTGCCGAGACAGTCAATTAATGGATTACATTTTTGGGGTTGAAAAGAAAAAAATCTAGTGCGGTAATGTTGCATGCAGCATGTCACGTTTTGTAAGTTAGTCATGAAAATTATCGGCTGGTAATAAAAAGTTAGTCCGATCATTATATAAAAATTATGTTACTGGTTCTTTAAAATTTGTATTATGTTCCGTATATACCTAAAGAAATAAAAATACAATACGATATAATACAATAAGAGGAAATAGAGCAAATATATTAACTCTTCTCTTCAATATTCAATGTTTTTATAGGCCATGGTTCATATATCCAGCGCATATGTTAACAGTAACAGGAAAATTGTGGATGAAGTATTGTATCCTGTTGCTCAGAATGCCGACTCTCTGATTGAGCTTATTAACAATAAGTCAGATGAAGTTTTGGAAGAGCTAACACCAAGGTAAGAAATACACTAACCATTCTCGCTTTCTCTCGTAATATTTTGCTCTCGTAATTCTCTTCCTGTACGCATATACTGTCTGAAACTATTTTTCCAAAGTATACAAATAAACTCTTTTTAAGAAGCACTCTCCGCGTACACCTGTCGTTTTTTAATATCACCATAAATCCTAAAAGTAATTGTAAGACCGTTATATAGCTTATCTGAAATGACAATAGTACGCTTGTATATAAAGGAAAGTTGTGAGGTCTTTTTATAGTTTATGATGTTCAAAAACTTTTGTAGTTATTAACACATTCTTTAAAGTATTGTTTTGCAGTTTTCTAAGAGGATACTAATATTTATAATTTTCTATGAACAGAATAGACTTCTATGATTACGTTAAAAAAGGATATTAGTTTATTAAAGTCCATCAAAACGTTAATAGAAGTAGAATTACTCGCTGAATCACGAAGGGTTTATTTAACCTGTTAATGGGTATAGTTTGACCTTTTTTATACTTCTAAGGAGTGATCGCCTTCAATCCAGAAATCCATTTCTGAGAATGTCTTTGAATGTAATTTGTCATCGGGGGTGTATTTTGGAGATCGAGGGTTACGTTACATAAATGGGCTCAGATTAAACTTTCGCTTTCCAGTAATAAGCATTTTATAATTTTAGACCGTCCCACGAGAAAGTCACTTTCGATTTCCAGTCTTGAAAAGAATGGAGCAGTTAACGCATGCGCCGTATGTGTATTCCTAACTCCGCCAACATTCTTCCTCAGCTGACCTATATTCAAGTGTAACGGAGCGCCACTCGCGCTTCTGGGAAATGGGTCAGTTTTCATTTCTTAGCCATAGGGTGCGAGTGCTGAGCACTGGTCACCGTAAAATATTCCACAAAGCTGGTAAGTGTCATGACCTGTTGGTGAGCGCCTAGCGAAAATAACGCTGACAGACGCGGGGTTAAATACATCATTGCAGTCCATTACTTTCCTATGTTGTGAAGCTAATGTTTTTGATTTGACGCGTAATACTGGAGGTCAGCCCATTTCCAGAGGTCAGCTCTGTAATATTCTCGTGAGGCTCTGCATTCTCGTGGGACGATGCCTATAGAAAGTGGTTGTGTACACTTCATAATTCTTCAGTGTCTGGCTATTTATACTTTATTTCAGGACCCACCGCAAACTCCTTTGACGACTGAAACCACGAGGAGCTCCAGGAGAACGACGCTCGCGCTATTCGTCCAGTTTGTCTCTGATTCGTGATATCATCCGTTTTACTTGCGAGCACAGTTAGTCACGTGGTGTGCGCGAGCGGATGCACAAGCATAAGATATATAGATGCGTATAACGTTAAAAATAGCAGGAAACTATGTCTTTAAAAATGTCCAGGGAGTCCCCGTATTCTCCAAAAGAGGTATATGGGGAAAACGGATTCACGAATCAAATCACTAATAACTATACGATATTTTATTTTGTTAATAATAATAACTGAAATACTTGTCTCCTCCAATAAATTCGATTTTTTTGGTATATAGAGGCTTTTTAAATATTTGTATAGACGTAGTATATCTCTTACGGTTTTTTAATTTCTTTGTAGTTTACTTGGAGACTTGCCGAATTCCTACACTCTTACCAAAGCTTTGGCTGAACATGAAGTTGCCAAGGCTAGTGAAGTTTTTCCATGTGCAATCGTACGTCCTAGTATGAGTAAGTATTACGTGTTCTTGAAACACGTTAGTGTTATCACATGATGCTCGGATTTAACCGCAAAGAACATTTCAATGCATGATAATTGATTTGTGATTAGAAAGCGTATAACTACATTCGTACTTGAAAGTTAGCTTGAAGGCAACCTATTAATCATGAATGCAAGTGCATTTAGAATTACAAATTGACTTTAAAATGTTATATTTATAATCTTTGTAATTGTTACACATAGTTTTTACTTCAGTTATTTTTGTTTATCAAATGATCAACTAATTATAGTAATGTTTTTATCCTTTGATTAGTAACGATTTTTAATGAAAATTAATTTTATTTCGGGTGGACGTGCTCTTGTTATCTCTCTTAATAACTGGACTAGGCAGTAATCTTATTTATTCTTTGAATGCACATTGGGATGATATTTTGTGCATCTCTATTTGAAAGGTAATGAAGTGACGCGTACAGTTCTTTGACTAGAGTATTACTTGCATTTGCAATTATTAATCTTAATAATCATATTAATGTAAAACAACTGTGGGGTAGATTTCACATACTTGTCTATTTTGAAAAGCAGCAATCGTAGTTATATGCGGAATAATTCGAAGGTTAAATTATTCTAGAATTTTATGATTCTTGGATATAATTTATAGTTTTAAATATTCAATTTGAAACGGAAGGAATCTGAAAAGAGAAACTTTGAACATTCAACAAACTAATTATAAATTATAAGAATAATGTACGTAATTTAAATTTTGTTTTATTTTCTCACAAAGAGAAATCAAATTCATGTTCTTTTATTAAAAATGCTCTTTAAATTCCTACTATTCTTTAAAAGTTTCCTGTGCAGTTAAATATTAACCCGTCATATCCCCTCCATCTAAAACATGTCGGAAGACTTTCTTCAAGAAAAACCCGTACTTACTGCGCATCATTAAACAATTAAATAAATCTTTTATTGATTCCTCAATTTTGTGTTCACCCCTCTATACCTATCTATTATTAAAAAACTCCATACTGTTTTTTAGAATATTTTTCTGGACGTAATATTGTATCAAGCACTCGTAGTATACGATCAGGGCACTGCTTTCCACACTTGTTTTCCCCTGGTTTATTCAAGGACATTTGTCATGTTGGGCGAGAGAATTGAAATATTAAAGTTAGTGGATACTATATTTGAATTTGTGAATTCATTTCTTAGTTACCGCCGCTTGGAAAGAGCCGGTGCCTGGTTGGACCAATTCTAAGAACGGACCCACTGGATTTATGATGGGAGCTGCCAAAGGAGTAGTACGAAGACTTCCTGTCAGTACCAACCTCATTTATGACTATATACCAGTCGATGTTGTGGTCAACGAGATCTTAGCGGCGGCTTGGCATGTCGGTACAGAGAGGTAAATAATCTGGAAAAACAATACCATCGAAAGAAGTGAAAAACATTTCATCAACTAATATTGCTTTGCATCGAATACGTTTAATTTAGACTAACCTTTCAGTTGTATAAACGTCCCCTTCATGTAATTTATAATTATTTCTCGGTTGTTAACTTAAAATTTTCAATTCCCGGAAAGTTTTGCAGCTTTTCTCGTCTGCTAGTATTTATTATATAAACGAGTTTGTCTGTCGGTCGCGTAGCCCAAAGATAGGCCAACATTTTCCGAAATTTGGCTACGTGAGGGTTCCTAAAGAACTACGAAAACAATTGGAATTTTCTTTGGAACATCCTTAAACATTCCCGCGTCATCTCGTGTATTTCCATCAACTCCCGATTGACGACAGAACTACAACCAGCCTTCAAAATGGTTTCTGTAACTGAAAGGCATTCAAAGCCTAGAGCCGTTATTTGTTGATATTCTGGTTCTTTAACGTATATTTTGACTTTTCTTATTCTACAATTTCTTTAATATGACCTGGAACATTTACATGGGCTGGGAAAACGAAACAGTATAACTATTTCTTGAATTATATCAAAAACATTCCATCATTGGTATAAGAATACATAAGTGACATTATTGGGTTATTTGCGCGTTCCGACCATGTAAGGATGGCATGTTTGTGATATTTGTGAATACGTCAAATATTTAGCCAAATAAATCGAATACGCTACACAAATACCGCAACGCCAAGTGAAGTGCCTGCATTACGGTATTTACGGAAGATCGAACATGGCGGCTGGGTATATCTAACTCTGCACCCTAAAAATACTATTAATTAATAAAAAGCAAAATGAAATATAGATAATTAAAATACTACTAAAGTGAAAAATGTAAAATCTTTCAGATAGTAGTATAAAAATGTTAACGTGTGGTAAAAAATTTTACTTCCAAAACACTATTTTGATAGAACAATATAACAAGGGATTACTGAGAAAAACTGTATATTTTTGCGATGAAATATTCCGGCTTGGGTTTCCTTCAGGGCGCCTCGATCGAAATACATAAGATGGTCCCTTGCTCGCTTTCAGAGAGTAAATTAGCTTGTCTTCCGTGTGGTAGGCAACGAGAAAATTTGCAATGACAATGTTGGAGGCAAGGTAGCCATAGGTAAATGCCACAGAAAATTAAAAATAAATAAATGAAAAATCATCAAATAAAAGAGTTTTCCATGTGGTCATATGAAGTTGTTAACTTCATTTTGGTAATAATTCAATTATGTATATTCATTTATTCATGTATTTTTCAGGCCCTCATCTGTCGCTGTTTTCCACTGCACATCATCCACTTGTAATGCTTTCCGATGGTCAACTGTTGAAGGACATATCAACAGATATTTACACCAGTATCCTTTGAATTCTGCTGTGTGGTACCCATATCTCAAGTTCTTGCCATCTCTAATGATGTTCCGCCTTGCAGCTTTCTTTGTGCATTTAATACCTGCCTATATCTTGGACACAGTAACCCGCATTGCAGGGGGTCGACCCATGTAAGTACATTTGCATGATGTTCTTTATTTTTGCTTGTATGCAATCAAGGCTAAGAGAAAAGTCACGATAAGTACTTGTTCGTATTTTGTTACAGTCTGCTATTAATTTTTGAATTTTCATTGTAACATAAATGTCCAATAGACAATTCCATAACAAATTAAATCTTTTAGCTAACAGCGTATTGTTGCATCTTTTCTCAGTTGTCCCGATTACAGTATCCTGTGCTTGATAAAATATGATTTACTTTTATTTTCAGCCTTGTTAAACTTCATACAAACATCGACAACTCTTTGTCAAGATTGGAACCATTTATTTTTAACGAATGGTTATTCAATAACCCAAATACTCTCCAATTGACAAAAGCTATGAATGTAGTCGATCAGCAACTATTTTTCTTGGACATATCAACACTTCAGTGGGATGTTTACTTTATTTCTCTTGCACAAGGGGTACGTCGATACCTGAACAAAGAACATCCCAAGACACTTGCTCGTGCACAGAGGAAAGACAAAGTGTAAGTATAATGTTTTTGTTTTGTTAGTTAAATATAATTCAAAGGAAATAAATGTGTTTTTTAAAATAATAAATGAAGGTTCATTTGGTCATAATCTTACTAGTGTAATACTGTCTCAATATCACTGAATATGTCTTCAGAGAGAGAATTCATCCCTAAAAAAGTTCTGTGGGAATAACTCTCATCAGTATCGTAGAGACATAAATTCAATTTGTTTTAAGGGAATGTTTGTTTGCTCAAAATTTGGGACTATTAGTGATGAGGCCTATCTCTCGCCTCATTTTGTTAAGGTAAATAAATATTCTTAACCATGTGTTCTGCAGAATTGAAATGTAAGATGTGATTCATTTGAACATGTCTTTTGTTTAATGAACAAATGATATATAATATTTTACATAATTAGAGTTGAGTGATCAGTGAGTAACTATTAAAGGGAGAGAGAGTCATACATGATTCATGACCCCAAAAATTTGAATTATTTCTGGTATTGTTAATACATTAACCAAGTAAATAATTAATATTTTTTCATCCTAGCCACAATTATACTATTATTGAAATGTTGCGCAAACCTTCCTTCTCTGAGCAAGATTTCTATTTTTCATTGAGAAAATAGGCTGTGAATAAGATTCTACACTGAATTTGTTGTGAAATAAACCTCCCAATTTTTTAAATATTCGAAAATGTGTAATACAGTTGTCTATCACAACTTTTAATAGTTTTTCCTTTCTTGCACAAGTCCATGGTTTCAAGAAACTTGAGATAAGTGAACTAAGTTTTATACCTATTTATATTTATACCTTTTACATGAACACTAAGCAATACAAACTACAACTTAAAAACTACATATAATAAATGCTAATAAACTAATGAACAATAAAGAAAAGACACTCAAAATTCAAGGAATGAAAATGTAAAATAAGCAAGTTGACTTCTCACTCGAAACTCAGCATTGACAATAATTTGTTAGGAAATGAGGTTGAGGAGGTAACGATATTGCATTAATGGGTGTTATAGCCATAACCGGTCGTGTCAACAACCTTTATGTCTAGCCACTGTGATGCAGATATTAATTTTTTTCGCTTATGTCTAAAGTTTAAAGTGCGGCATACAGAAATCCCATTGAGCTATCTGTACGCAGAATTAATTGAACAATCAAAATGCTTATTTAATAGATATTTTCAAAATTTAGAAATTTTAAGAAACCAGATGTGGAGCGCCATGTGTAAATGAAGTGGATATGAGCTGTCCAGAAAGGCTTCTAATCCCAATGCATGGAAAGTTAATTTTCAGATTTGGTTTCGATGCTTCAATTTGTTTGTGAGTTATGGGGCGAACAAAATTTTTAACGCACACGCACACACATATAATGTTTGATATCATCGCTAAAATTTGGAAATAGACTCTTCTGGAGAGAATTCGTAAAGTTCCGAAGGGACCTCAAAATTTGTTTTTCGACCGATTACGATACTTGGGTTATTCTACAGAAATTGGAAAATATATGTCCAAATTGTCGTAAGTATGGATTTTTTAATTTTTTGCTAGCACAGCATATTGATACAAATGAATTAGGTCATCATATTCAATGTGCATGACAGATAATAATTTATATACGACTGTTTTCTCACTCCTTTGTCATTTCATGTCTCACTTATTCGTCATTTCATGTCTCACTCCTTTGTCAGTTCTTAAATTCACGCCTGTAAATGTAAAAATGGTCTTACAGGAGCGGCTGATGTGGTGGCAACCTTGTGGGTTCCCGCAGAAACCCATTGCTCAATAACCTCAGTTGTTTGTGTAAACACGTTGGATCTTTTGAAAAGTGAAGTTTTTGTTCATGGACCCCGTTCACTTCTTCACATTTTCATCTGACATACCCAATACTAGCTAAGTATCGCGAATTTTACTTACCTGCACCATCTTGACTTATTTCTCTCAGTTTTGCTCTCTTTTGTAGTTGTTTATATTGGTGGGAAACGTTTCTCGGATCGTCCATCGGTTGAATTTTATTTTCAAAAGTACATACCAATTGTGATTTAATGAAAGACAGGCATATGTTCGTGTACTTGTCATTAACAGTGATTAATATTCTAACTTGCTCTCTTTTGCATTTCTATCCTACTATTAAAATGAATGCGTGGTAATTGTGGGAGACCGATTGCAGTATCAAAATATGATAAATTATACGGCATTTTGTTGTTGCCAATGTTTTTATTGCTAAAAATCTTTTCGGTTCCATAGCAGCCATCTTCAGAAGCGTACACTGGAATTGATCCTTCCAACTGCCTCCCTCCAATTCAAACCAAAACACATGCACCACCCCATCTCTTCCCGCAAAATAGGTTAAGTGTGTTAGAAGATATGTCCCAATTTCTCCTCTACACACGCTTCCCACCTTTTTTCATCCAATCGTATTCCGCACCCAAACTCGGCAACCCTCGTCACAAGTCCCGCACTGGTCAGCGTAGCCAAAACATGTAAAATTGTGCTGCCCAACACACTTAAAGACAACACTTCCACGCCAAAATCTAGCGTTCTAATATTAGCCGATTCGCAAAGCCTCCTCTATTATGCGCGGAATTCTTCCCAGCCAATTTTCTATTTTCGGTTTCTTCAAGCCAAACGCGCGTTTGGCTAGAGTTATCGGAGAACTGGACACTCACAGACCGGGGTACCGTAATCATTATTGGTGGGCAGAATTAATTTGGGAAGTCTATTCAACCCTACTCAACGTTTGCAGGAATCAAAAAAGTCTGAAAACGCACAAACATTATACTTTATTGCCTTCCTCCGTGCTTCAACATGCCACACTTGAACAACGAAATTAACAACGCAAATATCCGTCTAAGACAGCACCTGGCAGACACCAACATCACATTTGTTGATATGCAACCTTATCTTTCTGCCAAGGATTTCACCCAGCATGACCTACACCTAAGACCGTCTGGAAAACCACTCTCACTTCTCTCATACCTACATACAGTACCTCACATCCTCCACCAGTTCCTTCACTCATACCAAAATCACCACCCATCTCTACTGATACCTCGTCACTTCCTTCATCTCTCGCAAACTCTTTCTTCTTCCGTTCCTGACGTCTCTACCCATTATCTCACCTCTCCCGTCCAAATCTCTTTCATCTACACCATTCATTTTCCTTTCGCTCCCGATTGTAACTTGCAGTCAAGAGCCCGAAGATGACAATTAATTTCAAATTCTCCTCAACCACCTCATCTCAATTGCGTCCCACGAGAAAATAAAACAGATATCTTTCATCCAAATTTTCAGTCTCATTCCAACAAAGTAATTGATATTAAAATTATTTTAATACGATTTGTTATACCTAACAGAGCATTGGCTTTCTGATGATATCAACAGTATTTCTTAACTATTCTTCAGTAAGCTTTTACGTTAGAAAAAAAAAAGGAAATAATCCTCACGGTGGTACTTGTATTTACGTTAGAAATAACATTTTATCTTCTCCACTGTTAGGTTACGAGTAATTCTGTTTGAATGGTATTTTCGAAGTCTCTGCAGTTCTTTTGACCGACATAGGCGTTGTAGTTTTGTGTATTTATAGACCTCGTAAATTCGATTTTGAAATATTTTATCTCAATTCCGAAATTTTTTTTAAACGTCTAACGTGGAAATAATCGGAATATATTGTTATCTGTGGCGATTGCAATATCGGTTTGCTCGGTAAATCGAATTCCGCACACAATATCAAGAATCGATTTAGTAATCTAATCAGCTCCTTCAATCTTGTTCCAACAATAATTGACCCCACTCGCCTCTCCGACTCATCTCAAACATTGCTAGACCAGATAATTGTCAACAGT
Source organism: Laupala kohalensis (assembly GCA_002313205.1). Classification (NCBI taxonomy): domain Eukaryota; kingdom Metazoa; phylum Arthropoda; class Insecta; order Orthoptera; family Trigonidiidae; genus Laupala; species Laupala kohalensis. The sequence continues at coordinate 459,841 of NNCF01126586.1, read as the reverse complement.
AGACTCGCGTAACGCAGGATACAGCGATCACTTTGCTCAAATATTGACTATTAGAGATAAATTAAAACCATTTAAAATCCTCTATTTTTCTAGATTGTTCAACGAAAAATAAAATTATCCATTTTTACAAATTTTTTACATTAGGAAACTTGGGATGACGTGTATAATAGTGAAAACATCACCGGTAAATTCAACGTATTAAAAAAAATATACTTGAAGTATTACAGCTCTTGTTTTCCCATGAAACGCAAGTTAGTTAATGTAAATAATCACAATTGATGGATACCACGAGAGATTAGATTTTCTTCAAAACAAACGTCATTTATATTATCTTTCGAACTAAATAACCAACCACCCGAATTTCATGATTATTTCCGTAAAAACTAATGGATTTTTAGAATAGTAATTTATGCAGCTTGAGTAATACAGTAGAAAACAGTGTTTATGCAGCTAAAGTAATACAGAAACTGAAACAAAGATGCCAAAAATGAACAACAGGACCAAAACCATTTGGAATTGTAAAAAATTACAATTCCCTTTAGAAGGAAAACATTTCCGTACTATACGACAGCAAGATCGTATTAAATCCAAAGCGTATAACAAATTTGTTTCATTCTTATTTCTCAGAAATGGGTGAAATATCGAAATCAGTAACTCAAAATCTTAGTCATCAAATATATCCACTCACGTACCGCATCCTATGTTCACTTCCAAAACTGTGGCTAGTGAAATGATGAGTGTCATTTCATTAAAAAAATAAAATTTCAGCAGGGATATTAAATCCACTCACATTATCAATAGCTCTTTGTAAGAAGGTGTGTCGACACATACTCTTCTTGCCTACTTCCTCAAAACTCCTGGAAAAACTCTTCTGTAAGTTACGTTTATACTTCTTATCTCACAATAATGTTCTCTCAAACTATCAGCACGTTTTCAAGAAAAGTCCGTTCAACTACCAGCGCCATATTTTCCTTTTAAATTTCCTCACGAAAATTTAAGCAAAATCGTTGGACCAGTTTTTGAAGAACATTCAAACATGTACTTTGATCTTCATGTGAAGTGCCCTTTGTGTTCAAGAAAAAAGAAAATTGAAAGCACGTGAATATGTCAGAAGTAAATTCTACCCAAAATACGAAAATGAAAAAAAAATTCTATCCAATGAGTGTTGCGCACAGACAGACGGACCGGACAAACGTCCAGCCAAAAACAACTTTTTCGGAATCACGGGTCTCCAAAACGGATATTTCCGCAAAAATCTCGTTTTCGATTTTTTTTCACGATTATAATACTTTCTATATACTACGTATGTGAGAAAGTAAAATTAAGCAACAAACAATAAAAATTAACTGACAAACAGTGAACAATTAAAGGTAAGTAAATAAACAAACGAAAATGACTAAACGCAAAACTCCTTTAAATAAACTTCCTGACTGGGCTCTTCCCATGCAAACTGTGTAAAGCTAGGCGACAGTGCGTTGCACTGCGACAATCTGCGGTAGGAAAAATGCTTCCAAGAGTCGCATCGCCATGTAAATGATGCAGACGATGAAGCTCAACAATGTTCGGGTGCGCTGCGTTAGCGCTGTGATTGAACGAGATATTGGACCGATAGTATGCGATTTTTGGCTTCCACGAACGCCTGCGTTCGGCGGTCATGTGGACCCGCCCTAACTCTATCACAGTAACTGGTCACATGCAATGCTTTCCGTCTGCTCTTCCGTTTTGCTACGCTACACTAAGTTTTGATCTGAATTCGCAGATGTGAACGGTCCCGATCTATCATCTAGATCCTCACAAGTGTTTAACGTTCAACAAACCTACCGAGGTTATGCCTTAAGGTCACAATTCACTGCCTTATATTCTGCTGTACATATGCATATTGTATGAAAATGTTTCAATAATTTTCTGGTACTAATTATTTTGTTGTTCTTTCTTTACAGACTGTTAGGCATGCATATACTCCTGCAACTGCTGTTGCTGGGTTGCGTTTGGTGGCTTTCCTCTCTAGGAACAGGATCATCCTTAACTGCTGTTAGTTGGGTACCAGTGATGATATACTTTTTGTTTAATCTTTTGTAATATATTTATATTATTCTCTCCTCTCAAGTATGTTTGTTTCATTGTACAATTTAGAGCACTTCTTTGAAGTGGGTTTCATTTATAGTGTTACTTGTAGGAGTTAATTCACGTTTGTATGTTTGAATTTTATGAATTATTTCTGTACCATTTTATTCAAAGAACCATTCCGTGTTACTAGTATACATACAATGATATGGGTATTTTACAAGTGTTTCAAAAATAAAGAAATAAAAGAGTTATATTGTATTTATTATCTTTTATTTTCAGGTAAAGTTCGTTTTTATCCTTTAAATTTCTTACACTTAGGATAAATTGACATATGTCAGGATCTCAATTTGCTTGTACAACCACGAATGCTGTGAGAAACGTTTTACGTAGGCAGAAAAACAATCATTTGAAAGGAGAGTGGTATGTCTGTACTGGGTCAAGTACCAGGAGCTTCAAGATAAACCAATCGAAATAATTCTTCAGAAACGTTTTCTTGTGTATGTAATTATAAGCGCATATTGCAGGCGAACCGAACCGCGTCGCGTAGCATTAAAGCCTCTGCCACACAGGACGCGGTCTGACGCGGCGGGCAGAGATCCGGCGCACAGTGGAGTATTTGAGGCCAAAACTCGGACAAAAAGCAAAAAAATCAATATTTTTTCGGAAGATTAAATTTTATATCACCGAATTGCTGATTTAACTGTCCCGTCTAACGACGTTAATTTACGGAAAATTGGATAAATATGGCGTCTGCTATCACCGATTAAATGTACGGTTTATCTTCATCTGCGCCTTATTATTCCCGTGTTGAATTAAACGGGGTCGGCGTTTCCTTCTTTAATTATCCTCTTCAAGGCGTTCCTGTCGCTTGCTTCCTCCCGTCTCCATCCCTTCTCCCTCAGGTCCTCCTCTACCTTGTTTCTCCATTTCATTTTCGGCCTTCCTCTCTTCCGTCTACCTGCAATTTCAATTATTTCCACTCTCCTGCCCACGTACTCATCGTCCTATCCTTTCTACATGCCCAAACCACCTCAGCCTGCTCTCTTGGACTTTCTTTCCCAGTGGTTCCACCTTCACTGTTCCCCTGATGTATTCGTTTCTGATCTTATCCTTCCTAGTCACTCCACACATCCACCTCAGCAATCTCATCTCCGCCACCTCCATATTCCTCTCTTGGGCTCCGGTAATGAGCCATGTGTCCGCCCCATGCAACATTGCTGGTCTCACCACCATTTTGTAAAGCCTCCCCTTCATTCCGCTATTAACTTTCCTATCACACAGCACCCCATTCAATCTCCTCCAGTTGATCCATCCACACGAGATCCGGTGTTTGATCTCCTCGTCGATGTTACCACTGGCCTCTACGATGGATGTTTAAACTTGGATACTGTTGGGAGGTCCTGGTGTTGGATGTTAATTAGGAGGTTTTCGATACAGCCTGTTGTCATACACTCGGTCTTTGTCCTGCTTGTTCTCATCCCCCTCTCCTCCAATGCTTTTCTCCATTCTTCCATCCTTTCCTGTAGTCGCTCTGGGCATGTACATATTACTATATCGTCTGCAAACAGCATACTCCATGGCGCTTCTCTCTTCACTTCTTCAACCAGCACATCCATAACTAGATCAAAGAGGTATGGGCTACGTGCTGACCCTTGATGTAGTCCCACAACAATAGGGAAATTATCCGTGACTCCAACACTGGTCATCACTCAAGTTTCTGCTCCCTCATACATCTCCTTCACCAGCCTTACATACTTTTCGGGTACGCCCCTCACTCGCATGCATCGCCATCTCTCTTGCCTTGGTACTCTGTCATAGACCTTTTCCAAATCGATGAACGTCATGTGTAGGTCTGCATGCAGTTCGTTGTGCCTTTCTATCATCCTAGGGCAAATATAGCATCGGTTGTACTCCTTCCTGGCATAAAGCCAAACTGTTCCTCGCCGATATTTGTTTCACTTATTCGTTCATCTATCACCATTTCCCAGATTTTCATGGTGTGTGACATAAGTTTTATTCCTCTGTAGTTGCCACAACTCTGGGTATCACCTTTCCCTTTGTAAATCTGCACCAGTATGCTTTGTCTCCATTCATTTGGCATATTTTCCTGCTGTGCAATTTTTGTTCATCAAGTCCCATAATGTCGACTCCCTCACTGCCCAGATGTTTCCACACTTCCCCTGGTATCTGGTCCATCCCAGTCGCTTTTCTATTCTTCATCTTCAAGGCTCGCTCCACTTCACCACGGCTTATATTCTCCACTATACCTTGGTTTTCTCTCCCATCCTCCTTCCTCTCTCGTGGATATTCCTCATTCAGGAGTTGGCTGTAGTATTCGTGCCACCGTTTCTTGTTCCCATCTTCTGTGTATATCACTTCTCCGTCCGTGTTCTTCATTTGTCTTACTGCTGTTATGTCCTTAAACGCTTGGTCCTTAGCCTTGGCTATCCTCAACATCGCTCTCTCCCCATCCCTTCCTTCGATATCCCGATAAGCTCTCTCCATTGCCCTTGATTTTGCACCTGCTACTGCTTTCTTTGCCCTTTTCTTTGCATCCTTGTATTCCTCTCGCGCTTCCGGAGTCCACGTCAAATCCCACTTCTTTTTAGCCTCCTCCTTGTTCTCGATTTCCTTCTGCACCTCCTCATCCCACCACCATGTCTCCTTCCCTTGATGGCTACCTTTCCCTGATGTCATTCCTAGTACTTTCGCTCCTGCTTCTCTAATTCTTCCATTTATCTCCTCCCACCATTCTTAAACATACTCTGGTAGCCTCATGTCTTGTAATATGACTTAATTTATAAAGTCTTCTCTCAGACAATATTCTTTCAGTCTCCACCATTTTATTTTTGGAGTTCTTTGGTCTTTTCTAGCTTTCCTTTTCTTATTTACAATATTAGAGTCCGTCACCAAGGGCCTATGCTACGTTGCTACTACTTCTCCTAGTATCACTTCGCAGTTAGTTACTTCCTTTAGGTATTTTCTGCGGTACAGGATGTAGTCTATTTGGCTCATGTTGTTTCCACTCCTGTACGTCCGCATTTGGTCAGGTTTCTTTTGGAACCACGTGTTGACGATTGCGAGGTCGTATGCAACCGAATTTTCCAGGATTCTATCACCTTCCGCATTCCTCCCTCCAACATTCCAGCCCCCGTGTACTCTTTCTTCCCCACACCGTCTTTCCCCCACGTGTCCATTTAGATCTGCCCCAAAGAATACTCTTTCCCCCTCAGGCACCCCTTCCATCACCTGATCCAGGTCATTCCAGAAATTATCTTTTTCTTCGACATCACAGCCAACTTGTGAAGCGTAGGCACTCACAACTGTTACTACGTCATTTCCAATTTCTATTCTCATCATAATGATCCGGTCGCTCTTCCTGTTAACCTCGCGAACGTCTACTTTCAGTTCTTTGTTGATTACAATCCCAACTCCATTCCTCCCCTGTTTATTTGCGCTGCTGTAGAAGAGTTTGCAATCATCAAATTCCCTGGCTTTATTTCCTTCCCATCGCGTCTCTTGCACGCACAGTATGTTCACTCTTCTTCTTCTCAACATGTCGGCCAGTTCATTACTTTTTCCATTCATGGTGGCAACATTTAGTGATCCTATTCTGACTCCTTTCTTCACCTTAATCTTCTGCTGCTGTTGTTGTTGGGCTAACTTCTTTAGCCGAACCCGCCCTTTGTCCGGTAACCCTAGCCCATTTCTCACATCCGTCGGGTGCCACGTCTGCGCGTCGCCTACAGGGAACGCCCTAGCCTTTACTCGCTCTTTACTCGATTTATAATCTACCATTTCATTCCAAGATTTGGCAAGGTTTTTCCGGCCGGATGCTCTTCCTGACGCCAACCCTCACCATTCGGGCTTGAGACCGGCACCGAGATGATCTGGCTTGCTCCCCCAGTGGCTGGTTTATTAAATGTATGGTTTATATGTTTGCAAATTACCTGAAATTAAAGTTTTAGCGTTTGCAACGTTTTAGAAATAAATTTATGCTACCCGTATGGTTCCCTGGACTGACTTCAAATTTTACACAGGGATAAATAAAGATATGTTGTTTAGTAGTTTCTATTTTTTATCATCCTTGGAATTATATTAACTGGCGTATAAGGTATCTTTACTTGAAAATTTTTTTTAAAGAAATGTTTTCGGAAGCTTATATTTAACGTAGATTTTTAAATGTGTGTCGGGGTCTGTTGCGCAACTTTGAGACCACTGCGTTAATATATGATGTATGTAGAACAGATCCCAAAAGAAAAATTTGCCTAAAGTTGCCAAACGCTTTTTTATGAATATTTCAAAAATTAATGCCCTTGGAAAATAAGTAGTTCTGACGAAGAGCAACTCCTGCTTCTTTTAACAGTAGTGTACCAAAAGAAGAGTAGGTGCACCTAATTAATCATCAAAGCGAAGTCACAGAGCATATGCAAGCGCTGTTACAAATTGATGCCACCAATCGAAGATCAACCAATCAAAGTCTGCGAAACTTTTACTGATTATTTTGCCATAACTTCAATAGGGTATTGTTTATAATACTTTTTAGGTTACCTTATAATGAATAATAACTACCTAATAAAATCATTTTGTGAAATAAAATTGTGAAACAATACTGTGAAATAAAAATATATACTAGTAATGTTAAGCTCTTCTGCAATCACGATCCATGTTTCTGCCTTTTCTTATCGTTTATGTACAACTGGTGAGAAGTGTCGTATAAATACGCATACTTTCTCACTTTTTCTATCAACAGTTCAGATTCTGCTCCCATCTTGAACAAACCTCTCGACGAACTTGTGTAGACTGCCTGGATCGCGCGATAATTTTATGAATTTGTACAACCGTACCGCCTGTCGCCGCGGTCAAAGCCGTGTCACTGTGACAACGCCTTTGTGACGGGGACGATGCAATGTTGTGTCATACAAACGTATCGCCGGATAGCAATCGCTGCCTGCCACGTCAAACCACGTCCAGTGTGCCAGAGGCTTTACATAACTGCGCAAAACAAAAAACAAAAAAAAACAGTAGGAGACTCGTCGGGCCGCACCGCAATAATATAGTGAGTTGGTTGTCGACATTGCCTGTTACCAATTCAGGATGATTGGAAAGTTCAGGCGAAACAAAAAAGGAGGAGGAAACACAGGATATGTCTGTAAATTTGCAAGAAGGGAAGCTGGTGAATTTCACACCGTTTTAAAATATATATTAGGAGACAAAAAAATCTACGATCCACCAGTTCATTGCGCTGCGGCTCGGTGCACCCTGTCTGTACTGTGCAATGGTTCATACAAATTGTACGAAAAGATGTTGGAGGACTTTGGCTATATATTGCGGCGCGACTCTCCCTAATGTGCGCTAGTCTCGAAACATTCAATAGAACAGCTATTAATATTAGAATTAGGTTTAGATGCTAGGTAAATCTGTACCGTTTGATATAGNTGACCACGTGGAGGGAAAAAAAACTAATTTACTCTCCGGAAGCAAGCAAGGGACCATCCCATCAATTCCGATCAAGGGCCCTAAGGCAGAGGCGGATTCAAAAAATTCAGCAAAAATTCCTAGATAAGATAAAACGTTAGCTGCGAGTTATAATACTAATAGAATGTCAATATGTTTGTAATTTTAAGCAAAAAATTACATGTAAGTTAGACTTATCAAATGATGGAATTATGCGGAAATCTAGACAATCTTCTACGCTATTTTAAATGTTTAACCGTCCTTCGCGAATGGAAATTAAAACACATTTTTCGTGGAAGCCCCATGCGGTAAATATCGTGTTCACTGCACGTCGGCGTTTTCATGGTACGATGGTCATGTAGCAAAGGCTGTTTCTGTGATCTGTTTGCGAAAGGGCAACCAAGAAGGGACCTATTCAAACATCTGGGCGACGCTGTTTGAGTTCAGCTGGTAAACATTATGTATTTATTTTCATACAAATGATCAAATCGAACTAACATAGACCTAAAACAACCTTAAAACTAGCTATTTTCCTTGTAAAATTATTGAAAGATCCACGTACCGTCGCAGTTGATACGGAAGATAAGCTATTGTATACTAAGTGTTCGATCACGAGTGCTCCACACTTCTCAATTTGGCACTGCAGGAACAACCCTAGAGAATGTATCTTTTGGATATCGAAATTATGGGTCCTGAAATAACTGCGCGTGGCAAGAAATAAAATAATAAGTTTAAAATATAATAATATCTTAAGCAAATTTCGAAAAAACTATCTTCTCTGCCAAATTTCAAAGCTTGACCTATTATTCTTCCCGTTATTTGATGGAAACACACATGTTCCCTGTTTCATATTAGACTAGCTGAGTTCCCGCGGTTTAGCTCGTGTGAATTTTGTAATGCCTGCGTGACTCCTACTTTATTCTTTCTCACGATCCCATTTCGTTAAATCCTTTCATACAGGATATTTTCGATTCGTGTCACGCTCTTGCCAACTCCCACTTTTAGGGATCGTGCACCTGATGCGGTCTGAAGAGTGCGTAATGTTATTGAAAATTCAATTCGATCTGTGAGTACACAAGTATCACGGACTCGAACCTAATATCACTCTCTTTACATTATTTTTACGTCTTTCCCTACCCATCCCCAGCTAGGGATACCGTGTCCTCAACTTGAACTTAACGGCATTGGTAGTTTAAATTTCTCATCCTTAAACTATGGATCCGATGCAATTATCAGTTTTATATATTTCAAAAATAGTTCTCAATAATTTTTATCATCTTTATTACCCTCAAGGGGTGCTAGTGGTGCCCTTCTTCCAGGAGGGCTGAATTTAGACCCACACGATATCGAATTTCACTATCATCTCAGCAACGCTGAAAATGTGGACTCGTCACTGGTATATATCATGTTCGATAATTTTTCCATGGCAGCCCCTTCCCTAGGGGTGCTGGGGTTTATACGCACTGATTGTGAACATAAATGTCTTCGGGAGTGTCACTACTAATTTTAGTGACCCCGAAAACTATTTCTTTTATTTCGAGTCATTTTCATTTATTTTTCTTTTCATCCCCATCCCAAAGTGAGTATTATACCCGTAAATTTCCCGGTTACTGTCCTTGGAGACAAAGGTTGGGCGCCAGGAGAATGGGAAAGTTTTCATCATCTTCGAAATAAACAATACCCTTATGAAAAAAGTAATATAATGCACTAATAAATAAAAACACTTACAATTGGAACACTTATCTCGCAATACTGTCGTATACTGTACCATGTACCAAAATAATATTTTATGAATCCCTGTTGGCACATGTGTTAAAGTTCAGAGACAAGTTTAATAGCTCAGTTCATGGGACTAGTTGAATATTACTAAGAGGAAATATTTCATGGCAAGAAAAATGTAAGAAGAGGTAATCATTTCTTGGTTGGACAAGTACTCTGCTCACTTTTTCAAAAACACCTCTTTAGTACAAATTAAGAGACAAAAAGAAAATGGACTGATGTAAGCCAAATGCAACAAGTTTAGTCCACAGTAAGGTACCCCAAACGTTTTCTAGCAATAAAATAGAATAAGTATTCATTGAATCAATGCTACAGTGCATTTCATCAAACCAACGGTGACAATAACACATGTGGAATACCATGGCCCTTTCTATCCAAAATCTTCCTGACACAACACTTGGTCTTCTTCACTGCACTACACACACGCATAACAATCTTCGGCACAACATCAGAGTAGGCACATACCGGAGTCAGCGACAGTGATGCAAGACCGACGGCGCGAGTTTGACGCACAGGGGCACACGGTTCAGCATCAGCGACGAGTACGATGAAAATCTGCAAGCGTCAAATTACCACCAAACGTATGGAGGAACGCATCCGTCATCAAAAGAAGCTCTCATTCTCTGCATCCATGTCCAAAAGGAAGCCGTCTTCTTTCACTGTTCCATCAAGAAAAGGTTCACTCCGCATCCAAAATATAACCAAAATAGAAGCAACCGTCCTCCAACCATCCCATCCAAAAAGCTCCTCTCCACATACGTCATCAAATGAAGTCCTCTCCAACCCAGCAAACGCGCACCTTGTATCCTATTCGTGAACTACTTTTTTTCGTGCCTCAATAATTCATCTGCGCTTCTATACGTCATCGAGTATGGCACGCAACAGAGCGCAACCTACAGCTATGAGAACAAAAACCCATTTTCCGTTACCTGTAGGGGGTGACCGTGGACTTAAGTGGCATTGAGAGTGTAACTGATTTCCCGCGTCCTAAAGAATTATGTAGTCAACACCAATAACTGTGGTTCTTTTATTATTTTTATGTGTCCCACGTTCCTACTCCTAAGATAGGGATGCTAGGGGTAATATTACTGCAATATTCACTAATTATGAAATTACAAAGCAGCAGCGAGGTTCTTATCCATCTCAATGGCACTGAAAAATGTGGTTTCGAATCTAATATAGGATTTTTCCATGCCACCCTTTTCCCACCCCTCCCAAATGGTGCCAGGGATGTTTTACCCACCCCAATCCTTGTCAAATCAGTTCAGAGTGTCCACACTTATGGTGAGATACATACATAAAACATTCCAACCCCTATTTCACCCCTTTAGTAATGGATTTTCGTAAAAACCTTCGTTAGCAGATGTTTACGCACCCCACGAGAGAGAGATGAATAATTAGTACCCTCAACTGAATGTGAGATAAATAGTTATTATGCTCAATTGAATTTGAATAACGCACGGCGAGGCTCAAGTGTTTCGCATCGCGAAGTTAGGCAACAGCTGTCACAAGCAAAGTTTTGGTCTACTTCGTCCGTGATGCGTGCTATCCAATCAAAGGGAAACAATCCCTCATTCCGAATGCGGCGCTTGACGGCACGAAGGAACCAGGATGCTCTCTCGCTTTTCAACCATCGTTTCAACAAGTAGCTTCAGTAGTTAGTACAGTATGGGCTCTTTCAATTTACTGTTAGGGCAAGTGTGCAATCGCAGCAGGGAGTGTAAGGCGTTGTATAAATTAGAAAGATTTCTAGAACACTTTAAGTATAAGTTTGATAGGATTTCCGAGTAAGCACTTGACTTATGAACAGAATTTTAGCAAGAGACACTACTCGAAGAATACACTAAATTCTGACTTCGCCTACTTGCCAGCAACTTCAAGAAGTGAAGAAATACGACGTCGTTGAGGTATACGAATTGCGAGTACGCCGTATTTACTTCAAACTATTTGTCGCGGGGAATTTAGGCCTATGAGAGGCGCAATACGTGACGTCGAACTTTTGAGATCGTACAATTACGTTCGGCAGAACTAAATTCATCAGAGTTAAATTGTATAGTAGATGTTGTGAACAATTATGTTAAAACGCTTTGGGTCTTGTTTAATCTCTGTAATATCAACTTACTAAAAATTTTGTAATTTATAAGAGATATTTTATACCTCTCACTTATTTTGTACCATACGCAGTTACACTTGCGCTCAGGAGTACGATGTTTTACTCGAAGGTGACAGTCGCGTTCGGGTGCAGTGTGCGGAGTTGATCCGGGACTAGACAATGTACCAAATTCAAATTCCCATCCCCAATCTAACCTCGTTTCCGTTTGTCGTGAATCACAAACTCTTTGCGAAAGTAAAATATATAAAATCTTCATACCAATAAAACATTGAGCAACATAGAAACGCCTTTCAATTTATCATTCTTTGATAATTACCAAGTAAAATTAGCAAGTAAATAAATAAATAAATTTAAATAAATATAAATTTATTGTCAAAAAACAGTACAAACTTCGTATGACCACGTGGAGGAAAAAAACAACTAATTTACTCTCCGGAAGCAAGCAAGGGACCATCCCATCAATTCCGATCAAGGGCCCTAAGTAAAATAAATATGTTTCGTCATAATGTCCAATCCCGTTCAAACAAATTGACAAACATTGAAATTCTAGTACACGAAAATCCATTCGATTTGCTATGCCTCACAGAACATTGGCTTTCAACTAACAACATCAATGATACTGCTATTTCTAATTATTATTTAGCAAGTTCTTACTGTCGGCAAAATTTTAAAGCAAAAACTCCCACGGAGGTAAATGCATCTACGTTCGTAATGATATTTTATCTTCTCCACTGCCAGGCTACGAGAACTTCTGTGTAGATAGTGTGTTCGAATTTTCTGCAGTTAATCTGACCGACACCGGTATTGTTGTTTTGTGTCTTTATAGATTTCCTCAATCAGATCTTGACTTATTTTTTCGTAAATTCGAAATTATTTTAAAACATATTACACGTAAATCTATTAAATCTATCGTCATATGTGGCGATTTCAACATTGATTTACTGAGTACATCCGACTCCGCACATTTACCAATTAATTGATTCAAGAATCTTATCGACTCCTTCAACTTTATTACTACGATAAACGACCCCACTCGCCTCTCCGGTTCATCGCAAACATTGCTAGATCATATTATTGTCAACAATGGAATCTCTTATTTCTCTGAAATGTTTATCGCCGGATACAGCAGTCACCTTGCTCAAGTATTGACCATGAAAGATAAACTAAAACCACTTAAAGTCCTTTACAAGTTTTTAAGAGAGTTAAATGAAATAAATCTATCCATATATCGAAAAGTAGTCTATGCAGCTAAAGTTATGGAAAACGACAGGCGGATACTAAAATCGAATAACCGGACGAAAGTCATATGGAATATTGTTAAAAATTACAAGTCAACTTCTGGAAATCTCGAAGAAAATATTTCTCTACTAAACGATGGCAAAATTGTATCAAGTCCTCAGGACATCGCTAATTTGTATAATTCTCACTTCTCAGAAGTAGGTAAAATAACGAACTCAATATATCCAAATCAATGTCCTCCAATTATATCCACCAACGTACCCAATTCTATGTTCACTTCCGACACTAAAGCCAATGAAGTCATGAGAATCATCAGTTCATTAAAAAAAATATTTTCAACAGACATAGATGATATACCCGAGTTTATTGTTAAATTTTCGTCCCACGCTATATTAAATCCACTTTTTAAATATTTCTTTATCGGAAGGAGTCTTTCCTAACATATTTAAGAGAGCTAAAGTGAAACCTTTCCTCAAGAAAGGAAACAAACTTAATATTGGAAATTATCGACAAAAATCTCTACTCCCCACTTTCTCAAAATTCTAGAAAAAAGCGTCTTCTAGGTTTTTATCAAAAAATAACATTCTCTCTGACGATCAACACGGCTTTAGGAAATCCTTTTCTNTTCTTAAACGATGTTACCACATCTCTAGACCGTGGAGAAAATCCTCAGGGTGTTTTTCTTGACTTATCCAAAGCATTCGATGTCATCGATCACGAAATTCTCCTTTCCAAATTGCATTCTTTAGGCATTCGTGGACTTCCACATCAATGGCTAACTTCTTATTTAAAAGATAGATATCAAAAGGTCGAAATATCCTATACTAAAAATAAAATACTTGAGCGTTGTGTTTCAGAAGCAAAGCCACTTACTTGCGGAGTACCCCAAGGTTCAATTCTCGGCCCTATACTCTTTTTATTGTATGTGAACGACATGTCATCATCCACAACAGATTGAAAAATTGTTCTATTTGCTGATGACACTAATTTACTAAGTAAACACGCCAATGCTCAAAACGTTTTGTCTAACCTTTCGACTTGGTTCCATGCAAATCGTCCCATTCTAAACACTGACAAAACAGTGTCTATGTCATTTCATTATTGTGTTACAAAATCTTTCTCCCAGGTTTCTGTTTCCTTAAACGGAACACAATTAAAAACTGTTACGAATTCAAAATTATTAGGTCTCCATATAAGACAACCTGAAATGGAATTGTCACGTTGACAATCTTAATTCTCAATTAAGCATATTGTGTTTCGCATTTCGAATCTTAGTTAGTCCACGTATTTCCCGTTCCGCATATTTTGCAAACGTTTACTCCCATTTACGTTACGGCATTACCATCTGGGGCAATTCGGGTCACAGTATTCAAACTTTCAGAATACAGAAGAGGATTGTTCGGATAATTTGTAAATCTCACCCCCGAAACTCTTGTAAACCTTTATTCAAGGAATTAAATATCTTAACACTTCCCTGCTTTTATATTTATGAAACGGTCATGTTTGTTAAGACCGAATTACTGAAGTGCCACCCTTGCTCCATACGAAACAGTCTCGTTCACGAACACAATACTTGCAATAGTAATACTATTCATCGTCCTAGAGTGTCAACTACTCTTTTTCAAAAAGGACCACATTATTCGGATATCGTTCTATATAATTCTCTACCTAAGAATATGAAAGATATTATGAAATTGAATCTGTTCAAATCCGCGGTTAAAAACTACCTCCTGCACCAGTGCTTCTACAATGTAAAAGAATTTAATTTTAATAAAAGTTAGATTCGTCTTATATTTTATCACGCCATTGCTGTAGTACTTTTAAAATAACTTATGAGAATTTCAAAAACTATTTTCTTGCGTGATGGTGTTGTCTTATGGCTCATATTAATTTAGTTTTCTGTATTCAACTTTGGCATGGTTGTGTACATTAATTCTGTAACCCCATCCAGACAAATAATATATATTGTCGGTGTCTTAATGTCCATTAGGCCTGCATGTAGAGCACACATTTGGGAGTCAAAATAAATTATTCTGGATTGTATACCTATCACTCATAAGTTATAAGAGGTATCTCTAATTTCTATTTGACGTAAAGGACAATTTATGATTGACAATTGTATTAATTTCTACTGGTACGTTTTCTTTGCTCTTATCGAAGCTAGGGTCGTCATTGTTTTTGCGGCCTTCGTGATTGTTTTTCATTGTTTTGCGATGGATTTTGAGCAATTGATAAGTTGCGTCCACCGAAGAGTCGCGTTGTGGGTCAAATAGGACCAGACGATGTATATGTGGAAATGAATTCAACAAGTGAATTTTGTGAGGATATATGAACAACCAGCTGAAAACAAGCCGAGAGGCTATGGGCATCTACGCATGCGCAAACGTGACTATGACTCGTTCGTCACTCGAACATAAACGAATTCTTGCCGCCCGCCTCTCAACTTTACACAGGTCTTGAGCGTCCAGTGGTGAAGCATAATAGGTTTTCCACTGACACTAACAATGGACAAAACTAAACTAACTGCTATAGCCAGTTAATACTGCCACAGTGGACTTGGCAAACATAAAGAACTTATTACTCAGTTTAACTCGTACTACAGACTTACTTTATTACTGTTACAAGAGACTTGGTTAAAACCAAACATGAACATATCCTTTACAAATTATTTTACTTATCGCGATGACCGACTACACGCACCTAACGGCGGTACTGCTATACTAATACGTAAAGATGTTCCCCACACTACAATTCCTACTCCTCAACCTGAATCTCTCGAATTATTCTTATTATTTCGGTTTACAGACGTCCCATTGTTCCTCTAGACCCGACTGATATAACGACACTGGAAAAACTACATGAGAATATACTGATAGCGGGTGACTTGAACTCGAAACGTGCAGACTGGTGTTGCTTAGCTACTAATTCTTCCGGTACTACTTTATTTAACTTACTTAATACTACGTCTTTCCTCACAATACATCCTCCACCCTCTCCTACACGCCTTATAAATTCAATTCCTCATGATATTCTCGATTTTGTTCTTCGCTCCTCTTCTGTTCTTATCTCCACTCCCAATCCTCTCTTTGAACTTGATTCCGATTATCTTCCTATTCTCTTCTTTCTGTATTCTTCCTGCTATCAGTTTTTTCCCTTCTTGTTCAAATCTCAATACAAATTGGTTTTACTTCCGCTCTCGTCTTTCTCGCGATCTTCGCTTACTACCCACTGATAGAGCGCTAACATCTACAGCAGAAATTGACAAAACAATAAATGACGTCACGTATTATCTTAAATCTGCATACTACAAACATTACACATCTCCCGCTCCCTCCAACGTAAAACCACTTCCTGTGGACATCAATTTTCTCATTAGACACAAAAGACGACTACAACGACAATTCTATCTGACCAGAGACCCAGACATTAAAAGACAACTTTTAAAGACGAAACGGGATCTCAAAACTTAAAAGAACACCAAATGTCTAAATGGAACGAGTGTGTTCTTGCGGCAAACAAAAAAGGATCCCAAGATATGTGGGAGATGGTTAAAAGTTTTTCCTCCCCTTCCAGAAATATTTCTGGTTTAGTTGTTCCAAACACTAATACTTTCACATACTCCCTCAACAAAATCTCAGATTTTTGCGGATATGCTATCTGCTAGATTTCAATCTCCAACTATACCAAATTTACCCTCTGTAATTTCTCCTTCGCCTAATGACATCGACTTGACTACCTCCACCCATGAGCCATGGAATTTTATACGACAAACTAATCCACGAAAAGCAACTGGTCCTGATGGGATCCTAGGATCTCAGCCAAAAAACTCTCCGAAGTATCTTGCTAATGTTCTTTCCTGCATTTTCAACTCTTGCATTTCCCATATTCCTGGAAAATTGCGATAATTATTCTTCTTCCTAAGCCTAATAAAAACTCAAAATATCCAGAAAACTATCGCCCCATTAGTATCCTCTCTGTTCTTGGAAAACTTTCAGAAAAAATTATAATTGTTAAATTCAATAAATTTCTATTCAAACCCAAAAGTATAAACAAAAAACCAATTTGGCTTCAAAGAAGGAGTTTCGGCTGAAACGCAAGCTCTCCGTTTTGCTCTGGAAATTTCATCAACTTTCAATTTTAAATGTTCTCTTCCTGCTATTTTCTTTGACTTTAGCTTTGCTTTTGACAAAGTTCATCACGACCTTCTTTTACGTAAAACTCGTTCTTTCCTTCCCCCTTCATTTCATAATCTATTACATAGTTTTAAGTCGAAAATTCTTTGTTTGCTACACTGGAATTTCTTTTTTTAGTATTCAACATCAACGCCGGGCTTCCCCAGGGAAGTATTTGGTCACCAATACTTTTTTCGCTGTTCATCAATGACATTTCTTCGACCCCCAAGACTACACAATATATATACACGCGCTGACGACATTACTCTGACTGAAAAATTAAGAGAACTCCAGAAAGCTTTACAAATAAACACGGACAAATGTCAATCAATCATTTTTATCTGAAACACTTCTCTAAAAGAACCACCCTTGACTGTAAATAGTACTCCTATACTCTGGCAAGACAATGTGAATTATCTTGGACTGAACTTTGACACTAGACTTTTATGGACTAAATACTTACAATTATCGAAAACGAAAATGCACTCAAACCGCTTTCATACTCTTTTCCGTCACTATTTTCTTGACACGGACATAAAACTTTTACTATATAACGCATGTATCCGTAGTGCGGATCTTTAAGGTTACTAAGTGTGGACTGCTTCCCATCCCTCAAATCAGTAGCCTCTCCAGCTGGCCGAAAATCGCGCACTGCGGATACTCACTAACACATCACGCTTCATTAGTAATTTACAACTTCGACAAAGACATAATTCCTCTTATGACTCATCCATTCGACGGCTAATGATAGACTTACTAAATTATTCTCTGACCCTTCTGACTTATTTATACGATATAAACAATATTATATTAGTATTTTATTCTACTTCACTTTTTTCATCTCATTGTTTTATATCATATTATTTTATTTTGTGTTATTTACTAATATTATTGTTCGTTATTTAATTGTACGATAAGTTCGTATAATTTACTTCACTATTTAAAATATTTGTGATGGTACATTCATTGTTCAAATGAGATTGTAATGTTTGATTGAAAGAAAAAATAAATAAATTAATAAATGGGAGACAAAGGGACAACTCTCGTTTATAAAGCCTTGTGGGTGAAATTTTAAAACAATTTAATCTTATTTCGGCTTACAATTTTTATTCTGATAATTATTATCTAACTTCCCTGAAAGTCAAATTGACTATTCAGAGAAGTGCATATGCTTTTCATTCATGCCTGTTACACCAATCGCTGATGAGCAAGCAAACGTTTGCAGACAGCGATAACAAGAGTACACCCATAGTTTTCTCTTTCTCTCCATTTTACTCTTCTCTTCGCTCGTATCGCTGATCGTCTGCTACATACATTCATAGAGTTATATATAATGCTATGCTTACATCATTTCTAATTATTGCGAGATCCTCTGCAAATACCCTAAAGATTATAAAGATACACATGTCTAAAGTTTAAATGTTGAAGATTTAAGTGTCAAGCTCCGTTCTTGAAGTTTAGCGACAAACGTAGTTTGGTTTGAAGTTCAGCGTCAATATTCGTTTTAAATTATTTTGGGTCAAACGTAAAGTACCCTACAATATACCTATTTGAAAGACAAACGGCATATTCATGGATGTGAAGTTCAGCGCCGGGCGACGTCTAAGGTTCAGAGACAAACGCCTTATAATATTTGTTGGTTCCAGCGCCTATCGCTCAATTATGTCCTGTGAGTCCAGGTTTAGTTTTAAATTCATTAAAATCCAGCACCAAGTGCTCTATATTATTCGTGGAGTAGAGCGTAAGAGCCCTATATTAATCATAGAGTAGTGCACAAATGCAGAGTTAATGGATGTAATGTTTCAGATACAGAGCCAAACGTCCTGTTATATTTGCATGGTAGAATTATTGAAGGTGTCGCGTTGCGCATCTGAGTGCAGGGGGTAAAAAAATAATTTGTCAGCCAATATTAGCTTCCGAGATGGCACGAAGAACAAACACGACCAGAAACTAGGGCGCATGGCAGTACAAATAATACAACGGTCCGAGGTGGGAAATGAAGTTTGCAATAAGCATTTGTGATTTTTAAATGGTTTGTAATATACAGGGATTTTGAATTACCCTTTTCAGATTGTAATACTTTTCATTTCGTTTTAAAACTGTATTTTACATTTATTCTTTACTCAAATAAATAAAAGATAAATATTGTTAATTTAACGATAACATTAGAATTAGTTACATTCGAGAGATCGTTGAAATATATATGGTCGTTGTACGTACATTTGTTTCGACATCTTATGAAGACAGATTTTGTTCTGACGTTATGAATGTGAACTTTGCAACCTATGTTTTCATTTCTTTCAAATAAAAGATCTAATTTAAAAAAAAGATAATTTCGACTATGAGTGATAAAAATTTGTCCAAGGTACGATACTAAGAATAATATACATTTTTAAGACTTACATACTACTGTTCGCTTGTGACAAATTTTCATCTGTAACACTTGTTCTTAGATCTTATTTTCTTATCTTTCGCAATACGTAATACTTTACTCTGAATATATGACTAATACAGATAATATATTTTAAATACGACGTAAGCTACCAAATTTTATTGTATCGGATGAAACTTAATAATACTTTTTGCTCTTTTTCTATCTGGAAGGTGTGGAAGGTCCAATTTCTTTGTGGAAACAACAAATTTAGTTTTCTTTTAATAATTTATTTGCAGCTATACGGCCTAATATGATGTGTATTGGTGCGTATTTAAGGTCATCTTCATCATACGTCACAATTTTGATTTGAGTGTTAAATAAGTAGTGAAATACACCAAAATAGTTTCGTCTAACATTCGACTTATGATGATTTACTATTGAAACGCCACACTTTAAAAGCACCCCAAACGAAACGGCTGAAATAATATGTTGTAATGACTCTGTAATCAATGATAATAAAGAAGTCTCATAAAGAAAAAAAATAACTTAGTGATAATATATGACGAAATAAAATTTTAGTTTATATTTAACGACTTTATTGTGGATTAAATAATTATTTACTATGTCTCCATTCCACGGGTAATAGAGTTTATACAAAATATCCGCGATAAACCCACCAATTATAACAACTCAAAAGTATCAGGATTTATTTTATGAAGACCACTTGACAGCAAATTCACCTACTCTTTAGAAAGCCAAATATTTGACATTGTTAGTGCTGTGCGTACTGATGGTGTGATTACGGCAGTTCGTCACATAACAAGACGGCATTATTGAACTATTTTTAGATAGTCATTAAACTATTATTAAACATTTTGTTAGATAGTTCCATCAAGAATATTTGTAGGTTCCAGCGCCGATCACCCAATTATGTGAAGTTTAACATAAGCGTAGTGTAACGTTATTCATGATGAAACGTCATGTGGTCTCAGTGGTGGACCTATGGGGGAGGGGCTAAGGGGGCTATAGCCCCCCCCCCCATTAGACCTGAACTTTCAACAGATAATATTGAAATTAATAAAATGTATCCTTATCCTTTAATATGTATTTGTCATTTTAAACAATTAATAAATTTGGTCACTAATGAATTGTTACTTATCTATTTGATGAATTGATGTATTATATTAAAATAAATCGCTATAATATTAATAATAATATTTACAATAATATTTATATTAATGCTTATAATAATATTTATAAAATTTAGTCCTCCCCTTGATTACGGTCGAGATCCGCCGCTGCGTGCTCTGTAACATTTGCAAACTCGACTTCTGGAAATCCAGTGATGGCCAACAGCAAGAATGGTCAACAGAAGATTATAAGCAGAGGTGGATTTAGGCAACTGCCTAGGGGCGCAAGATTTCGGGGACGCCAAAAGTAAGTAATGGAAAAATTGTAACACTTGAGAAAAAAATGTTGGTTTTCTAAGTATGTGTTGCTTTATTTTCATGTTCTCTAAAAACTGATTTCCAAGATTTTGTTGGGTCAGCAAAGGTTCCCTACGAATTTAAAACTAAAGTATAAGTGTTTTTGTGGTTAATTTTAGTTTTTAGATAATTATATTGTTCATACTACTTTGTACCTTATATAAGAATAAGAAATAAAAGAAAATATATAATTATTACTTTGTTTCTATATTTTATCAATAATATATACATATTAAAAATACATGTATCTGCTCTCAAAGGGCGCTATATTTACTACTGCACTGGGGCGCCAAATTTCTAAATCCACCTCTGATTACATGTTCTTAATATTCATCGTTGCCTAATACCTTGTACTATTCTTGTATATGACTGCGAAGTGTATTTGTGAAGTCCAGAGCCAATATTCATATTAAGTTATCGAACCTCCTGTGTCAATTACCCGATAATTCATCGACTTGAGCGCCGAACTATGTGAAATCGACTATGCCAAACATCGTTGATTAAGATTCTACGCCTTGCTAAATACCTTATAATGCTCCTATTCTCGTTGTAGTGTTTGTAAATTGGAAACATAGCGTGCTTTTGAAGTTTATCTACATGGAGCGATATGAGGTAGGAGTTGGGTGGAAGGTTAGTAGGTGGGTCGGTTAGCTGGGTTTACCAACAACTTGGCCCACGTAATGTTAGTAGGGGTAGTCCGTAATTGAGTTATTGATATTAGGAGCAGTAGGAGGTGGATAGAGGAATGAGGTTTCGCTTTTCAGTAGTCACAGGTATATAAACTGGGACATTAATGTGAAAAGCTACAATTTTTTTCTGGCCCATCGGGAATTGAACTAGGTGATGAGCCACCGAAGGGGCTAATGTTCCAATGAGCGTTATTGGATACTATTTGAGTATTGCATTCCAGATCCAAGCACGTTTTATAATCATCTTGCTATCGTGCATACAAGGTTCCCCACACACACTCTTTTGTGATAAATGTCTTACCTCTACATCTTTCTGAATACAATTTATAAAACCATGTATAACAGTGGCTATGCTGGTAGATTTTTAGATTCTGTATTGTATTGTGGAAGCTCTAATAATACGTGTGGTAGAATTAATTTATTCCGATGTTTCTTAGGATTCAATGCGACTAATTATCAATTTAAAAAAGTCCTAATACTTGGAATTTAAGATAAGAATGTAAAGGGTTAAGATAAGAATGTTTATTTGGTTTACAAGCATTTCTCTAGTTACTGATTTTCATGGTTAATTTTTACTAGTTGACTTGCTCCATTTTCACCTGTTTTACAGTTTTGTTACTGTTTCATCCGTTTCCTGTGAAGTTGATCATCTTGAAAAGTCTACACAGGGTACGGATTTAGTACTTTGTTATTAAAACGCATAATATATCAAACTCTTGAAGCAATTTACTCACCTTGTAATAGAAGTTTGATCTGTAACAGCGGTACAAGTTCGATCAAGAATATTTTTTGTTATTCTATTGATGCAAACAAATGGATGCATGAAATGAGAAAGTTGGAATATATAACCACCCGTACTACGTTGCACCACTAATCTATACATCTACGAGTATGTAGGACCTACATACACATACGAGTAAGTCAGTAAAAACAGTAAAAGCGAACACTTGCAACATCTCCTAAGCGAATAAAGTAATCGAAATGCGGTTTTCACTCAGATAAGTCGTGATACAACACTAACCATTTGACACAATCAAATGATTTGTAGCATTTTTGAGCTACATAGTTCTGGAGACTTTTATTGATTTTTCAAATGGAATCATGTTTTATTTTTCAATTTTACTTCAAAGCTCAAGAAAATACAAAGATATAACATATAACGAATTTGAATGAAATAAAAACAGAGAACAGGCATCCCGAATAATTATTTAATTTTGTATATGAACAAGGAAAATTGAACACTCTTCACGTAGAGTTGGAGGTCCTCCTCGTCCAGGTGTGAGACAAGGTCGTTTCTCTCAACCATCTTTCATATTTGGAAAGGTTTGGTTATTAGCTATGTTTCTTTATTGTTATTTGTTCAAAATATATAAATGTTACTTGTTTGTATTTGTCCCTTCGTGTGTTTCGAAATACCCGGAACATAAGTGACTCTGTTTATTTACATCATTAATTCTGTTTCTTTTATCAAGCTACGAATGTTTGGTAATGATTTCTAGAAAATCCCGCCATGAGGAGTAAGCTCCCTGCTAGAAAACGTCTTAAATATCTCCCTTATTACCGTACTGGAGTCGTATGTCCTGAATGCAACAGCGAATGTTAACAATGTATTCTTAGTCAAGTGACAGGTCCTCAACTTCAAGTAACATACACTCCTAACTTTCACCAGGTTTATTTTTGGTGTATTATGGTTCACACTTTCATGAGCGCAAACAGAACAAGCATTTAACTTTCCTCCGTTCCTATTTGGCTCATCACTGTGGATGGAAGCACCGTTGTTTAGTCTTGACTTTCTGTTACTCATATCACTCTAATCACGAGTCGAATTCAAAGTATTTCGCGAGTTCGATTATCAGTCAGCAATACCAACGCTGACAATCATTGGATTCTCCACAAACTATTTTATTCGAATAGTAGAATCCAAAAAAAAATTTTGTTTTAAATAATAATTATTTTCAATATATTCCCTACAAAAACTAATATTTCCCTTTTATTCCCAGGAAGATCACTAAAATTTCAAGCAGTCACACAACTTCTCAGTTCGGAAGCTACATCGTCCGTACTAAGAATATACATTCATAAAGCATTCAGTCACTGCATCGGCAATTATAGTTAAAGCTAATTATGGACAAAATACCTGCTACACCAATTTTTTTTCTTCGCTCATCGTTGAAACCTTTTCTTGTAGCAGGGCCGTCGAGAGTCGAGCCAGGCCCCAGGGCACAGTTTTGGTTCACGGATCCTGTGTTCGATCGGCAGGTACATACAGAGACGTCTCAGGTTGTCGGAGAGGTCAAAATTATGGTCATTTTAGATCAAATTGATGTCAAGGTGATCCACACGGAGTGTAATATCTTGAAAACATTTTGGAGTCACCCCTTGATGTTTAATTTTTATAACTTTCGAAATATTGGCCTTCTTTTCGTATTTAAATTTTATTAAATAAAAGGATTGAGTTTATCTTAATAGGTGAAGTTAAAAAAATGTACACACAGTGTCGTTTTTGTTAAATTAAGATACAGTAACAATAACTGGTTCAAACAAAATTAAAATCATATGCTTACCTTCTTCTGCAAAAGAAAAAATAATTATAAAATCACAACTGGACAAGGCTGAATTCGTTGAAATACGTTCAAATCTACGGAAAAATAAATGAAACTCATTTAAATACGTCCCAACGACAGTAGATGAAGAATACAGTCATTTCCACTTGTACTTCTTGGTTGAGGTATTTATAGGTAGGACAAATCTACGGTCTGCACGTTTAAACTTGAAAATTGGCGCTCCTCGGTTTCTGAATGAAAAGTTTTAAAAATATTTCTAATGTATCAGGAAGAAAGAAAATTAGCAACGTGCTATTTTTATTCTTATTTTAATAACTTGCTAAGGAATCTTGTTTCCAAAATTTCGTTTTTCGTAGGTATGAAAAATACTATTTTTGTGTAAATAAAAGTTCTTATACATTTGTTACGTGTAGTTTATGAAAAATTCGCCGAAAAATACATTTGTTTTACTTTCAGTCACCGGACACCCCCGTGCCCGAGTCCCAGGGATTTTGCCCACTCTGCATCCCTCCCCTTCTCGTCACACCAGTTTTGTGACACCTCACACTCACCACTACTGTCACCATACACCATTCTTTTGTATTCTCTGTTGTCCTCTCTTTCTACTCTTGAGCGCTATCGAATTGGAAAAAGGATACACAATGATAAAAACCGGATTTATTTAATCTCTGAACGCCTGTCACGACAAAGTAGTTTTATATTTTCTTTCGGTAATTTGTTATGCATTTCGTTAGGAAACAAATCCGTTCAATAAACCATTTTCCTCTGAAAACTTGCAATGTCTTAGAATTAGGATTAAGTACCGTACTTCAGCTTTTGCGTGGAAATATCCATATTTTGAGGGTGTTATTTCCATGCATTTTACAAAATTCCATGATTTAATTTCAATTTTTATGGAGGGAATTTAAACAATTCGTGATGGGTGAACCGATCAAAATATTTACTGTTTGAAAATCTTAGTTACTAAATCTATGCGTTTCAAATAAGGAACCAATTCATATCTTCTGGAAAATACGTCTTCATAACATCATGCATATTTATAAGTGGGCGATGCAACATAATGCTTTCAGAAAACATATGCTAAAAATGATAATTTCAATTCCAAATTTTTCATTATTTTTTTAAGTGTTCTTAATAATATACGATAAAACGGCAGTATTGTGCGTACAGAAAGTATTTATTTTGTTAGTCAGATTAAATATTGACAGCATTTTGCCATTTCAGGATATTCTAACTTCATGGAACTCCTGGCATGAAGGGGGCATCAAGGAATTTATTATGGGGAGTGTCCACTTTGTATATGTCCCCTTTGTCAAATCAAGGGGAGGCCAGGGAGTAAAGGAATACCCCCAATCTAATAAGGGGTTTGGGAGTCTTCCGCCGTAATTTTTTGAAAATACTTGTCTTAAAAACACGTTTTTGAGCTACTCGATGACCATTAAACACTTATAGCAACTATGTCTTTTCAAGAAAAAGCCTAATTATTCATTATATTTGTTACAATCCTCTCCTTTGATTTGTCAATGGTCCGGACTGAAATTAAGGAAAGTATGTCATAAAGAATAATATCCTAATGTTTATAAAAATATTGTCAAAAAGGCAATTACAAACTGCTTATGACCACGTGGTGAACAATAAACTAATTTACTCTCCATAAGGAAGCAAGGGACCATACCATCAATTCCGATCAAAGCCCTAAAGTAGAGGCGGATTAAACATTCCAGGACACTCCAAAGATACGAATAAAAATGTGTTATAATATTAATAAAACCGACTAATTTGTATTAATAATACACAAAAAAGTTATTTCACAAGTAAGTATTATTATCAAACTATAGATTATTCGGAAAATATTGTTCACAAATCGTAACTATTAAAATAACTCTAAATTCATTATTTCAGTAGACCGCCGCCCTTAGGCGAGCGTTTAGAGAGCCTGCGTATAAAATTCGCCTCGAAGGAAAACCGGAGAAAAGACCGGGCCAGGATGGGGCTACATAATTAATGGACACTACCGTATCAAGATTGATTCCATATAAAACTAAACTTATATGAATAACTAGTTGATTATCCGGTGTTGCCCGGAATTTTTTTTACTCATTACACCAACGAACCCACTCACCGGAAGCCTCGCAGGTCAAAATTTTGCTTCCGAGGCAAGATACAAAGGCAGCAACGCGATTGCACCATTTATTTAAAAAGCTTATAAAATCTAAACCATTCGCCAAACTTCACGATTCAAACATGTTTTTTTTATCTTTGTTAAATGAACAAAACAAAGAACCCATTAAATTTGATGCAGATTGGTCTTTTCCTTCTTAAATTGAAGTATTTCAACACTTCTATGTTTCATAACGTTTTTTCGATAATTTAAATTAACCTTAGTAGGTAGACATATGCTGTCGCGGACTTGTTTGTAGAAATATTCGAGGCGAACAATATTGCCACTCATAGTTGTCATCCATCTCTACCCGTTTAGGCAGCGTACGTGAATATGGCCGACTTTTTCCTCCTATTTCATAGACGTTTTCCTTCAACTTCATTTTTTATCTTTCTTTTCATACATTTAAAAACAAAAGTTAGTCTATGTTCATCCTGGACATCTTAACTATCTCCTTGCAATATTTCATAACGATCGGTTCTGTGGTTTAGTCGTGATTAAGTAGACAGCAGACAGTGAAACTTTCGCATTACGCATTTATATATTAGTGTGGATAAGACACAATACAAGCATGTTGGAATATAGTTTTGAAATTTTTGTTTTGTTGAAAGTACTGTAGCTAGAACTCGAAGTATCGGCCTCGAGTAACGATACCGAGTACTCACTTGGTATCGACGCAACAGTATCGATACCCCGAAAGTATCGACCTATAAGTATCAGTACTACTCGGTACCGAGTACTTCAGTGAATCATAAATAGTATTTTGTATAAGAATACCTAGTATTGAATTAACCTAGAATTATTTAGATACATAAAAAATAAAAATACATAAAAAGTATTTTACAATCGATTCAAAAGTATCAAAACAAATGAATAATTTACGAAAAACTTACCGCTAACGAAACTACTCAGTGTAGAATTAGTATCGGCTAATAAGTATTGATCCGAATTACATAGAGATGATTTTTAATAGCTAAGATTGTTTATCATAACGAACTTAACCAGATCTATGTGTCAAAAATTTTGAATTACTAATGCAGGTTGATTCAGAATTCCTATTACACAGTCTCGGATACATCCACGGCACCTGCGATGTTGCGGGTACTCGTATACGGGTTCTGATCGACCAGTTGGAGAACTTCCTCTTCCACGATAACAGTGCGGCGCGCCCAGACAGTCTGGCAAGTTCTCCGTGAACAGCATTTTCACCCATATCACCTCCAGAGGCTTCAGGCATTGGATCCAGCCGATATTGCGCCACGTACCGATTACTGCGCGTGGTTCCTACACCGTTGTGTCGACGCTCCAGTCTTTCCTCTGATCATTCTTTTCAAAGAAGAAGCGCATTTCACAAACGAAGTTCTGCTGAACCGTCGTAACAGACACATTTTGGTTGAGGAAAACCCTTATGCCACATATACCTATCGATTTCAACATCGTTTCGGTATTAATGCGTGAGCTGGTGTTATCCATGGTCATCTGATTGGCCCGTGTATTCTACCGCCCCGTTTCACGGGTCATAGTTACTTGACCTTCCTGCAAGACGTACTGGTGCAGCATTTAGAGGTTGTGCCATTGCATATCCGTCGGACGATGTGGTTCTAGTATGATGGCTTGCCTGCCCACTTTTCACGCGACGTCTGTCAGTGCCTTCACGAAACATTCGCGGATAAGTGGATAGGTCGCAGTGGACCGATTCGTTGGCCACCACGATCGCCCGATTTAACACCCCAGGACTTTCCTGTGGGGCTACATGAAGAGTATTATTTACGAGACCCCTGTGGAGTCACAGGACGATCTCCTTGTCCGTGTGCAGTGGAGGTTATTCAGGACACTCCAGGTCTTTTGGACCGTGTGTATGTGAACATTGTTCGCAGGTACATTTTGTTCAACGAAACTCGTGGTCGCCACTTCGAGCATATGTTGGAGTTCACGTAGGTACGAGTAGGTTGATACACATGCATCGTATCATTTGACGTTATTTCAAAGTCGTTTATCTTCCAAACGGCGCATTTCGGGACATGGGTTTATTACCAAATATTGCTTTTCTGAGTCCCCTTTACAACACCTATAACCGTGTAATAGGAATTCTGAATCACACTGTATTTTATGAGATATAGCCCGATACCGAAAGTACTCCGTATCGGATCGTATCGGCTAATAAGTATCGATCCAAATTACATAGATATGATTTAAATAGCAAGGATTTTTAATCATAACGAACTTAATAATATTTATGTTCATTCAAAGTTTGAAATAGTAATATTTTACGAGATATCGCCCGATACCGAAAGTAATTGTTATCGGATCGGTATCGGCTGATTGGAATTAAGCGAAGTTGATTTTAATAGATAGGTCTGTTCCAAATAGCGTTTTGAATAATGTCAATTTGTCAAAAAGATTGAAATGCTAATATTTTACGAGATATCGAGCGATACCGAAAATAATTGGTATCGGATCGTTATCACTTATAAATTCCTATGAAAATGTTTATATTTTAGAAAAAATATTCTGATACCTAACGTTTTCGATATCGGACGATTATCGTTAAGAATGAAGATATTGTCATAAATAACTTTAATGTTAGAGATATGTATAAATAGTGAATTATTTAAGTGATTTCTAGCACTTTAAAAACTTTTTGGGTTATTTTGTTTGCGTCAGGTTTGGTGTTCATATTATTGCTTTCTTGATTTTCGATTACTTCATGTTTACTCTTTACGTGCTTCAACAAATATGTTGTGTTTCCTGATTACCATAAATGCTTGAAACTCAATTTGCATCTTGCTTCATCCTTATTTAACTAGTCATAAAATTTCCATTCGTCACTCATTTACCAGATATCGGAACCCAAGGTCACCGCTGATATGATATTTTGTACACGTTCTCTGTAGGAAAGTATTTAGGGAAGGCGACAGTTGCACTGATGCGTCGGTAGCAAGTCTCAGTCAGACATAGATCTGGTGTGAATTCCTGCGTGTGTGTTGTTATTGTATGTAGAAACGAAACCTTATTGTATGTTCATTTTTCCTCGGGAACCATCATCACCGACAACTTTATTCGTGAACCGGATTTTTTTTATATTTCGATTTTTATTTGTTTATTTTATTTTTTTGAATGTATAGCGCAAAATATCGGGTATCGAAGAGAAAAGTATCGATACCTACTCGATACCACGACATTTGGGGCTTTCCAGTTATGCCAACTGCTGACTGTAGTCGACTACAGTCAACTTTGCGAGCATTCCATTCACGAAAAAAAAGTTGACTGTAGTCAACTTCGCTTGACTTCTCCGAGGAGGAGAGTTGAGCGCAGTCAGAACAATCGATAGTATTATGGAGACTCAGAAGAATCGCGCTGGGTTGAGGATGAGAGTTGAGTGTAGCCAGAAGATTCGGATTAAAAGAATCGCCAAGTAATTCATTGTTTATTAAGCATTTTGTGACCGTTTACCTCACAAAAAGCATTTCAGTAACCCAACGCGCATACGCGAATCCAGAAGTCGACTTCTGCACCTCTTGTACATTCCATTTGCGTTTCCGAGCGAAATTGACTACAATCAGCCAAGAGTTGACTACGGTCAACTTTTCTGGCTGTGACTGGAAAGCCCCACCTGAGTATCGGCTGTGACTGGAAAGCCCCACCTGAGTGACTGGAAAGCCCCACCTCAGTATTGAGTTTCGAAGGCTAAAGTATCGATATTTACTCGATATCGATACTTTCGTTCGAACCCTAACTAGCGATTGCGTGATAATGTACAAAAGGAATCAATAAATTATTTTACATTGCAGAAACAATGGTGCAATAGATTGCTTTTAACCGCGGATTTGAAGAGATTCAATTTATTAATACATTTTACGTCTTTGGGGAATCTTACGTTCTTTTTAGAATCTTACATTTCTGATTTATTTTTTCATTTTCATTCTTTTCCATTAACCCGGTTTACCGACCATGTTGCCACTACCTGGGTTTTGGTGTCTCATATAATATTGTCTCCTTCTACTTGTTACTTCTCTTTCTGAATTATATCTTATCTCTCTCATGTATTTCCTCTTTCCTTCTTCTCTCACTGTCCTCCTTAGCGGCTGTTTTTTGTCGTTTTTGGCTGTTTCTGCTTACCCATATGAGCTACGCAGACACATATGTTTCCCGTCCGTACCGCGAGGAGGTGGGGAACTTTCCACCATCTATCCTTACTCTCGTCGAATGCACATTGCTGTATTCACATACTCTTCAAAACTTGTATACACTTGTTCTGTCGAGATATATTTTGATCAATCCTGATTTGAAGATGTTCCATGTTGCAGGAGATCGCTTTGCCATCTAGCTCGTTCATTCCCAATTATTTCACAGTCATGTAGATCATAAACATAGAACATGTTTTATATGTTATTTACTGTAAAAATATGTCAAAATATACTTTTTTTGTAATTTTGGGGTGTCCAGACTACCCTTCCACGTTACGGCACTACCTGACAAGTTGGTAAAATATATTTTATCGAAAACGACGAATGACTCGTACGAAACTTAGCGAAGCCGACGAAGTCTCGCCTGTGGCAGACTCATCACGAACGTTCTTTGCGTGCTGTCTCGCAATACTTATTACGACCTTCACGTACCCGAGTCCTTGGGAAGTAGCGTCTCGGGTTTTATACAGTCAAGGAACACATCTCCAAATGCAATGTGAAGCATTGTTTACCATTGTATTACGAAGATTAGCTGTAATTTACTACAGAATCGGTTTTTCTAGATGGAAAAGTTATGGGAGCGAGTTCTCATAGTTGCAAAGCAATCTATACTAATGAAAGTAAATTCTATTTAATGTCTTTGGCATGAAAATAGGAAATTAAATCGATAAAATTCTTTGAAATTTCAAAGGACTCTTATTTAGGGTTAATACGAGTAAATGCTAAGTATGGTTAATTTTGATGGATTACAAGAGCATAAAAACAATTAAATTTGACTGGTAATCAGTAGATGTGAATCTTCACTCGCATGACTGTGTCCACCAGA
Source organism: Laupala kohalensis (assembly GCA_002313205.1). Taxonomy (NCBI): domain Eukaryota; kingdom Metazoa; phylum Arthropoda; class Insecta; order Orthoptera; family Trigonidiidae; genus Laupala; species Laupala kohalensis. The sequence goes on along the minus strand of NNCF01126586.1, from coordinate 428,726 downwards.
GTTCAATTGCGTTACGTGAGGTGGACAATCCACTGAACGTACAATCTACGTGACCGAATCGTAAAAGCAAAATTATGTAGTCTGTGAGTAACATTGTTTTCAAGTAGGCTAAATAAACTAAAAGTGAAATGAAAACCAAAGAATTCAGAGGTCTTAAATATGCGCTTTCTGTGTAAAGTGTATTTTCCTTCTTCCTGGATTTTAAAATAATTTGTAATTACTTACATATAGCGTACAATACTGAAAACTGTATTTTTGTAGGTTTTCTTCGTAGTATTTAATTTTTGAAATTAACAAATTGTTTTCGCGAGAAAATAATATAAGATCATGGTTACCACAAGAAGATTATAACAAAAAAAAAATGAAAACCCTCTAAAAAGTAAAGATGCATATCTTTCCAGATCGAAAATAAGACGTTCTCTAAACTATACATTAAATTGACAATTCATTCCTGAAGTTTCAAGCCATAAATACTTAGGTGTTATAATTTCTCGTGGTTTAAATTGGGCAGAACATTTTAAATACACGACGCACAAAAGCATATGGAGCGCTTAACTTCGTAAGACACGTACTTAGAAAAGGGAACTCGAAATCTAAAAGATTGGCATAGACTTCATTAGTTCGACCTATACTGGAGTGCAGTGCCGCTTGCTGGGATCCATATAGGGAGCGTCAGATCAATGAATTAGATCGGATGCAAAGAAAGGCCGCAAATTTTGTTAGGAATAACACACATAACATTAATTTAGAATGGGGCACACTTACCAATCGAAGAAAGTAAGCGCGTCTTTGTGCTCTATTTAAAGCCTATATGGGAGAGCTTGCGTGGAAACCAGTGAACTCTAGGCTCCACCAACCGAATTACATTCGTCGCGGCGACCACAAGTGTAAAATAAAGTGCAGGAAATACTCCTCTGTGAATAGAACCATTGTAGACTGGAATAACTTACCTGCAGCAACACAAAGGAACTTGTCAAAAAGAGTAAAATGTTTCCGCAACCATCTTCTTGCTTCGTCGAATGGTACATATGTGACAGTAGGTGCATATGTGACGTGCAGTGCAGTGAAGCGAATGGAGTCTATAAGGGTGCTCAGAGTGAAGTGTAGTGTAGAGAAATATGCATGATTGTTCAAGCTACCCAGTTTTGGTTTTATTTTAGGCCTACTTAATTAGTTTTAAAAATTAGATTAAAGCAACTACCTTTACGTTAAATATATAGGAGGAGCAATGAAATACATGTGTGTATATTAATGCAAGTTGAATGTACGAGTGCGTGTCTGTATCTGTTTGTAAGCGAAACTGTGTTTGTGTATGTATATGAATACACATGATAATTTAGTTCTTTCTTTTTGTTACTAAGTAGATGTAATTCCTTTCGTGTTGTTAACCTCTGTACTACGTTTCTAACCATTTTATACCATGTGTGTTTTATTGACATTAAGGTGCTGGATTTGATATTTAACGTCTTATTATATATATTTTTATTATGTCTTTTATATCTGCCACTGGGCATTACTCACTTGCAGAGTAATGCATTATTATTATTATAAACAGAGGCTCACCTCTTACGTTTGGATCAATATAGCAGTCATTTCTTATAGAGTCCGAGGTCTCAGCAGCGGTATGAAACACTCCGCAGGTAGATAATAGAAAAAAGGGAGAGAGAAAAATACAGAGAAGAGGTACAGTCTGTTTCGTTGGACAAGGGTCCGCATTTGACAAATGGGGCAAAGATCCGCATTCGGACATTTGTCCCATTGCTGTGCGGATTTTTGAATAAATCGCGGAGCCAGAATAAACCAGCCATTGCGAAAATCAGAATTAAGCACATCATTGTAAAGCTCAATCAATGTACTCAAGAACTGTGTGGATTTATATCATTTTGAGAGGAATACAGGGTGCTGAGACGAAAAATCCTGAAAACGCAAATAATTATTTTTTGTAGAAAATAGACTTATCTCATGTCTATGTCTCGTATGTGACTGAATACTGAAGTGATATTCCAGTTGGCAACAAGAGATATCTTGAAACAATGTATTGGAAATAGAAATGTTCAACGTAACAACAAACTCGCAACGACGAATTGTATCTTTACCCAGCGCGCATCGTTACCCGTCTGACGGTACACTACGCATCGAATGAATTTATTTAAAAATTAATGAAGGGAATTATGGAGATAAAAAGAAGACAAAACGACAGATAATGGACGATATAAAAAACTCCATTTGTATATATCTGTTTAAAAAATTAAACAACAATTTTTGACCCAACAATTTTCGTTTAGAAAATGATATATCTTCGAATCTTAGCTGGAGTGAATGTATTATACCATACAAATAAATATACTTTTATTCACTTTTCCATTGTCGTTGAAAAATATTGTGTATAAATAGGGTTTTATGGTGAAGGTGGGACTTACTTACGGTCTTATATCAGACAAAGCAATTTTTTGTGGGTTCGTTCCTGGACTTCAATCTGGTCAGTTAATAATTTTAGGTGAAAGCAGGAATGGTCCCTTTCAGTTCGTAAAGGAATAATGAAGTAATGTTCGACTCAAGTCAATAATTTTTAATGTATTTATTAGTTTCAGTTAACTCTAGATATTGTTAAAATGACTTCAGTGTACAAAGAGATTTCGGGGAACTTAATTACGTATTAATTAAATAATTTCTTTCACGTTTGAAATCCGACGCTGCCCTTGGGCCCTTGATCGGAATTGATGGGATGGTCCCTTGCTTGTTTCCAGAGAGTAACTTAGTTTATTATTCCCGAGTGGTCATGCGCAGTTTCCGCGGCTTTTTGACAAAGTTTATCTACACGCAGGACAGGGATGTCAACGGGAGCACGAACGGGCAGCAGAGCACAGCTTGCTCTGATAGTAATTCGATGTAATCGATCACGAAATTCTTCTCTCAAAACTGCATTCATACGGTATTCGTGGATAGGCACATCAATGGGTAACTTCCTACTTGAGAGATAGGCATCGGCGAGTCGAAATTTAATGTTGAAAATAAAATATTTCAGCTTTATATTTCAGAAAGAAAACCACTTACGTGCGGGGTTCCCAAAGGTTCAATCTAAGACCTTGTCCCTTTTTTATGTACGTAAACGATACTTCATTCACCACACATGGTTGCAAAATGGAAATTACACGATAAATTAGAGGACTTAGACTACGCTGATGACACATGTCTTCTTTCACTCTCCTGGGAATATATGCAAGAAAAAGCTGAAGCCCTAGAGATCGAGCCCGCAAAATACAAGATAAATACGAGAAAAACAAAAGAGCTGTGGGTCCAAGCTAGAAACTAAACGCCTATATCATTGGGAGGTGAAATAATAGAAATTGCTAAATATTTTACCTATCTTGGTAGCTGTCGCTCCAATGGTGGTGGAACAACTCAAGACGTTTGCGCCAGAGTTCAAAAAGCCAGAGGTGCCTTTTCCAAGCTAAGAAATGTTTGGCAAGCAACAAACATTATCATTAACACAAAAATCAATATTTGTAATGCATGTATTAAGAAGACTGTCCTTTATGGATGTGAAACGTGGATGGTCTCGGTGGAAATCAAAAAGAAATTACAGACATTCATTAATTAATGCTTAAGGTTCATATTGAAAATCTGGTGGCCCAACACAATCAGCAATGAAGAACTGTGGAGAAAAACAAAACAAATGGATGTGAACACTGAAATCAAATGGAGGAAATTCAACTGGATTGGACATACCCTGAGAAAAGGACCGGATAAAATCCACCCCATTGCTTTGGAATGAAACTCGCAAGTTCTAGACCACGTGGAAGACCACGCAACACATGGAGAAGTTGAAAAAGAATATGGAAAAACGATTAAAGTAATGAAAGTTGATGCAAGCAACAGACTTCGCTGGAAGACTCCCTATGTACCTCTTAGGAATAATGGAACGTATTATTATTATTATTATTATTATTATTATTATTATATTCAGGACAACCTCCAATTGAATTTTCGCATTGATAATATGAATTTTCCAAACTAAGTAAATTATGCTATGCATTTCGAGTTCTAGTAAATGTAAGTCAACAGGTTTCTCGCTGCGTGTATTTTCCAAATGTTTATTCTCATTTACGATACGGCATTCTCTATTGGGGACAATCCACTCAGAGCATTCAAACTTTTAAAATCTAAAAGAGGAAAGTTCGGATATTTAAATCTTACCCCCGAAATTCATGTAAACCTTTTTTTAAAGAATTGAATATTCTCCCTCTCCCTTGCACATACATTTATAAATTTGTGTTTATTAAGACAATTATAAAAATATCATCCCTGCTTCTTCTAAAAGAAGAGGTCTTGTTCACGAACACAACACTCGTAATGAGGCCTCGCATGTCAACCACTCTTTGCCAAAAAAGCCCATATCATTCGGAAATAATTTTATATAATTCCCTTCCCAAAATATACAAGATATAACTAAATTTAATATCTTTAAAACACCAGTTAAAAGCTTTCTAATACGCTGCTGTTTCTACAACGTTAAAGAAATTATTGATTTTAATAAATAACAGTAATAAGAGTTTTAATTTCCAAATAAATATTGTTTTCCATACGATTTCGGATGATATAGGTGATGTTAATTCCTCTTATACTTTATCACGCTATTATTATAATACTCTATTGACTGATTTCTTTCCATTTTTCCATGGATGTTGTTTTGGGTCTTTTTATTTATAATAGTTTGTTTCTAATTGTACGCAATCTTGGCTCGGTGGTGCACATTATCTCTGTAACCCCACTGGCCGGGTTTTACTTCAGTTTTTCTTCGGGTAGTGGTGGTTTTTCCTTTCGGGGGAATGTCATTTCATACTTTTGTAATTATTAATCTCTAATTTTTAGAGCACATAATATTTACGATTAATTTTGGAATAATACATGGAAAACAGTACATATTTTGAATAATTTCTTTTATAAATATTAAATTCGTCACTGCCCTTGAACCCTTATCGGAATTGATGGAATGGTCCCTTGCTTGTTTCCTGAGAGTAACTTAGTTTAATATTCCCCATACTATTTTGACTATAAAGTTCATTTCTAATAGTGAAATTAGTTATTCAGTAGGGACATAAATTTATAATGAGTGCTAAATATCGGCTTGTATTATTCCTGTTGCGAGGACGGACGGAAGTGTAGGTATGTTTACTGGCGGATCTTGCGGCGAAGGAGGCGTTTGCCCCGACTCCCGCTAGTAGACTGAAACTAAACAGTATTTAATACCTTCTTTTTCTTCAAATTCTATAGTCTTCGTAATTAACGTAAACTCGGGATGTTTCTTCATGAAGTACATTTACAGTAAATAGTAATTAAACAATGTGGGAATTTCATTGAGCGTCGTGCCCATCTGCCAATTCGCGGAGCACACATATTCAGTAGTATGAAAGACGGAAATTAAATTCATGTCCCAATTTGTAAATAAATTCGTAGAAAAAAAAAGATTTGATCAAACCCAAAATAACTGGGAACAAAGGTTAATAATGTTTATGAGATAATATGCAGTAAGAAAGAAAATAAATAAATAATAAATAACAATAATTAAACTAAACTATAACAATATTACATTAGAGATTGAATCAGAAAAATTAAGTAATAAGTATTTACCAGTATTCCCGTAATTCCCCTCTCACCTTACTGTCTCCACAACTCAACAAGACACTATAACGCTTGTATCAGTGCACGCATAAACCGTAAAGACAAAGTTTTTGTAATACTATTAGTAGTTCTTGTAGTTCAATGACGGAGCTTGGATTTCATTTCGAGGTGGGGTGAGGGGTAAAAATTCGAAACCAGATGATGAAATGAGACATTCCAAAACTCATTTAGTCTTTAAATTTCATAAAAATTGTTTGAGTCGTTCTCGAGAAAAATAATTAATACACAAGATAAATTTTATACTTGAGTAGGCCTAAAAATCCCACACACTCCTGCCTTGCTGTGTATCCTTCGGGACCAGGGTCCCGGGGCCCCTCTCGTCTGGACTGGATGCACCTGAAGAGGACCATAAGTACGGTTTCAATGTCGAGCTGTGAGTGTGGTGTAATTTTGTAAATAATGACAATGTGTGTACATGGTTACCTAATTAGTAAACAGGTTTTATGTTTTCTGATTATGCCAAACAATCACAAAAACTGTAGAACACTATTGTTTGCTTCCTTTCCCCACCGAAAATTTGAAATGACACTCCTGATTGTAAATCAAAGAAAATAATCTTTATTTTACTGTTTCAGTTATAGCGTTTTCATTGACTTGTGTTTACACGATTTTTCAAATTTATTTAAATTGTAATAGTCGTAGTATACCTGGAAATACTGGAAGTAAGCTGGGGTTCAAGTTTGAATCCCCCAGCACAACCAACATCAATCGCGCACCATTACTCACGTGGTTACCCATCACTGGTCCATTCTGGGTCCATCTATGCACACGTTGTGCGCGATTGTTTCGGATTGCTTGACAGTAAACCATCATGAGAATTTCTGAGATTTCACAGTGACTTGAATGTTGAATTTCTATAAAAACACGAATGTCAGGAGAAAAGCTCATGTGTATTGGAAGTTTTTTGCTCGGGGTTGAATTGCATAAGAGTGAGAAAGACGTTAACTACTTCAGTTTTGGCGTGAAGCTTTTGAATATCGGAAAGCCGGGAACTAGTGATGTGGCACTTCGAGACATGATGAATCTAAAATAGATAAAATACAAAGTGTAATGTTAACGTTGTGATGACGTTTAACGACGAATTAATGCTAAAAAGTGTCTAGATGCGTTAAATAGTAGAGACGTTGCCATATACCAGTTCCATTCATACTCTTTATGGTGTGCATAACCTGTATATTATCAAAAATGATGAATATTGGCGGATTGATGTAAGGGTTTTGAATATATTTCTGTTATTTGATTATTATTCAGTATGTATCATTTTGTTATGTCTCCACAGATCTCTTCTCTTGAGTCTTGTTATACCTGTCTGTATTGGAATAATAGTTTTTGGAGTTACCCTCACTCCAATATTTGTTGTTGTTTCTAGATTGGTAAGTTAACTGAAATTTAAATAAATCTTTTCTCTAATAGTTTCTCTCTATTAATCTTAACCAATCTTCATGTACAGTACTTGAAGAACAGAAAAGATTTAGGGAATGGAAATACGTCTGTAGGTTTTTTTCATCCTTATTGCAATACAGGAGGAGGAGGGGAGAGGGTTCTATGGTGTGCAATTCGTGCCATCCAAAATAGGTACATTGTTTGGTATTTTCTTTATGATGCCACTAGTGAGTGAAAAAGTGATATGTATTTTTGCTGTTTTTACCATTTTGTTAATTCATTTTGCATTCTAGACACCCAGAAGTCAAGATATCTGTTTACACTGGAGATTTAGAAAGCTCTCCTGATGAAATAATTAATAGAGTCCATCAAAGATTCAATATAATTTTGCCTCGTCCAGTGGAATTTGTTTACTTGCGACGACGAAGATGGGTTGAGGCAAATATGTATCCATATTTTACTTTACTTGGTCAGGGTATTGGTTCAATTGTACTTGGCCTAGAGGCATTATTTGCATTTGTACCAGGTGAGATTTTTTATTTTTTGTTTTATTTTAAATTATCGTTTATTTGGTGTTATGTAAATTATTGAGACATTTCACTGCTTAATCAAAGAGGAAATATAGAGAGGAAGGTTTTCATGGTAATGTTAATTATTTTAGTTTGATTGAAATAAGTTTAACCAAAGCCAATTTTGTTGTTCAATGGTTACAGCTGTATAAAGCAGTTGTATTAAATGATTTAACATTTTAGGTTGTGCATTATTGTTAGCAGTATCATTCTCATACTGGATAACATCCATATACTATTGCTATAGTCATTGGGCCAAAGACAATTTATTATGCTTACTGTACCAAAATAGCTTCTGGGAATTCATTATGTTGCATTTTCCCGAAGGATCAAACATCTCCAGAAATGATTATTGATTTTTTTATGACTGTTGTTGAACTGCATTATATTGTTTTTCTATATACTTTTTATAGTATCACCAATGAGTATGCTTAATAGACTAAATTTAAGATGTGACATGGAAAGATGTATAATTGTATATAATGATCATAGTTCTATTTCTTTGTTGATAGATGGTCGAACATTTTTCATTGAATACTAATGCCTTGTTACTAAGAAGATTCATATTTTATATTATTACCCGATTCAAATTAGTGTTGAAATGTTGTAAATTAATATTATGTAAAAAAGTTTATATACATCATGAACAACTGTCTATAAACAGTCAATAAAAACATGAAATAAAATTTATAAAAAATATACAAGTACTTATCATTAAGGTAATTAAATATTGGCCTTTAAAATGAAATAAAAATATTGCTTTTGATAAGATTCCAATTCATTAATAATTCTTTGGGAGTATTTCTGGGAAAGAAAATTAGGATTGCTAATTTGAGAAATACTCATCACATTAAAATGAATACTTTTTTATGTTTTAACCATTTAATGAAATGCGCATTAAATTTTGCATCATCTTTACAAAGATTAGTAAATACACAGGATTATGCAATTTTGTTTGTATTATATATCTGACAAACCTTACTGATTAATTTTTTTTATAGAATTTTAGAGAATCTTAATAATTCTCTATATTTACTTTACAGAGCATCCTTAATGAAAATCTCTTTAAAACAATAACTATGTAAATCCAACTTGTACCTTTATTAGTCTAAAAATGTTAATTACCCAATTCTGTAAAGATTATGTAAATAGATATGAAACTGAGGCGGTGAAGATTTTCTACATCTTAGTTTTCTTTCTAATTAATAACAATTTAATGTTATTGGAAAAGCAAGACATGACAAATAATTTCTTACTGAAGTTACACCGTATTGGTCTTTTTTGATTCGAGCATAAATAATTTAAAAAAAGATTATGCACCAAATAACTTTATTAAATGATTATTAAGGCCATAGAATCACGGGAAACTTGGACTTGTTTAGAATAGTTTTATTACAATGGTTATACAGTTTTAGTCGAACAAACAGTTCATATATTCATATTGTTCATGAATGAGTGGTATCTTAACCTTTGTGGCTTTTATATCTGAGAGTCATTTGTGTAACTTTGTTGTTTTGTTGTATTTGTGGATATGAATTAAAATTTGATCTCAAACAATTATTATGTAGTTTGAAAAATGACATGGATTACAAAGAAGGGTCAAAATTGGTCAGATCAAATTGTCCAAGATAGATCCAGGAGCCATATGAGCTGGTGAGAATTAGAGTGGTGTAAGTCAAGAAAATAAAAAAATTGAGTTACGTCAATATTTAGCATTGTTAAGCATTATTCTGTTTAGTTTTAGGGTGAAGTAAGTCTGCTGCAAGCCTCACATAATTCTTAACCCAAACAAAACTGCCAAGATGTTTAGAATGAGAGTGGCGTAAGTCAGTCGATGAATTTATGTTGATACAAACGTGTGATGCTAAGTGATCAGTGGTGGTTTTAGTGCTATAATTTGGTTTATTGCATACTAATGGTTGTATGAAGTTCTACATATTTGACATTGTCACAGTAAATAGATATGAAACTGAGGTAATCTTGTTTTATGGCTTGCCTACTAATGGTTGTATGAAGTTCTACATATTTGACATTGTCACAGTAAATAGATTTGAAACTGAGGTAATCTTGTTTTTAGAACTGAAAAGTCAGAAAAATACATCCTGGCCCGGGTTTTTCTCCGGTTTTCCTTCGGGTAGAGGCGGATTTATCATACAGGTTCTCTAGGCTTTGTCTAGGGGCGGGTCTATTGTAACAATAAATCGTGAATTTAGTGTTATTTCAATTTTTAAGCACTATACTCAGAATAATCTATAGTTCGATAATAACTTACATGTAATTTTTTGCTTAAAATTACAAACATATTGACATTCTATTAGTATTATAACTCGCAGCTAACTTTTTATCTTATCTAGGAATTTTTGCTGAATTTTTTGAATCCGCCTCTGCCTTAGGGCCCTTGATCGGAATTGATGGGATGGTCCCTTGCTTGCTTCCGGAGAGTAAATTAGTTTTTTTTTCCCTCCACGTGGTCATACGCAGTTTGTACTGTTTTTTGACAATAAATTTATTTATTTATTTATTTACTTCTACGGGAGTAGGCCTAAGTGGAAAACTTATAATTGGTTATAACTTACCAGTGAATCTAACTCTGTTGAATCAAATGGTGATGTAGATAGGAATCCAGACTACAACACTCATGACAGATTTATGCCTTTTGAACAAAGACTGGACCTTATGGTAAGAAGAAATAGATTACTTTCTTGCACACCAGTCTCAAATGCTCAGTCCGATGAAAATAATTGTTTCATCGATCCGCAATATAAAGTTAAAACTAGGAAAAGGCTCAGGAAACCTGAATGCCATAAAAAAGCATTGCTAAAAACCTGAGGAATTCTAGGGAGAGGTACATGAAAATAAATGGCTCACAACTGCAAAGAAAACATTCTCAGATTCCACTGTAACTTTAAAATAGTGCATCATGAAAAAGTAAGAACCAAAGAGTGACAATTCAGCTCTCAATCTTTCTGGAAATTGATTGTATTAAATTGCAAATATAAGTATTTTGCCTTTTATAAAGAAATGATATTAAATACAAAAGTCGCGTAAAGAGGGTGAAGTTTTAAAGAGTGGGGCAAATAAATACTATTTAAAGTCAAATCAATGAACATCAGTAGCAGTAAACAAACACATTTTTTAGTACATTTTATGTTTCAGATGATATATTGATATAAGGCAGTAAATGCACAAATGTTAAATTTAATGGAAATATTTGGAAAAAAATATTCTTTTTTGAAAATAATGAGTTTTATTTTAGCACTATTACACTTCTATGCTGACTAATCCATATGTACATGTGTATTTTTGGATTTAGACTAGTATAATATACATACACGAATATATTCCAACAAATATTTGCATATATGTATACACACACACGCACAGTGTATATTAATGTATACTGCTAAAATGTATACTTCAAAATGCACATTTTTGTTTTTGTTATCAGTGTGTATGTGTGTACATAAATACATACATGCAAAAATTTACATCCAAATACTAGGTAGTACATGTACAAATACTTACGTACCCATATTAAGTGCTTTTGCTGCACAAAAATCGGTCTAAATTTAAAAAAATGTTATTTCCTCGTATCTTCTTAAACGAAGAATTGCGAAAAAAGGTCTCAACTGTGAGCGCTCATATCTCAGTTTTTGTGCATCTGACGAAAAAATTACTTATGACCAAATTTGTTGCAAATTTTGTATGCTACACCTTTTACTTACAACTGTTTTTATATCTTATGCAGTTTTTTAGATATTTACAAAAACCGTTTTGCGGTCCCTTTTGACCTCCTACCCTCCAGGGGAACCAACCGGTCCCCTGGAGTCCGATGTTCTTTCTCCTTTAAAGAGACCCCGAAATCCAACTTTCTGCCAAGTTTCATGTCTGGAGGATTTTTGTCCAGTTAAAATCTTTATTTAATGGTGTTAGTTCTATTGATAGAGGTTGATAGTAGTATAAGTCGTTTAGGCCCTGTATTTCTTAATATTAGTTTTATACAGCTTACATGTTAAAGAAGTGGAATAAATTTTGTACATAAATAGTCGTTTTTTTGTTTTACAATGTAATGAGATTTTTGTACAGAGTCTAATAAACCCTTAAAAGTCTCAAATCAAGGAAACATTGACTTACACCACTCTGATTCTCATCAGCTCATATGCATTTATCTAATGAAGACAAGTAGCACCTCTATTCATAAACAAAATTTCCCAATATTCAAGTTATAGACTCTTGTATATATATATGAATAGTGACAGTGTTTGTCTTCATTGAAATTACACAGACATTAAATGTGAATGGCATATTTATCAAATTATGTATAAGAACTTCAGACAATATCTATGCAAGAACCCCAAAATGAAACACTCCTGAAATATTTCAATATTTATTTGTTTTGTTAAATAAAACATTTCTGTGAAAAGAGGCATATTGACTTGAGCTATGATTTTACACAATTATAATTTAATTATATTCATTTTGAATATTCCTGCTCCCTACAGAAATGTTTATGCAAACTTTAATATTAACAATGTCTTAACAGCATTCTCTCATTGACCTTGGTTGGTGATGTGTGTGAACAATTAGTTTGTGTTAAAAGCTAGAAGACATAAAAGTCTTTTTGTTGGAAAGAATAATTTAATTTGCAACTGACAGTTGTGACTATTTTTAAAATGGCTGTTTCTCTAGAAGTATTTACGCAAACTTCATTATTAGCTGTGTTTTAGCAGCACATACTATTGTACTTGGTTAATTATATGTGTATATGAATTGGATTATGCATTTATGTTGTATTCTGTACTGCCACTTTCTCAACCGTTAATTACTTTCACATTAATTCTTTTTTTTCCCCCTGGACTTATGGTCATTAGTCCTTAATTCTGTGTATTATTAACTTAAGCCTGACTTTTCTTTTCTATTTGCATAGAACTCTATTTTTGTTTTTGTTAATTATATTATTTTGTTGATTATTTTACTATGAAAAATGGTGTAAGCCCTAAAAGTAAATATGTAAATATTATTACAGATGTCTTTATTGATACCATGGGGTATGCTTTTACTTTGCCCCTATTTAAATATATTGGATGCTGTCAAACTGCATGTTATGTGCACTATCCAACAATCACAAGTGACATGTTACAAAGGGTCTCACAGAGGACTGTAGCACACAATAATCGACGTCTTGTTGCTCGCAGTCCATTTTTGACAGCAGGGAAGCTGTTGTATTATCATATTTTCTCTTTTGTAAGTAGTACTCTAACCTATCTCTTGCCAATTTTTTTCTAATTAAAAAATTATTTGGTTAACCAATTTCTATGTTGGAAACATTTTTTGTCACTTAAAATGCATTCTTTTTAGAAGGGTAATGTTTTTTTTTCTCTCAAAAAAAGTTAGTTAAATATTGACCATTGTTAGTGGAGTAGTAAGTTATATTTCTGGATAGAATTTTTTAAGCTATTAATTGACAGAAGATAATGTTGCAGTCTTGAGGCTTGACTACTATTTATTTCAAAAAGCACCAAAGGGTCAAACTTGAGTCTGTTGCTTTTTGAAACTGATGGACTAAATTCTATTGCTGTTCGAACACATACTCTATCTTCATTTAAAAACTATTATGATTTAGAAAATTTTTGTGTGCTTGTTTCATTTTTCTTATTTGCCTTTTAATAATCCTTGTAAGTACTTAATTTTAAATTTAAAAAAAAGAAGAAATGATTAATTGTATATTTTAAAAACTATGATTTCTTCTTCTTCTAAGTTTCAATCTATTAACATAATCGTTAAAAAAAATTTGATTGGATGTAGATCTATTCCTGGGCTGGTCGATGTGCTGACACAATAATGGTAAACTCAAGTTGGACTGAGGATCATATCAATGAATTGTGGAACTGCTCCCTTAGGACACATCGTATTTATCCTCCATGTGATGTGAATGATTTGAAAAAACTGCCAGTCAATAGACCTGGTATGTATTTATTAAGTGTGCTGTAACATTTTCAGAAAGATTTTTATTTAAAATGATTAATCTTGTCATGGTAAAGCAACATATCTTGAAATAAAAAATGAATTTGTATGAAATCAATAGTAATACAGTTTGGTTCAATTTGTTAAATAAATATTTACAACCTTTTATGGATAAATTACCGTATTTTACTCATAACATTTTGTCAAATAAAAATTTACTGATGTATCATCTGTGTGTTTTTTTTGTTTGGTTATGATTTTGCAACCAGTATTTAGTTTTTACCATTCAACTTTTTCAACTGGTGAATAAGTTAAGTTTCATTTAGTGGTAAAATTTAAATGCTATGAAATTTTTTTGTTATTTGATCGACATTTTTACTCTGTTGTGAATTGTTAGAACTTTGATAAGTTGACTTGTGTTGAACAAGTAACAAAGAGAGTTCAACATTGATGGTGTAAGATGAAACTCATTTTGCTTTTGAGTTCCTTTGTGACAGATTCATATACCATTTTGTTTGCTGCTGTTCTTACTTTTTTAAGTATTAGTGATAATATGAATGATTTAATTCCTTTAATACTCTGCTCCAGAAGGTCTGATACAGGCTTGCATTTGAATTTATGCAAATGATTTGTCCTGTTGTCCTTAATGCAAATGATTTGGTTTTAACGAGTTTTTATTTAAATTGGGACTTAGAGCTCACTAATGTCAAGGTCATTAGAACCCTTTTAATGATCGTTCATAGTCTAACGCAGATGGCACAGATCATATCAAATAGTTCAAAGTGATAAAAATAAAAATATTTTTATTGATGTTCTTGAATTTCATAAATCTTCATAACAATAAATTTTTATGAACTTACAAATTAGTGCAGTAAAACTAAAATCTTATTATTATTTAGTCTTTGTTGGGAGTTAACATTTGATTATGTAGAAGAGTAAATCACACCCCCGCAGACAGTGCGATGTGGTGCGGCCTGGGGTTCGAGAGCCCAAAGATCCTGAAAGCTTGGTAGAAAGTTTTTTTTGGTTCTTTTACTTGTGGGTCTAGAATTTCAAAAATATATTGTCATTGCATTAAATTGTAAATCTTGCAAATGCCTGGAGAGTTGTTTACCTGTGTGAAGGCAAAAAAGCTACTTAGAAAATATGAATTACAAAAATCTTATAACAAAAAAATACTTTGATACAATGCTGAAATATCATTTAGAATCTGTAAATTTTATTTTATGAAAACAAATTTGCATTTTATGTGTAGCACTTTTAGCAAAACAGGTTACTTTATTTGTACAAAGTCTACAGTCCATGGTTGGTTGTTCTTGTGTCAAAAATGAAATAAACATATTTAAAAATATTTAAATTCAAAAATTATTTTTTTGTTTCATTGGAAAATATATAGTTTTAACCTTTATTTTTTTAAACCGATTTTTTGAAAAATTGTGTAACATTTTCGTTTTTCATGTCAATAATCTATGGCCTGTAAAATTTTGCTGGGGGACCTGGCTGAAAAATGTTATGCCACTGTTTAGAAGTGGCGTATTTTGCCTTCTTCCATCCTATTTTTTGTTTTGGTATGGGACAATGGTACTCAGATTCATAGTTTTGTTACTACAAAAAAAACTGCTATCTGAAAGGTAGATAAATAATTTAAAATATTTACTAACACTACCATTAATGTTTCTAACTAACCATTAATGTTTCATTTTGATACAAGCAGTGTCAAATAGTACATGAGAAAATTTTCACTATCTCTGTTTTAGAGGTTGTATTGAGGTATACATGTAAGTTATTCTAATATATTTGCTTTTGTATGTAGTTCTATAATAAAGTGTGAGTTAGGTTGGGAGTGAACTTTTTATAAGATTCAATTGAATTTTTCCAAATAAGATTTTAAATTTTAATTTATGTTACTGAGTTACCTCATCTCTTCCAATTTTATTGTTCTTTGGAATATGTTTAACTATTTGCATACTGTATGATACAATTTCATCCACTCTTTAGTTTGGGCACAAATATTCGTTTATTTAGTTTTGTTTGGATAATTTGTTCATGCTAGTGTTAAAAGCTTTGGATCAATTTAGAAGCGTTATGAAAACTTTCTTTTGGTTGACACACTGACTAATTTCATTTATGAAAGAGAATTGTAATTGTATTGACCTTTTGTTTACAAAGATCATGAAAGGTTAAAATGGTGTGCTTTGAGTTCATTATTAATTATTATTTCTTTATTAAAAGTAAATTATTAAGTAATTGATTCTATTTTAATTTTTCAGCATAATGGGTTGTTTTATTTATATGCATAGTGAATTAAATTTTGTTAAGAATTACATTATTGAAAATGGTTTGAGCACAAGGAGGACATTAAGCTATAAAAATAATAAGTTTTGTCCTTCCTATTTCCATGTACAAATGACTTTTAAAAATATTTCCTGAAATGAATGTGGCTGATATTTCTATGCCTTTTA
Organism: Laupala kohalensis; assembly: GCA_002313205.1. NCBI lineage: Eukaryota > Metazoa > Arthropoda > Insecta > Orthoptera > Trigonidiidae > Laupala > Laupala kohalensis. Next base: position 412,666 of record NNCF01126586.1, on the reverse strand, counting down.
ATATAAAAGTTTATTTACATTATAGTGTGTATTATTTCTTTAATTGTATCGATGTACATGTGAGTAGTAATACTGATGTAACATATTAATATTTTGTAAGTGGGGTTCTTTCAACTACCTCATAGTGTCCACTGATTTGCTATTCTACTGTAGCTGAATGTTTTATCCTTAAAATAAGTTCATTGATGTCAGATATTTTGAGAAAAGTGGCTTCTTTCTGTACTTTAACTTCATGGTATGTCACAAACATTTTCTTGCTCTAATAGACCTCGATAGCTTAGAGAACACAGAAACAAAATAAAACTAATTAATTTGCTTTTCCTTTTATTTAATATTTCTTAAGTTTAGGAAATTGTTGTGTAGTAATTCCATTTTTTTCGTTTGTGATTGTGTAAAGAATTTCATTTTTTTCATTTGTGATTCCATACTTGCAGAGGTGGATCTTCCTTATGGGCCACAGTAGCCAAACCCCTGCCAAAAATATTGTATTGAGAAACTTGTATTGATGTTTTTTTTATTTCTTTGAAGTATTTATCGATGTATTTTATTATTTAGTTATATTACAAATAATTGATCTCTATTCAAGAAAACTCTGCAAACCCAGAAAAGCAGTGATATAGCTCCTTCCCTAGTAATGTTCTCCCTTATATATAGGTATTAAATTTCCAAAACTGTTTTGGAAACTTTCTGTTCATTTTATGGGTACCTATTAAACTTCTGTTTCTCCCTTGATGATGTAGATATTGATGCCAAGGTAATTGGCATGATTGATGCCAAGAAAAATCTTTGCCTTGAATCTTATGGCATATTTGAAGTGGTAAAATCATGAAAGATCAAGATTACGAGCTGTAACAAAACTCAAATTAGAATACATGCAACAAACGGAAGAAAATGATTTTAACAAACCATCAATGAAGACAGAAAACAGACAGAAACTAATCGATCGGGTGTTTGAATATTTTGTGTCAAGTGTATTGAGGGTTTTCCAAATTGTGAAGTACTGTTCAACCGTCTTAAGAGAGATACCAGGTGGTACGAAAATTTGTCTCTTATGAGTGGGAAATGACATTTTAACAACTTATATGTAATGTAGTATATTTACATCAAATTAGAATCGTCCCAAAATATCCCCTTATAACTTAAATCCAAATTATTTTTTTGAATATCCTTCCGCGAGTGCTGCTATGGCCGCGCAACTTAACTCCCGTTCTAGCCTGGCAACTTCTAGCTAGCTTGATAACTATGGGTGGGTCTGCAAATGGGGTGGGATGGTTGCACTTTCCACAAAAATAACTTCACCGCCCATTCGGCGTACATACACGATGCATTTTACCGCAACAGTTTTGATGTTCTGATGCGTGTGTATTGACAATTCGGGAAAATGGTTGTGGTTAATGCAGAGATTGTCCGTTGAAGAGATTGAGCAATTAGCGCTGATAAGCTAACTAAAAGAATAATGCAAATAAATGGACGAATGACAACATTGTATGTCAAGTTCTTTGGTGTTATTAGATAGTGGCAAATAGTGGAGTGTTCGAAGTGTCTTGCTTGATGAGCTGTAATATAAACTAAAATGTCAAATAAAATGTATTTGTGATATTTTTCTTTAAATTGATTTCATTTATCGATTACTTCTTTTCGCCAATAATTTGTTTTAATGATTGTTGCTCTAATCTTAAGGTTGCATCACTTAAAATAATGTATAATTTGTCATTTAACAATTACCACCAGGTTCGGTGTTGCAATCTATTATAAATCAAATATATTAACTGATAACATTTTGTTGCATTTCGAATTAATGTTTGTTCAATTAAGTTGCTTTTAATAAAGATAACCATAATAAATAAATAAATTTGATAAAGGAAGCTTATTAATTAGGAAAGTGAAAGTACTGTTTTCATCGTTGGTGACCACCAGTGTGCTAGCTTCCAACAGTAATTGTATCATCCACGGTTACTTGTTTCAAATAAATTGTATGTAGTTTACTTTAACGATAATTCATCAGTGCTAGTCCTATTTTGAACGGACCATTAGCTGTCACAGTCACGGGACGATACTCAAAGTTTTCATTGGTTGACACTCCAACTTTGCATGCAAAACTGCACAAAAAATAGAACATATGCTATTTCCCAAATCTTTCACACCAGACTGCAGCGTAGACAGCAATGACATCATTTTCTGTCGCCCGAGACTGGACGGCTGACTGCATAGTACTTTCCATGCAATTTTGGAGCACAAAATGTATCGTGTGAAGCGAGCTTAAATGGATGAATCAATTTAATCCGCATTTCGTATTTACGGTAGAATTTACTTGTCAATGTATGTACTCAATTTTTGTACTTTAAAACAAAGGGTACTCCACATGAATGTCTAAGTACTCTTTTGAATGTTTCTCAAAAACGGCTCAAACTATTTTGCTTAAATTTTCTGTACGTCAAGTACAATTAGTATGCATTACATCCACATTAGCAGTATTTCACTTTGAAAGTTTGGTATAGATACAGTAAAATAATTTGTTTCTGCTACACTTACACATTAGTTTACTGTTTCAAGAAGCTTGAATAATATTTAGCGGTGTAAATGGACCAAACAGATGTAGAATACACTTTTCGTAAACTGAAATGAAAGATATGATCATGATAAAATACATAAGAGGACAGCAAACTCACTGCAGATACGAAAATACATCAATTTCCATCTACAACGAAATTACAACACTTTTAGGATGTCGCTATATGTTTTGAAATATTATTCTGAATATTTATTTTACTTTCAAATTTCAAATAAAGGACAGTAATAAGTTCATCTAGCGACTTTGAGAATGAATAGAGACGACCAAAATATAGAGAACCACGCAAGAAAGGACCTTTTCACTATGGAATTTTTTCTCACTCTTTGCTGCCGATGGAGAAACGTATATGGGAAAATGTGTGATGGTTTTGCACCACTAGTTTCATACTTTAACATAACGGCCATTAACATAAATTTGTGAAATTGGGTTTTGTGTTTGGATTGTTGTATGCGATTGTATTATTTTATGCTCTTGATACAATCTCTCTTAAGCTTTATGAAATTGTCTGAGATTGTTGGCCACCATCCCACGTTCATGGTCCTCATTTTACTGTGATGGATTAATGGTGGATTATTCACTTTATGGTACCTCAATTTCTCTAAAGTAAATAATTGGTAAATAGTGAAAATTAGAATTAACTTTAAATTTTAAGTTGCTGAGTTGTATTTTTGCTAGATATTTCTCCATGTTTCATGAAAAAATAACTTAAAAATTAGTGTTGTGTCAAAAGAATAAAGTTTTAGGGATGCAGTTTGTATAAATGAACTGTTTAAAAGACAAAACACAAAGAAACTAGCCATGAAATAGAAATTAAAATGTTTCTCTTTATAGTATTTCTGGTTCAGATAATAAACTCTTGAAATTGCTTTGCTTTTCTAATTTTATTTGTATAAATATTGTTTGTTGGCTAACTGTTCAAAATTCACCTGAGTACGTTTTCAAGTTCTTTCTCCAGAATGCTACTTGACCACTTTGATTTTTCATTAAAATTATGATGCTTTATGAGAAAACAATTTTATTATTAATATGATTTATTTTTAATGTACAGGTGTTAATGAATCTGATAAACCATTGAAAATTGTGTCTGTGGGACAGTTTCGTCCTGAGAAAGATCATCCATTTCAGCTCCGTATGATGTATGAACTCCGCCAGATGTTACCAGGACCTGTATGGGATAGAGTAAGTGTTTTGTTTGCTTTCATTTATTCACTGATAAATCTGTAACAGTATAATACAGTTTTCTTTGCCCTAGTGGCTACAGGATATTGCAGATGCTGTTCAGCATCAAGTTGTTTCTTCCTTTACTTATATTGCACTTCCATCATATCATTAATACTTTGTAGCTTCCAGTTTGTAAGCTTATTTGTTCTCCCTATTAAGATAATGTCTTTGAGTAAAAAGGATTATCAGTCAACCAGTTCTTTAGTTCCTTAATAAATTCCTTATTAAGGTTTTTCAAGGTTACTTGGAAGGTAGTTTCATAATTTTAGTCTTTTATATGAGAGTTTTCTCTAGGTGATGTATAGGGATATTGTAACTTGAAGCATATCTGGTATTATAATTATGTATCTTTGCTTCAGTTGTTAGAGCATTTTGGGCTTTTGTAGTTGCATATTTGATTACTTCAATTTTATTGAAACTTACAACAGTCAGAAATTTAGATTTGTAAATGCTCCCCTACATGTTTGATTGTATTGCATGCTGAGAATTCTAATAGCTTGTTTCTGTTGTATCTCTGTATATTTGTATCTGTAGTTGCTACTCAGACTTTTTCTCCATAGGTAAGAACAGAGCATGATATGCTGTTTGTAGTTTTTAAGTTACTAATTACTCTTTTGCCATACATATAGCCAATGCTTGGTTTTTGTCAGAGCGAGCATATTTGAGACTTTTTATTTCAAGTATAGAAATCTCCTAGATTGCGGTGAACCTCACTGCCAGGTAACAGATTAATCAAGTCTTTGGGTTTCACAAGTTGAATGAGAATGATAGACGGACCCGAGAGGCGAACGGGATGGCGCAGTCGGTAAGCGCATGAGCGCGTAAAGCTCAAGGTCCCGGGTTCGAATCCCGGTCCCGTCTACCATTTTCATTCGACGTAACATGATTATTTCAAGTAGAGCTGGGTTCTCCTTAGTGTGCATAACTACTGTGTCATCTGCGTACATAATAATATTATACAAGTAATTGAAGTCTCAGATCTTCTGATAAGGCTGCTTCTATATTACCCTTGTATCAAAATTATGTACATTTTATAATGAATTTGGTACTGTTGAGTGTGTTAATTGTGTGCCTATGTGTATATTTCTGGATTTTTTCTTGAGAGTAAATCTTAAGATTTTTGATAAAATTCACAGAGTAGAGGTATTTTGGGATGAAGAAGCAGTCTAAATATTTCAGAGAAGGACTTTTTTTAAATAATAAAAATTCACCTTTATTTATCTATAAACCATCTTTTAATTCCTTCAGTCTTTATTCTTTTCTCCTTTATTTTGTGTTTTCAATTGCTGTTTCTTCGCATTTTTTTAATTACTATTACCTTTTTATTTTATGGGCTTGATTAGGAAGTGTCAAGTAGTATCTATGGTGTGTTACTAAAATTACATTAAACCAACTTGAAACATTTTTGTAATAGAGTTGGAAATGAGATAAGCTATTTTTATTATTTGTGTAAAATGTGTTTATATATCAGCAACTTTTGAAATATTGTTGTGCTATGTATTAATATACAATGATACATGAATAAGTTGTTTTTTTTAAATTGACTATGCACTATTGGTTTTTAGGACTTGGAGGGTTATGTATGTGGAGCATACTAAAAGCACTGAAACAAAAGCACCACAAGACACAACACAAACTCGCATTATAATACATATGAAACTGTTACTAAAATAGTCTTATTTACCTATTTTATATTTATTTTGTTTGTTTTGTTAATTTGGTCAGTGAGTTATTTTATTTTCTATGTGTATTGGTTTTTATTAGAATATATTGTGTAAATTTGTACTATATGTAAATTAGTACTCAAATAAAGAAAACTTGGAAACTTCAATCAAAAGTTAGTGGTATGAACAATTAATTTTAATTCTTTTTTATACCCTAAAATTTGAGCAAAAGCTTAAATTGTTCATCAGAATAAACATCTACTTCAGGAAAATGATATGAATAACTTACTGTATCATATTGACTTTTATATTTACCTCTGGTTCAATGTTTATATTTGTTTCTTCGTATTCAGGAATGTAGGTTTTGTGTTAAGTAGGTTTATGAGCTGTAAATAAGGATTTTGTAATTTCATGATTTGTATTAATGTTATCAGCTGTGATAATTTGCAAACCTAATAAAAGATTTTTCCATTTTGTTGGTGGAGAGGAAACTCTTGTCTAGTCTCATGTACATTTTATTGGCATTATCTACTTCTGTTTTTAAAGTGAATTGTTTATTGTTTAAGGTGCGCCTAGTATTTGTGGGCTCGTGCCGTAACGCTGAAGATGAACAACGCATGCGAGATATGAGTGATCTATGTAAGCACTTGTCATTGGAGGACAATGTGGAATTCAAAGTAAATGTGTCTTATGAGGAGCTTCGTCAGGAGCTCGAAGAGGGTCTCATAGGCCTCCATGCTATGTGGAATGAGCACTTTGGCATTGGTAGGTCATACAGTATAGAGATTTAATACAAATTTACCATTTAGATTCTGAACTAACATTAATTACAAAAGATTTGTCATATGGTATGTATTGTATATATTTAATCATGTGTAAGTTTAAAGTGTTTAATAGTGATCTAGATGCAGTTATAATCTTTTATTTCAGATTTCAAAGTTTTATCTCTATTCAGTGTACTGTTTCTTCAAGTTTTTTAAAATTCTTACCTAAAGCACTTCTTCTTCGTTGCCGTCATCTTATATCTGGGTTGTATCAAAGTGTGAGGGCATGTGGTTTCTTTTTGTCTTATGCCTCTGGTTTTTCTCCTGTGAACAAGCTCCTGTTCGATACTGTTGTTTTGTTGATGTTTTCTGCCCATTTCAGCCACAGCCTTTTTCTACGTCTTCTCTTTTGTAGTGGGCCTCCCAAGTTGTGCTGAGATAATGTGCCTTGGGCATTCGTGCTATGTGACCAAGCTATTGGAGTTGTATCTCCTTTAATCTCTCACCAAGGTGCTTCACAAGCATCACACATCTAACTGGTTCCTCATCCTGTTATTCCTTCCATCTATGCACCTCAGTGGCATGAAGGAATCTATAGTATTTTGTAGTTGGTGTCCATGACTCCGAGCTGTGAATTAATTTTGGTTGGTACACAATGTGGGACATCTTAATCTTCTTGCTTATCTCTCACTTACCTGTGAACCTGTGGCTTTGATGAGGAAGAGTCTTCCTTCTGCATATAAATGTTGGTTCCATGGACCCCACATAGAAGAGGCCAGCCCTACCCTTGACCAGGGGACCAGGGCCTCTTGGATACCTAACTGACTGAGAGAAAAATAGTTTTTCCTGCTTACACTCCTCAGCCTAGCATTAACATTCAGTGAAATTTTTCAGTTTACCTCTATTATTTGTTTTTATTGTTTAAATATATTTTTATGGGCTCTCCTATGTTGTGTATAAAGAAGAATTGGTTCTTAATAAATGTGTTAACAAATAGATATTAAAAATGATTTATTTGTATGTCAATTGAGTGTCATAAATGTATTGCAAGATAATTTTACTCACACCATTACAATCTTAATTGTATAATCTTGTGTTGTCTCTTGTTGCTTTGTAATAGTATAACCTTTCATGACAAAACATTTCCATTTGTTCCATTAGCAATTAACATCCACAAGTGCTGGATAAAATTTAAAAACTATTTTACAGTCCAATACTTAATTGGAGTCACCTAGTTATTTCATACAAAACAAAAACCTGAATGTTTTTCCTCTATTAGGTGTGGTTGAATGCATGGCTGCTGGGCTGATAATGGTTGCTCACCGTTCTGGAGGTCCTCGAATGGACATTGTTGAGGAATCTGAAGCAAGTCGGACTGGTTTCTTAGCTGAAAGTGAAATAGAGTATGCACGAACTATTGCAACTATTTTTAAACTTACTCCTTCAGTTCAAGAAAATATCTGCTTGGCTGCAAGGTATTTAAAATAATATTAGTTATTTAATTAGCTATAATTTACCATGTGAGATGTGAGAACTGATATAAAAAAATCTCTGTTGTGGTTCCAGAACTAATCACTTTGAAAAATATCAAAATTTCGGTTTCTTCAAAACTTTGAGGTATTGTGATTCAATGCATGTCCAATTTTTAAATTTGATTCAATGGTTACTTAAATAAATTATTTTGCCCATAATGATTTAAAAAAATTACAGTAGCCAATAACATTACTGGATTACAAAAAGGCTATTAAAACGTTTTGACAAAGAAATTTTTTTAAAAATTAATAAATAGACCTACTTTTCTATGATAATCTGATTAAACTTCATTGAAATATATTTCTTTACTTTATTTTATAAATGCAGTGCATGAAAATAATTCTGCCAGGTAGTTAAAGCAGTAAATGTAAATAAATGTACAGTCATATGGTTATAGTGGTGGACACACCTGTGACTACATAATAAATAGCATTGGAATTTATTGTATCTCTGTTCTAAATTAATATACCCCTTATGTCAAGAAATATTAAGAAATTTTAAAGTGTTTTTACACATTAAACTTGTATTAAAAGTGCACATTCAATAAACATGATTGATGTACAAAATCTAGGTGAGCTTATTTGACAAACAATAGTTTTCAAAAATTTAATGTATACTAAGTGTGGTTGGATAATAAAAGTAATCTTTTTTTGGAACCACAACCAAAGATTTTTGGAACCAACCAATCCCTAAAGACTGTTGATTTAAAAAAAATCATTGTTTATACTGTGAAATTTGTGCATCAAAATTTTTTGACCCATTGTAATTATGTTATTGTGAAAATTTATTATATTGATATTTATATGATATCATTTCTCAAGAGCTTATGTATTGTTGTATCCACTGAGAGATCTGTATTATTTCAACACAAATTTGCAAGCAATAAAGCTTCATTTTTAATTGATATTCTTTAGGAATTGCACTAAGCGAAGTCGTAATGGCACAATTGGCCAAAACTCAAGAATATGTATCCAGTATGAAATATGTGGTCAAGAATTTCCATTAACAAATTATAATAATTTTTACTTGCTTCACATTTCATACCTTTTGGAACAATTGCAATTCAAAAACATTACTTATCAATTAATATCTAGATTTTCATAAGACATATAAAAAAAACTGATAACTGGGATGGCAATAATATGTATCTAAAACAAAATGGACACATGGTTTTTAATTAATGAGAAAAACATTTAAAATAGTACCAGTGTATTACTACGCACATTATTATGATGACAAAAAAACAAACATTCTTTTAAAGTTCACTTGATGGAACTTATTGTTAATTAGCATAAAATTCTTAATTTAAGTGAAACATACTTATGTGCAGACTTTCATTCTGCTGACAAATTTTATAATTATTTCTATTAACTAAAGTTAGAAACTTGAGATATGACCTCGTATGGACTGATATAAAAACTCAATTGAAATTTTTGGGTCTTTACAGTTTGCATTGTAAACAATTGAAAGGTAATTGTTAATTGCAGTGTAATGAATGTAAACAATTGAATCCATATTTTACAAATTTTTTAACATTACCAAAAGTAATAAAATGACCTTACTGGAAATTAGACTATTTTCGGTTGCTTTTTATCCTAAAATACATTATTCTACGAGTTTTATCAAAATTGGTTGAACCATTTTCAGGGAAAATTCCAGATACATATGTACAATTATTGCTTTTATAACAGTATAGGATCTAGAGAACATGAAATTCAATTATCCATTGAATAAACCATAAGAACTGCTTTCATTAGGCAAAAAAGTACTTTTAGGAACATTTAATTCAAACAAATAAAAATTGGCAGAAGACTGGTCCATCAACAAATTGGACAAATTTAGTTGAATAAAAAAATTGTGTACTTTCTTGAACATTTTTTGGAATGTGTTTCCCCCATTGTCAGCAATGTTTTTTTGATTCTCTACTCTGCAAAAATCTGGGGGTGGATCAATAACATTTCCAATGGACGTTTTCTACGTGAAAATTTCAAGAGTTATCCGTCTGGCGTTTAAAATTAATTATTTTTTAAATGTTTAATTCTATTTGTTGATGATATATCTTACATATTTTACCTTAACATGCCATGTTTTTAAAGTAAAAAATGAGCTGCCATTTCCAGAATTGATTGTTCTGTTTTTTCATTATTAACATCCCAAAATATATATTTGTGTAAATTGTTATTTGTTTTGGTTTTCCCAAAATATGTAAAATAGATCACAATTTTTCCATTCAGTTTTATGAATTCCTGATATTTTTTTTGTTAGTATGTTGATAAAGGACTAATGGAGACTAATTGAATTTTGTGCCCTCTGTAAAATTATTCAAATAACTCACTGAAATCTAAAGTTAATTATTTTGAATTGCAAGTTTTCCTAGACAAAATGATTTAGCTTCCAAAATACTTTGGAAGCTAAGTAATTTTTTGTGAATTATAATTACACCTTTAAAGTTTGCAAATGAAAGAGTCATAGTTTCAGTGTTGAAAATAAGCTACAACATGATCTAATTTAGGAGAAAATGTAAACATTTTTTAATGTATCATTCCATCAGTTCTATTTGTAATTATTATAAATTTTTATATATTTCAAAAATTTTCTCCTTCTGCTGTTTTTTTCTCAGTCAAAATCCTTTCAAAGACTCTTTCCTTTGCCACTGATATTTAGGAGCACTTTCATTTAAACTTAGTTATATTTTTCTTGTCTCCTTTTTTTAAGAANCCCCCCCCCACACACACACTACTGCCCAAATTGATTACATTTACTGCCCAATTGATTTTACATATTCAAGATATATTTTTCAATAGACCCATTTACTTGTTCCAAACTTCTTCCTTTTAGGCAGCCAGCTGTAAATGGAAAATAAATTTCTTTATTGATTTGATTAAAATTTTGCTATTTTTTCCCCTACTGAACACTGGTTGTGATTTAACTTTCATTTCTCTTGGAATTGTTATAATTGATAACATTTTGCATCTAAATTTAAGTGAGAATTAAACAAAAGTCTATAATTGATTGATTGTGAAAAAATATATTCTGAATTGCTATATAGCTTTAATGTAATGTTAAGCATCGTATGTGTTGTATGTTTGTTTATTGTGTGTGAGATCTTGTTTTTATAACAATCTGGAATGGAATTCCAGAAATAGTTGTAATAAGGATGATGGCCTTTAATTATGACCATTGTATTACATTCTTCTTAGTAATCAAAGTTAGTGGGAGTCAGAGTCCAAGTGAGGATCAAAAAAGTATATTGTGGTGCACTTAATGATTATTCACTGTCCTTTTTTTGTGAAGTTAAGGTGTAAATTTTGTTTTGTCCTGGTCCCAAATTTTTTTGTATTAAAAAATTTGAATTTAAAACAAAAAACCTTATTTTTTGTGTTAAATTACAAACATATTGACATTCTGTTAGTATTATAACTCGCAGCTAACTTTTTATCTTATCTAGGAATTTTTGCTGAAATTTTTGAATCCACCTCTGCCTTAGGGCCTTTGATCAGAATTGATGGGATGGTCCCTTGCTTGCTTCCGGAGTGTAAATTAGTTTATTGTCTTCCACGTGGTCATATGCAGTTTGTACTGCTTTTTTGACAATAAATTTATTATTGTTATTATCACGTGACATGGGGCGTTAAATAAGGAAAAGTGAAATTGGTAATGAAGGTATTTAAAAATATGTAAATGCTAGTATACATATAGATCAGATGCTCTGAAGGCACACAATTACCCTTTTTCACTTTAATAATAAATATATATGCATATCAGAAGAGCGCTGTTGTGCATTTCATTTCCCCATTGTTTCATCAAAAGTCATTTATGGACACATAACTCGCGTGGTGAAATCAGTGGTGTAACATACATTCTGTCAAGTGTGTGTATTTGGGTGTTGATTCTGGGGTGCTAGCTGCTTAACTCACTTTCCTATTCAAGAGATTGAGAAGTGAGAGGTATTTTTCTCAATGTAAGTCTGTTGTGTCAAAAGAACAAACTTAATAAAGGATAATATTTAATTTTTGTTAGTATGTCATTTGGTAAATTTTGAAATGTTGATGGGCTTTCTAAAAGACGCTCTGATAAATAATCATTTAAAACTTTTTTTTTGTACTGTCACTAGCATGTTTCACAGTTTCAATTTACTATATTCTCTTTACAGTTAATTACTATAGTTGATTTTTGTAATGTAATGTAACATTGTTTTTTTACATACTTCCAAAACAAGTGAAGATAATGCCATTATTTTAATGTACACTATAATTTGAGTATTTTTGTCAACTTTTTTTGGAATATTTGCAGAAAAAATTGGTTGTTTTGTACTAGGTTCAAACTATTACCTAAATTGTTGTTATGATGTTACAGTGACTTCGAAAAACAGTTATACAAATCATATATTGTAATGATGTACTTATTAAGGTGTTATACAAAATACTAGCAATAAAGAATATTTTATTGCTTTTCCGAAACCAAAATTGCAAGCATCAAAAGTAAAGAAAAACTTATAGCAAATTACATGGTAACCTAAGCATGCCCTTGTAAATAGTACACTAAAACTATATTTATATCATCTTAACAAATTTTGCATTCTTTACACATATTGTGTTAATCCAAATGATGTTACAGTGCATGCTTTGATAGATTTTCCAACCACCTGGTTCGTATGTTCATGGAACATTAATTTATCATCAAAGATGAGACCAAAATCACTAATATTTTAGTTCCTGTTCAGTCTCCTTACCAATACTGTGCAGAAAATCTATACTATTGTATTTTTGAAACTTATTAATGCCTACTTCTTACATATAATTACATCCTAGAATTATTGCACTGCACAACAATATTATCAAGTTGATCTTGGATATTAACACAATCATCTTGATGTCAAATTGTAGCAAATAACCCTCAAATTAATATCACCCATAAACAACCACACAATGGCGTTCTATATAGTAGCAACTATATAGAAATTTATAAAAATAATAAATATAGCTGTCCAAGATGGGATCCTTGTGGAATCCCTTCGGTACTAAAAATTCCCGTGATAGTTGCCTTTTAATTCCTTCAGCAAGAGATTTACACTTCTGAATTATTATATTAATTATTTATTGAACTATATTAATTTAATTTCAGTATATAATTCTTAATTTGAAAAAAAGTAGATTGTGATCAAAATAATGAAAATCATGATCATACTAAAATTGGTGTTAACAGTAACCACTTTTGCTTTATAATTAATTACATTGGAAATGAAAGCTAAATGGAAGGTTTTTAATATCGGGAATCAAATGGTACGAGTGTCAATCTTGTGATAATTTGTTTTACAATATTATTATATGGGCAATAATTATAAGTTTAAATTGATTTTTGTCTGTGAAAGAAACACACCTTCTGTCTGAGGTACATCCGCTGGGCCCTCACCTACAAGTTAAGACATTTGACTGTTTTGTAGTATGTTTTACATTGAAGCAATGCACAACACTCGCTACAGATGACTGAAATGATAAATGACATATTTCCCAGGCATACCCCTCCATGACACCTGGATAGTCATCAGTATTGGTATTATCAGAAATAATAATTCATCGGTAAAATAAGATTCTTTTACTAAAAATTTACTTGAAAATATTCTTATATTTACTAAATGCAAATGTTGCTCCATCCCCTAATACAAAAAAATACTAAAAAAACTAATATATAACAATTTGTTTTGTAATTTTTTAAACATAAGTTAATTTAATTTGTTTGTTTACTCAAATTTATCAAATTAGTTATGAAAGTATGTCCATAAATTCCATTATTAAAAATTTACTTCAAATTATTTTAATAATGAATAAATCCGAGCCTAGGTTACCTGACATATTTTTAAAAGATCTATTAAATATCAGTAGCCACGGTAAGGCCAAAGAGTTTTTACAATTCCTATCAAAGGTGTGGTCTAACTCATTAATTACCATTCATTTTATTCAAACTAAAATTAATTTCATCAATAGTGATGAAGATAACTTTATAAATAGAGGATTATTTATCTTGAATAGTATCAGGAATATCTGTTTTGGAGTCATTTACACAATGAAAGTGTTCAGCAAATAATTCTGGAATTCACCAAAGCTATTGGCCACATTGTGCTTGTATTTCATAACTTGAAAAATCTCTTTCACTCTTTATTTTTTTTAAATATAAATCCCAAACAGTTCAGGATCTTAAGAAATATTATTTTCAACAACAATAATATACTACTTATAAAAATCAATTGTGACATTTTTGCAGCAAGATCTAAGAAAGGAGAATTTCAAATAGTAGTCATAACTTGGAAATTGTCTTAATTTTTTAATAATATTTTTAATTTGTTAAGTTGCTTTTATTTTATACAGTTAAAGTACTTTAGTTAGAAAATACAATAATACACCCAGGCCCTGTGAACTGCCTCCCTGACTTCACGCCTGTGTTCAATGTACTTTTGTTCTCATTTGGACTTGAATATTAAGAATCTTTTAAACATCAGCATGTATTTTTAGGACACTGCTTCTGGAATCCATTGTACCTGCATTTTCTTGATTTGTATGTATTAATAAGGAAATTTCAAAATAGGTGTTTTTTGTTGTACCAAAGAGTGAATGAATGTGAGAGATGCTTGAATAATCTTAACTTACTATCAGATTTTTTATCCTCATTTTGAACTGCTGTAGAAGGCACAAAAAAATCATGGGAAAAAGTAATTAACATCATTAAATTTTCATGTTCTTCTGCATATACTCAGGTAAAAAAATGGTTCTAAGAATGAATAATACTGTTTAAAAACCAGAAATGTTTCAAAAATGTGGAATTTTTATAGTTTTTCCTGATATGTTGACTTTACTGTTTTTTACAAAATAAAATAATTCTTATTCAGCTAATGATTACTATTATGTTTGTGACAACATTTAAAAATTTTAAGCTTCTACATATAAAATATAACAAGTTATTAGCTTTTTTGAAAAACATTGCTAAAGAGGAACAGGTACATTTCAAGGAATAAAATTTATATTGTCGCCTTAAGCGAAATGTTGTGATTACATGATCAATGAATTTAAATGTTTAAAACTTAGTATGTGACCACAAACAAGTGATAAACAGAACTATGTCTTCATTCGGTGACCAGCGGTGAAGTACAGTCTGGTCCTGCTGTTGTCGTGCTCATACTGCCCCATTGTCTGGAGTACACAGCTGATGTGGTTACATACTGATTACATGAATTACATACCGATTATATGTTGGATTTAAAGAACACTCTATGTTCTTTAAATCTGTTTTTTAAACAGTAGTATTCATTCTTAGAACTATTTTTTTACTTGAGGGTATGCAGAAGAACATGACAAATTTAATGGTGTTAATTATTTCTTTGTATGATTTTTTTGTGCTCTCTACAGCAGTTCAAAGTGAGAGGTCTGTGATAAAAAATATGATAATAGATCGTGTTTTTACTTATGCAAGCCAGGTCTCTAATTTCTTTCTTTTTTTTATCTTTCTAAACAGGGCATCTGTGGATCGCTTTTCTGTGGCTGAATTTGAAAGTAGTTTTTTAAGAACAATGCAACCTCTTCTTCAACATTCTCAGTCTTAACTCATTTTAATACTTCATTCAATGAGGAATATTATATGAGTTCTCTTGTTTTTTTACAAAAAGGGTTCTTTAATACTCCCTCTGAATAATGTAGGTTAGTGTTTCTTCCTTAAATGAATTTGAAAAATGTGTTTCATAAGAAGTAGGGAATTACGTTCTGATATTCAGTATAAATTTACTGTTGTTATTTGTTATTTTGTGAATTAGTGGTGAAATTATATCTTCATAGAGATTTATTGTAATATTTTTAGACATTTAATTTGCTTTACTTGACAAGTGTGCTTTGTGTAAATATTGTACTTACATCAATTATAATTGCACACTATATGACTTTGTTGTTTTTTCAAGGGTGATATTTCAATTGAACTGTTGCCCTGCTTTTTGGGTTTAGGTAAAGAAGTAGTTTAGGAAAAGAAGTAAAGAAGGTTAACTAATTAAATAAATAATTAAAAACTTACAACCTTTTATGGATGCATAATATTTTTATATTTTGTGAAGAGCTCACCAAAAAAATGTTATTCGTCCATAAAAGGTCGTAAGTTTTGAATTATTTATTTAATTAGATTACATAATGGATGTTAATAGTAAAAGAAGGTTAACCTTTGAGAGTAAATTGCATTGGTTTTACTGCTCTGCCACTTGAGATTTAGTGCTCTCAGGCAGAATGCCTCTGAGAATACACTTTAGGTAATCAATATACAAGTGTCAGAATGTGTTCGTCAATCTAGAACATTAAAACCTTGGTAGGTCATTCTTTCCTACTACCATCTGTTTTATTTTGTCCTGAAATGTACCTTCATATAACCAATCTTATATGTTCCCTAATTATTCTTTCACCCCTTCTGTTGATAGAAAATGTCAGTCATAACACACACTTTTCCCATAAGTATGAAATGGTGATGAGTCAAGTATTTTGTTGGTAAAAAAACTTTTGTTGGCTAATGAGATCAACTGCCTACAGGTTTCCTTTATTGTCTTGCATTATGCAACATGATTTACCAATTGTGTTGCTTTTGGTGTCTGTTGGTCCTTAATTTGAATTGATTATCCAACAATGTTCAGTAAAACCTTAGTTTGTGCTACATGTTCAACTGCAATTGGCTGAGTGAAATTGTTTGTTTAGATAGTGACTGCAAGTTTTGTAGAAAGCTCTTAGATATGTTCCACGTGAATTTATGGTGTTCAATGAGTAACAAAGATGAAGAAGAATTCAATTTACTGGAGATTATGATATCATTACTGTGACAATTCCTCACTGCTTCTAATAGGTTCGTGTTGGAGGAAAAACAAAAGTGTTATTATACTTATTGAATTACTAAGGTGCTCAGCTTGTATGAAGCTACTCAGTACTATTTGAAATATCAAGAAAGATCCTGTATCTGTTATTGTTATATCTACTATCGCGTCACCATGGTCTTTGCCTGGCTTGCTCACCCTACCACACTGTTAGCTGCAGGATGATACATCGCAGTCTGTCTCTGGCCATCATACTGCACTCGCTTCAGATGTAACAACACCTCCCCCCTGCCCTACAATGTTCTATCGGATTTTATATTATAGACTCCTGACTTCTAATACCGGTCAATGATTTATAATTTTTTGGCTACTTGTTTTAAGTCACCCATCTTCATAATTTTCCTGACTCTTTGAGGGCTCAGAAGATGTGCATCACGTTCTTCTCTTTTTCTCTTTCTGTTCAACTTGCTGTGACTCTCCAGCTGGACAATTTGCTCTCTCAACTTCTGGTTTTGTGTTAACACATTATGACAGATTGAGGTGTACCTGATACCCACGTGCTTGACTTCGTCCTTCCTCCTCTTCTGTCTTGAGTCCCGTAGTTCTTTCTGTATTCGACTGTGAGGTCAGTCGTCTTCGTGCACACTACCCTGATATGACCTTTCTTTTGTGACAAATCATGTTTTTAAATCTACATTGCTTTGGGTTGTCCGAAATATTACACCCTGTACACAATCTTATTTTCAGTCAACTTATGGTTGATTCTAGAGACTGTTACATCAGTCTGTGCGTCACAAAAAATTTCCCTTAACTTTGTAAGTTGCTGCAATTCTGGCAACTTGGACTTGTGTCGGATATTCAAGCTTTGCACCTCTAGCCTTATTTGATTCACTGGTGCCTAATTTGATTCACTGGAACAACCATCACCCGTATCAAATAAGACTGAAAACATTTGCAATTACCACATACAATATTATATTGCTATATTTTTTCCCAAGTGAATGGAATTTGGCTGGAATACATGATTCCAATTATGCACTCAAATTTTGCAGTTTTATATCCATTTAAGAATCTGTAAATATCTTCCATATGTTATAAATCTTTTATCAAAAGAATCTTTTGTATTGCTACTATAGAAACTCCAAATTCTTCGTTATTGAATAAGGATAAACTTTCTTCCTTGAATGCTTAACCCCCCAGGGGACTTACATCTAGTAAGTATGTGTTTGGCAAACACAGGGCGCGAGGTGAGTCTGGCATTACTTCCACTTACTTGTGCTAGGCTCCTTCCTTTCTCTTTTTTGACCTTCCTTGATCACCTCTTGTTCTTTTCGATCCCGACGCTATTAACGCTAAGGTATCTTTCATTTTCCTCATATTTTTCATCCCTCTCATTTTTTGTCCTACCCCTCATTTTTTGTCCCCTCCCCTCATTTGATGTTTTGATATTTGGTTTTGAGATATGTTTTGGTATGTTGTATATCAGGAGGGTTTTTAGTGGGTATGGTTGAATCATTCGGTGAGTCCCACACGCGGGAAGAGTCATGTTGGCTCTCCCTAGTGCGTAACTGCATTTTCCCTACTTGGTACAAGTTTTTCGGGCTCCAATGACCTTTAATGTTGACATGAGCTGTACAGCCCCACGAAAAAAAAAGAAAAAAGAAAAGAAAGAATGCTTAATTTATATTTATTTTCAATTTTCCTAGAAAAATTGGTGTAAGTTGCGATAAATGGGTTTTGTTGGACCGTGCAATATATTACATTTAGAAAAGAGTAATTTTCTCAAGTACAAATGAAATATGTCTAAACCTGTTAATACTACATAGTCTCGATGGCATTCCAAAAGGGCCACATCAGGGGTGCCAAATGTAAAAGGTACAAAATAATGTAACTACTATCAAATGCTGACACAAGAAAAACTTTGAAGATGTTTAACTTATAAAAGTTATCGAGAAAACTTGTCACTTCATTTATTCCTAACCTCGTATAATGGAATGAAAATTTTGAATATTCGTCGCTATATCTTATTTCTACAAGGTAACTTTTGAAGTAATGTAGGGTCATTAAAGAAGATTTGTGATTTTACAAATTTATTGTAGCTTTTACAAATTTGTGTATTATGACATATTGTCACAAAACCTAAGACAAAAAAGTCAAAAAGATTTTTTTGTGGTAGCGGCATTTCATTTCTGCCGTAAGAGCGTAGCAGTGAGCAGTTTGTCAAGATTGCTACAGGCTCTGAGAAAGCTTATGTTGTGCTTGAATTTCATTCACATCAGTCTGTTATAAAAGTGCAACGACACTTCAGAATGACGTTCAACAAAGATCCACTTACTACCAACTCCATGGGTTATGTGGCAAAGTTAGTGTGCTCTGTGCACTCACGGTATAGAGTGTACAACTCCATTTTCTTCTGCAAAAAGACCACTACAGGACACTTGTATCTGGACATGCTGAAAAATTGGCTCAGTGCGACAGTGTGGACTTCATCTACCAACAAGATGGTGCTCCACCCGATGTCCGTGAATTCCTAAACAGGAGGTTGAGAAACCGATGGATGGGTCGTGGTGGGGCTGATGACCAGCAATTCCTATCATGGTCTCCACGTTCTCCCGACCCAACGCCATGCGATTTTTTTGTTTTATTATGTGAAAAATTGTGTGAAAGATGGGTTATGTGCAAGATTTAGTGGTATTCCTCCTCTACCAGCGAACTTACCAGAACTGCGATCTCGCATCAGTGCTTTTGAGCAAATTGATAGGGTAATGCTGCACTGAGTGTAGGAAGAAATTGATTAGTTTTGACAATTCAGTCAATAATCCCGTAAAATTTTCACTCTTTGTACACGAGTAAATAGTAAATGACACTTACTTTGGCTTTTGGCGCACTAAAGTTTTCTAAAACTGTTTTAATCTCCTTCATACTGTTTGCTGTTTTACTGTACTTTGTCGCATATTTCAATTTTTACTGGTTGCTCCATGTCAAATTTGTAATAACTGAAAACCGACAATTAATATAAATTTATTTATTATAAGAAGAGGCCTGTCTTACATCAGATTGTGAGAGTTATAAACTGTATGAAAGTCAGTGGCGGCTCATGCATTTAGTGAAAGGGGGCCTGTATATACGTTGTACAATAATGTGAAACAGTTGGTAGTAATTAACTAGTTTTTCTTTAATGTCTGCGTTGACATTTAACTTATTCCGCTCTTTGTACTTGTGCTGTGCTAATTAAACATGGCGACTGAAACGCAGTTTTTTATAATTCACTGGCTGTAATCCTGGAGTATCTGCACCTTAATGCGCCCGGTAGTGAGAATTTCGCTGCGCTTTGTTAACTATAATACTTCGTTCTAGTGATAGTGTTAATTATCCCTTTGAAAATGTCGCAGTCGCAGCCTATCTAAAAGGACGAACCAACTATGCTGACTAGAAATTTGCCATGTCCCTTTACTATTACGATTATGGCCGAACATTGCGGGATATTCTGAAGGAGATTGCATCTGCGCAATCGTCGGAGGACTCAAAGGCCCGAACGAAGGTCGACCTCTTGGTGAAGTCGACGTGCTACCCGCATATACGTACGACAAACAGCCAAAGAAGTTGCTACGGCTTTTAACGACACCGGTATCAACAGAAGACTTCTGCGGAGACTCGGTGAATAGAGATTTGAAAAGTTGAATACAATGACCGAATACAGTCAGGTATCTTGGTGTTATGTGATTGGCAGTACTGACCAGCTCCATCATGAAGTAACGGTATTCTGCCAGGCACAAGTTCTCCATTGGGTTGTTAAAGTGTGCCATTGTCGCTATGTACTTTTTTATTTAATATGCGATTAATTTTTCAGATGTACTTTGGAAGGTAGGTTTATATCAGAATAAAAAATTCTAAACTAATCACATTATTTCTTTTCTTCTGAAAATATAGGCCTACAACAGAGGAACAGGCACAAAACCTATTTTCACTACATATAACTCAATTTCAAATTATAAACTTTTGGTCACTCAATTTCTAATTTGTCAAATTACAAACATTCCCAATACCTGTTTATATGTTCTAGTTGTAACATTGTAGACTTGATTCTAAAATGATTGATTTTTACAGTTATTAAAAACAAAATAAGCTATATTTCCTTATAATTGGAGATTGAAAAACAATAGGTGTTTCTATTTCTTATTATTTTATTTATAAATTTTATTAATAAAGTCATAACTGAACAGTTTATTGTTCTCTGCAGCTAGTGTTGCTGTAGTTTTGACTACAAATGTTTATTCTTTTCTATGTAAACAAATACGTGGTTTTACGTATGATGGAATGGCGACTTAAGTATTTCCCATCATTTGTGGCTATTTTTTACAACCAAAGTGATGCTAGAATTTTCTCCGTTTGTGTGGGTGGGTAAATGAACTTGCAGGACACTGATCGTGACTCACATCCCTGTTCTGATGTTAGTTGCGATGAAGAAATGCATCCCACAGGGCAAGAACAGCTCGCCGTTAAGTTGAAGCCACAGAACGAAGACTCTTAAGATTGCACCAACGGTGAGGGTTCGTTTGGAGAGTTACATCTTCCGCAACGAAGTCTTAAACGCCAGTGTTTTCGTTAAGTGTCCAAAGTTAAGCCATGGTTTCCCTTTCCACACCCCGCCACACCACTTCGTTTCCTAACTTATCATTTTTTTCTCTTTCATACTATTTTATTATTTATTCTCTGTTCAGTATTTGGCGATATGTTCACTCGATACGTGAAACACATTTTTTATTTGAATTTTTATGGACAATCTCCCGAGATGCCCCTCTCCTATTGCACTTGAAGCACTTTCTATCTGTATGGCCTGAGCACTTTCGTTCCAGGTTGCCATGGTTGGGATAAATGGAATCAATCCCGCCACGCTCTCGCTGTGTGATCTCGGTTAAAATGCCCCTTACAACGACTTCAACGTCTTTCAGACTAGCTCTTCTTGCGTCACAGCTTTCACTTTCAATGTTAACTTGTCATCGCCGACGATGTCGACTTGACTCGATTATTACTCGCCAATTACTTATTTTTCTCCTCCAAACCGTACCCATCCCTTGTCACCAGCGTTCAGTCTTTCAATATCTACCATGAACTGATGCGTCTTCTCGAGCGTTTTGGATACTTTCATCATCAGCTTCATCACTTTTAGACTAGTTCATTGTGTTAATTTCCCTCAAGATTTCCATCGCACCGTTAGCAAGTGTACATTCTCCATTGTCTTCTTCATACTCCTTCGATAAATGTTTAAGCAAGAACTCATACGATTCAAGCTTGTATCATCAATGTTCTGATATACAACTTTCTCTTCATCAAGTCCCTGATCGATTGCATTCTATCAGTTCTTTTCGATCTCTGTGTTTCCTACTCTAGACCAATAGCAATTAGTTGCATTCAACTTGTTCGTACTCTTTGTTTGTGTGTCTATCAGGTATCTTGGCTTAATCGACCGGATCAGTTCTCGACTTTTTGTTGCGTAACTTTCAATTCACTTCTCTTTACAATAAATTCACTCTGCTTTCTGAGCCCATAACCTTTTGTGATAGTGTAATATATTATAACTAAATTCATTATTAATATATTAACATGGTTTGTTGATTGCAGTACGATAAATTAGAACAGCGTTACAATTAAAAGTTATATTCCAACACAATTCATTCACAGAATCTAAATTCTCAAAAACAAAATATTCAAAATACTTTCAAGAACTTCCTGTCTCTTGCTTTTACTTATCCTAACAATACTGTCGTTTTGGTTGAACACTGTCTAATCACGTAACTTTTGTAAGGAAAATTTTCTTGCGATTTTGTACACGTGAGATATTTTTTGTAACTATATTCCGCAGTTTTTTTTCGCCCATGGCGATAGCACAGACCTCCATATCAACATATTGCGCTTTAGATATCCATCCCTTCTAACCTACGAATGTCTATGACGTGAGACTTCTTATGGAATCCAGCGAGTGATGTTGGAAACTGCTGTGTATTACTACGCTATTTCCCCTTGATTTCGACCTCCCATGAAAATGCCGCCTGAATAGGATAAGAACGGACATGAAACGTGTGCAAACGTGTTGTTTAAGTGGGGAAATTTCCCTCCACAGTGACTGTTGTCATTAAACTGACCATCCAATACATCAACCAAAATGTCCCTTGATTCTTAAAATACCTCATGCTTCCTAAGAACTTTTTTTGGTGTAAGGAGTGCCTTTCTGGTGTAAGAAAGTTCAGCAATCGCGCGGAGAGGAGTATTACCATCCGTTGGAGTAGAAATGTTCATGCAGTTTATCTTGGATTACGCCAAAGTTAGTATCATGCAATTTTGATGGGGAAACTACATTTCATGAAACGGACGGCGTCATGACAACACCACACTCAGCTGTATTGCCATAAATGATAATTATGATTACTCTTATCACTAGTTTAATTAATTGTCATTTCTTATTGACTATACCGACTTCTTGCGCTGGACCAACCTTCCCTCGACTTAACCGGACATTGCACCATTTTACGTGGCCCATCACAATACCAGTCTTATGTAAGGCAAGCATTTAAAGACTCGGACGGTCCTCCAGCATTCTGCCTAGACGTCGCTGCGCTACTCCGGAGTCCGGTTTTTGTGCGGTAGATACTAATCTTGCCGCTAAAACTTGGGTTCGGTGTTGTATTGAGTCAATGAGACAATTAATGGCTTGAATCCCGTGCCTTGGCTCTTCAACTTCTTCCTTATACAGTAAGGCGTCAATTATTCAGACAAAAAATCTGGACTGTCGATAATCCGGATTTACATCTGGCGAAAAATAAGTTGTTTTAAGTGAATACTCTTCATATTTGTCAAAAGCGTTGTAGTGCACTGAAATTAGACGAAAAACAGGCCCTGATGGGAAATCGTTCGTAAATTTTTGAAACTTGGTAATTAGGTGTAGAATTTAGCATTGTTTACGACTTAACTCTTCCACGAATTTTTTGGAGCCACGTTTCCCTAAAAACCACCCCTAATGTGCGCGTCCTTGGTTTCTACCGTTTTGACGCCAGTCAGGTTTTCGAGAAATTTATCTACATGAAAAAAAATTTTTCATTAAATTTCCTTCAAAAAAGTTGATCATTTTTTAGTTAGGTCTAGTGGTTCGCGAGATATAAGCTTTCCAATCAAGGGATAGTTTTTAAAATTACAATTTCTTCCTCTTTTTTTGATAAAGGAATGATGCTTCTGGCATATTAGAACCTCGAAGGACCTATGTATTGTAATAAAATGACTTTCTTAATTACCGAATATCTAAATAGGGTAGTGGTTACACACTTACCTCATTACCACCTCGTTCTCCTTACTTGCATGGGTTCGTATTCTTTACTAAGTATGATCAATACATAGAGTTCCTAATTCCCCAAGGAAAACGCATCATGAAAACATTGACTGAATTGTTTATTCCTAAGATTTACAACTATCATGCTCACACCCGAAACACTGCACAAAATAACCCCCGAAAGTAACATAACACCCAAAAAAATCCTAGAGCTTGGTAATAGACTGTTACCAGTTAATTAACAATCTTTAGAATAATCGATGACTTTAGAATAATCGATGACTTTTAACAGATTCGCTCGTCTTCTTGAAGCCCTCGTAAAATTTACATAATATCAAAAGTTCTGAGCGTGGGCCTTAAATATCGGAGCACTCGGTCTTCTTGACGCTGCTAATAACTAATACTGGATGCAACCAGCAATTCATATTACCTTCACCTTGATGAACAGATCGGTGCCAACAATTGGGTGCGGAAGTCGGCGCCCTTTAAAAAGTGCCTCACTTGCGCGCTCGTCCTTCCTCATTGTCTGGTAACCAACCATTTAGTAGACCGGTCCCACCGTTCCAGGAACTATCAGCGCCAGCCGGGGTTTCTCGATCGTCGGAATCGCAGCGTTCGCCGCCCTCATGTTTTCATGTTTTGAAAAAGTTCCTTCACTCCCCGCAACACGAGAAAAGTCTTTCCTATCGCCATTTGTTGCGAAACGAACCGTTAAAATCTTACTGGTTATCGGATACCGAAGTTCACATAATGAACTTTATTAGAACATACTGCTCCATACGACTGATTTAGTTGTAAGAATCAGCTACGTCTGAGATCACGAGATTTCGAAAATATGAAAAGTCATCTAGATCTGAATGCTAAGTTCTATTCGAACCGTGAGATGTCTCACTAGCGATTTCGTAAAAGCTCTGTCATGAACTGTGATGCGATCTGAGCTACGAAGTAGTAACGAAGTGAAGTGAAATACGAAGTGACTCGTAATGCTCCGAAGTCTCGTCTGCGGATTTCTGATGCAGAAAAGTCAGCCAGTCAGTCCCTCCACTGTCTCTGCGTCCCATTTTTATTAACTATTACCCCACTCTCTCCTAAGATGCCCCCTCACGTGGTTACAAATTTTGAATGTCATGTGACTAGTTTCTGCCAATCTTGTGAAACTTCCACTTCACGCGGAGTTCGTATGTTTCGGCGAATTTCAGTAATGACTGCAAGCTCCAAGCCAACCAAAACATTTCTTTTTTAAAAATCTCGTTACTCCAACGGCGGCGTCCCTGCCATCCGTTTCTCCCAGCAAGGCTTTTTATAATAAAGGACTCCAAGTCTAGACCTGTTCGCGTAACCGCCACCTACACTTCAACACGCTTTCACGCCCGCCGCGTCTACATCTCACTCCTAACGATCACAGCTTTTAGGGAGTTTGTGTTGTGGTCCCGGGCGCTGGGTAGGGCTACCTCCACTCCCTCCCTTCTGGTCGCCACCGGTTGCGGTCCCTTTAAACTCGCAGTCTCTTTCTAACGCTGACCCCCATTCTTTCAAAATATATTTCTGCAACTTTCCGTTTACTTTTCCGTTGAACATAACGACGCCATAGCGTACGTTACCACTTTTCGCCACCCGCGTTTTGACCCAAAATAAACTTTGTTGAACTCTTCCCATTCCACTAATTTTTATTTCCTTTCCTCAAACAAAGCAGCATCTACTCAACGTTCCTTCGTCGTGGTGATGA
The DNA here is from genome assembly GCA_002313205.1 of Laupala kohalensis. Lineage (NCBI taxonomy): Eukaryota > Metazoa > Arthropoda > Insecta > Orthoptera > Trigonidiidae > Laupala > Laupala kohalensis. Next base: position 387,035 of record NNCF01126586.1, on the reverse strand, counting down.
TCCCCGTCTTCCCCTCCTACAAAACTCTTAACGTTTTCTGTACTCTTCCTCTTGCCAACGGACATTTTAAAATTCATATAACCCTGATACTGTGCCACGATCTAACCCATCGATTGATTATTCTTACACTTACAGGCTTAAATAAATCAAAAAGGGATCATCAGTCTTTTGGAACAACAAACGACAATTTATTATAAAAACACAAATTCTATATTGGCAACACAACCCTTACATTGACCAATAATTACCACACAAATTAGATATTCTTACTCTTTACTAAAATCCTCGACTCTAGTCTTCTCGTATTTTCTCGTCTCGATGTTGAAGCGCCGACCTCGCACCAGGATGATCGGGCCTCCTCGGAAACCGCTCACGCTAGTGACGCCTCGACACAACCGACCCTCAGGAATCACGAAGAATGATGAAATCAAGCTGCTTCTATATCGTATCACTCGAAAGAAACTTCAACATTCAACAATGTGTTCTCTTTTTAACAGACCGAGAACCAGAACTCCTCAACCCGCGTTCTTCTAGAAAAGTTCCTTTATCTCGTACTTGACTGACTGCGTGAGTATAAGTGAGCGAGTTGAATGAATGAGTAAGAGTTTTTCCTCTTGTTTATTTCGTGAGGTAAGCTTTATGAAGAGTGGGGGGTAGGGTTCACATCACGCAGCCATACGATCTGATCACCAGGGCGGAATAAATTACTATTGGCTGGCGACGTCGCTCGCGCGTATTTGAAGCTAAATATCTGAGATGTCTCAATACATTTAATAATAATTGAGAATTTATTAATTCTTACAGTATCAACATATAGTTATATACACAACGATACCACAGCTTCAATATGATTTTCCATCGAAAATAGGGTTTCTGTGCGAATGCAACGTGACCAGGTATCTCGTACACACTTCGTCAAATATACCCTGCGCGCGCTTTGTTAGCATATGTGATTTGAATTCTACGTGCTTGTTGTCGTGATTCGGCGCTTAAAAATGTAAATTATTTTTTTAACTGGTGCATGGAACGTTCTATTCGAGAGAAAACGTAAAAATACTGTTTTAACCCATTTTCGACCAATGTTGTAAACACAGAATACCAAAGTATTTTACCAATTTTTTTCATAAGATTTTTGAATACGTTCACGATAGCGTCCGTATTTTAATAATTACCTGACTATTTTTTTCTTCTTAAGTACTGATGGTTAAACGAAGAAAAAAAGAATCATGGACACTCGTTTTATTCATGACTTCTCGAAGCGATAAGTATATTTGCTTGTATAACAATTTGAAGAAATGTTTTGAGCTTATTTGTTTATTCAGAGTGCTAATTCAATGTGTGCTATAAATGTACGTATTAAATTACATATATTTTTGCTTTAGCGTTTTAGTATTATTGGTGCTATGAGTTAACTTTCCCCAATAGGCAGACTTTTGCGAACAGAGATACGAAGAAAAGCCTGATTTCTACGTACTGAGATCTGCGAAGTCTCCTTGTGGTTTTTCTTATGTAATTCTTTATGGCAATCGTATCTTATTGTCTTGGGGGTTCTACTTTTTTCTCTAATAATCGCCACAATTCTGTTTTATGCAATCGGCTTTGAGAAATTTCATAGCAATTTGTTTCTATGTATGAAATACTTTTTCGGGTTATGAAAACGAAAAAGGTACAAGACGAGTTGTATTAATGCGAAAAATTGAAAAAGTAATCGCATGCAAAATATATCGAAGCATCTAATTTTAACCAAATTATGTAACATGTATATTGTTAACGATGAACAATGCCACAGCAAAAATTTCGAGCTTCACGGAATATTATTTATAACATATTAGAGTAGAAAATTCAAATTTTTAATTTTTTTGTAAGAAATATTTTTTCATCTTTTCTCTACCATTTGCCTTTGATGGGTTAATGCAAGTCCAGCCCGCATTGTATTATTCTCTGGGCAAGAACGTTCTACAAATACTTGATAATTCGGTTTGTATGTACAAGATTTAATGCCGCATTTGGTAAAACAATAACGAATATATTTTTATGTAGGTTTAGAGCAGCGGATGGAATATGTTTTCTTTGGGCGAGACCACTGCTAGAAAATGACGCGTACGAGTTCCAAAGGGTCTCATGACTTGACCGCATCAAGTAAACGTCGAGGGACAGGTAGACATTGAAACAGCAAAACGCATGGAGTTACATATGTTATGCTGAAGAGATCACACAAGAGAAAGAAATGACAGTCAAATCAAAAGACGAAACTGATCTCGCGCTGCATTCTTTGGAGCCATTCGATTTCAAAAAAAAGGTTGTTTATTTTGCACATAGAAATGTAATGTGGATAGAGATGGAGTGGAACAAAAGTAAAAAGAAGTGCGGAAAATATTCGAAGTTTTACCTTAAAATTTAAAGAAACAAATCTTGGACATGCAAAAAAGAAAAAACAAAATCGGATTTGAGGGGTAACGAGATTTCTTCTCGCAACCATAGTTAAGGCTGAATTCCTTTTGTGTTTTAAATGTTACACATTGTCATTTAAGAATTTTTGCGTCGAAGTTAAGTACTAAAACGCAGTTGTAAAATTGGTAGAAGTAATGTGGTAATTGGGTGAAGGGTGTAGACTCTCGGACCCACCCCCCCTGGATTCAGAATTCCTGCGTTCTGTTGCGTTCACCCTTTGTAGAACCCTCTAGATGTTGGTCTACCTCCCTCTAAAGCTAATCACGTTTTTGACGCGGAGCTGAGCGTTTTTTCCGCTGACCTGTGTATGTTATGGGCAAAGACACATCTATTGGGCGCGGAGATCTCCGCTGCTTCCTGCGCGAAATTTTCGCCTGCTGAGGTCACAAGTGTTAATAGATGAGTATATTGAGAGAAGTGAGGAAGACGGCGGGTGATTTCTTTCACGGTACTTCCCTTGAATATCATTTCCTTCAATTTCTATGGACGGATTATTAAATATATTAACGTTCATATTAATTATTGCAACACTGAGTTATAATATCACTATTTGTTTTACTGCTTCCTCAATTCTTTATAAAAAAAACTTTTCGCGTCCTTTATAGTGGAGTTCCTTTTTGCTAAAGTTTTCTTACTATTGTGTTTTACTATTTTTTACTTCTTCGTGTATTCTTCTGTTTCTCGTGTATGTTCTGACAATTACATTTCGAGATTTTCGTTATGTAATTGTCAAAACTTTTGGCGTGGTTTCAGATAAAAGAAAGGGCTCTAATGACCTTGACGAGCTCTAAAGCCCCACACGCACAAAAAAGTTAAAAAGAGAGAAATGCGCATTTTCACATCTACATTTTAAAGCTTTACATTTCAATTATTTGTAATATTTGTTCCTCAATTTGAGTTCTATGTAGTAGTATTTTTGTGAATCTTTGTGTCATATTGTGAATTTGCATTGTGTTGTGTTTTTGATTGTCCGTGTATTTTAAACGAACTTAACACGACTTCCAAAAAATCTAATAGAAACTTGTCGAGTAGGGACGTTTCAAAATATTTTGTAATTTTGTCTGTACAGTTCGCTTTTAATTGTCAAAAATTATATGAAATTAACAATTTTTGAACATAGATGGAAGATTGTCCTACAGTTGGCCTTATTTAAAGTGTAAACTAAAAATTTATATTACTACTTAAAATTAACTGTTTTAAAACAAAAAATATGAGTTAATCATGTTAAGTATTTTGGAAGGCAGTTATCTATCAATAATTGTTGATGAATTACATGGTAAGAGTACATTTTAAAAGGAAATTATATTTGAATCAAATATTTATGTATTCTATGAACGTCCATTATATATATACATATTTATATATTACAACTTACGACCCTTTTACGGACGATTGAAATACATATTGTTCTTATTAAAATGCACAACGTAACGACTCGTAGTTTGAGTCGTCCTTTGGTGGTAACACATTGTAACAATAATGAATGTAGCAACATATTTAAGTAAGCACAATATTTATCGTAATCCTCCGTAAAAAGGTCCTACGTTTTTATTTATTTCTTACATAAATATGTAAGTAAATTGACATAAAATTTGAAAATATTTGACAATTTTCGAAGAATTTCAAAATAATTTTGAAACATTCAAAAAAGTTAGAAATATATATTTTCCGATAAAACTCAAACAATTTTTGTATATTTTACTTTTATTTTATTTTTGATACGAAAATGAACCATAGGTTTTCGTTATATAAACTAATAAAGAAGTATGTTTTGCCAAAAGAGGCCCTCGTACTCAAAATGCAAATTTGTCTGCATAAAATAGAATTGAGGGATTTAAAATGATATTTTCGCAATGTATCTAAGTAAATTTTTCATTTTTTTTTCAATTCATACATTTCAAATAGCTTTTTGTCTTGAAACTGTTAAATTACTCCCCAGGCATTTGTGAGATCTACTTAAGAGCTTTTCATTTCATACATTCAAGATTTAATGTAATGAAAAACTGTTCTCGACATTTTAGGCACTTTACCAGGAGAACTAAAAATGCTACCTGACAAGACTCTTTGAGTCCTCTCGACTCCTGGGATCCCCGCATTGCGATCAAGAGCGGATACAGACTAATGTTTTAGGGGGGGGGGGTCATGACAAAGGAATATAGCCATGGACGTAGTACATTACAGAAAACATTCCAACCTCAGATGAAAATAATTGAAAATTCTAAAGCAAATTGTGAGTTTGGGTCATCTAAGTGTTAATGTTAAACGAAACCCCCTAAGCCCCCATCAAATATCAATTTCTGTTAAACGAAAAAAAGAAAAATAACTGTACGAAATCGAAACTACACAGAGCATAATTTTATGATCGAAATTGATTTATAGACATATATGAAGGTTATGCAAATTCTCCAACTTCGAGTAAACTACCTCTGAAATTTTTGACGAACCCAGGTTCCAGTCACGAATTCTCCGCTTTACCAGGGTCTCTGTAAATCTCACAACGTATACAGAAATATCAGCTTTCAATAATCTCCCATTCCTATGACGGCCTTCTCAACCTTCCTCTCAGAGGCCAACACTTCATACGGACGCGCTTGTATAACTCTTACGCATTGAGACGATATCAAGAATATTTCTCTTTCATCCAAATGCATTAAAACATTTTTAGTGACCTCGAGCGGGATTCCTCTCAGGTAGGCCTCTCATGTACAATCATATGACCGTTTTTCTATTAGAAAAGGTTTTTCATAATATGCTTGTTTCCATGCTGCTCTATTACTAGGCGGTTTATTTTCTAATCATGGTTAAATATGAGTACTAGTTCAATTACTAGTAGTTCTTGTTGCATTAGCATGAATGATTGTGTACTCACGAAAATTCAAAATTCGTGAGAAAAAATCTACGAATATACGTAATTAAATAGTACCTAATCTACTCTCTTCCTGAATAATGTCTCTAGTGTATTTAAAAATAACACGATTTTACTGCCGCTTGAACGGAAACATAAGCTTCAATCTGTGGGCCATACCAAATTTCATCGTCCAGTGACCGATACGTCATCAAAACGCTTGAACGTGATAGTTTTTACGAGAAATGAAAATAACCCTAGACAGCCGTTGACTTCAGGGCGCCGTTGCTGGGTCATAGGCGAATAGGGATATCTTTCCACGCGTGTGAAGAGATCATGTTCGCAGGAAGATGGTTGTGCTAATCATACCGCCAACTGGGCTGCTTCAGTCCCCTGAGTGCAGAATGTTCGTTCTTTTCGTGAAGGTAATCTGTGTAATAAATATAATTAACCATGAAACGGGCATTAAACGATTATTTTAGAGAAACTAATACAATTAATATTGCTGATGTCGATGGTCAAGGGAGTGAAAAAAAGAAACATACTTGGAAGCGGGAATTCTGGTTGTCAAATAAATACCGGACAATTGGTGAGTTCTAATTTAATTTAATCAACCTCCAGGTTTGTAGACCTGAGTATTTTACTAGAGTCTCTAGTCTAGAGTCTAATAGTGATTATTGGACAATAATTTTCTAGTTTTATTTAAAAAACTTTTACAAAATTCCCATACAAAAAGATTAAATTAGTAGATCAATTAGTTGAAGTACTGATGACAATGAAAGATATTTTCTCGATTCCAAATTCGTTTCCGATTCTTGAAAACCCAATGATTTCAGAATAATGGTCCATAACAATTTGTCACATGTGACGAGTGAATAAACTCTTGATTACGATTTGGTAGGAGGAAGCCTATAGAACAAATGGGTGAAAATTCATGTCTAGATTTGCTATAGAATAACAATCAATGCGTAATATTCATTCGAGGAAATGATTCTCTTAAAATATGTTTGGCTCCTTTGTTGCGATTGATAGTCACAATACATCACGCAATCTACGATACGATAAGAAAGATGTGATTTACTGAAACATCGATCATATAAATTTTTCCTGTAACTTATTTTTCTAGAAAGAGCGGGTTTTTTTACCAAGGAAGAACATTTCACTCCTCGGTATATGTAAATTGTCTTTTCTGTTTTAAATCGACTGACCTTTTACGAACTGACCTTTGAATCCGCCTCTGCCTTAGGGCCCTTGATCGGAATTGATGGGATGGTCCCTTGCTTGCTTCCGGAGAGTAAATTAGTTTATTGTCCTCCACGTGGTCATACGCAGTTTGTACTGTTTTTTGACAATAAATTTATTATGATCGCGTATTATAAGACTTCGCATCTTTAGGTTTTTCACCATTGTTTTCATTTATATCCTATCGAATCCATCAATGAAGCCATGCTCACATTCCCCATAATTAAATTTCTGGTAAAAGATGGCGCTGAAGCTGCGAGTTTTTGAAACATTAAATACAAATGCTGTATACGACTGGGACTGTGAAAACACGGCTAATATTTTCTCTTTATACGCAATGATGAGTTACGATGGCACACGTTCGTGTAGTAGATTTTATACTTCCATCATTGTTACGTTCGCGTTCTATCCAGTGGTTCATTCTTCCGTCGCGGGCTGGTGACATTCAACAATGTACTACCTATGTTAATAGATAATACTGATCAAATAGCGAGTAGGTGCTCTCAAATTAATATAATTTATATGGAAGATTTTTATTTATCGACTCATCACGGCAGCAGCCTGTTTATGGGAACCCTCGTTTGATAATAAATGCTGCAGCATAACATCGCATAGCGTTGCCAAGCAGCGATCCGCTAAAACAACCGCCATTCATAACACGTGGACCTCTGAAGAAGACTCTCTTCCCACGAGCGTATCATCTGTCATGCACATCGACACCCACTCTCACAACCCAGGCACGTTGTGCGTTGCTAAATCGTTTCTACAAATATACTGCTGTACTAATTACGGATTGAAAATCGTTCAAATGCGTCAACGTCTTTGAAAATCATAAACGCTTTTCCTCCACTAGAAACTCATTCTCTGTGTGATTTTAGTGGGACTCATGACCCCCTTGGATCCGCGCCTAGTTGCGGTGTCTGCGGGGATGTACGTTACGCCACTGGAAAGGTGACAAAACGTTTAATTAATTGAGGCGCTAAAATAGCTAGGAATAGGTCGGCTTATTTACACAAAAAAGACACCTCAACTTCCTAGTGAATCACACTATCTTTCAGTTAAAATCAAAATATGTAGAAATTTCAATGCTTATCCGAGATTTTACCCCTATAGCTGACGTCGCACCTTCAGTAATACGCAAATAAAGGGGTAGAACTGAACATACTCCAAAATTATCTTTCTCGAGTGTAAAACGATTCGAAACTGTATCACTGGATGCGCGAAATGAATCGATCGACCTCAAAAGAAAGAATCGTCGGGTGACAGCGTCGGGACTCAAGATTCAACTGATCCGCCAGCGATGGAAACCGTGTCATGTACTTTCCTCATCGCACTTTCTACACGTTACTCTGCAAATCTCCACCACTGACTGCGGCGCTGTACCAATCTCACAGACATTTTCTGCATATTTCTACTAAGTTTGTTTTAAATAATTAAATGAGACAAAGAAAGACAAATAGGTTATTACCACATCAAGGATTGTATTCATTTTTTTATAATTCCGTTTTAGACGGTTTAAATGAAATGTTTATTTTCCTGAATCTCCGCCGCTGGTAGTCAGGTTTATGTCGTAATGCAAGAGAGGAATTACGGAGGGTAAATTTTGAATAGTTGGAGGTTGGAATCTTTCTGATAGCATTTCCGCAAAAATCGTTGAAGTGTTAGTGTTCGGAATAACTATGCCAGAAATATTTTTGGGAGGGGAGGAAAACTTGTAACTGACTTCCACGTATCTTGGGGTCGTTTTTTGCTTGCTGGAAGAACTCAGTCGTTCCCTTTGGACTTTTGGTGTGCTTTTAATTTTGATTTGAAATCCCGTGTCGTCTTTATAAACGTTGTTTCAACAAAAGTAGTCTCTGGCCATTTGTCAATGTTTTTTGAGTGTCGAAATAGTTGAAGGTTTTTGTTCCAAGAACTTCCATATATCTAGGTGGCGTTGGTTAAAGTATGCGTGAGGAAGCAATCAGTGGCGTCATTTTTTGGAATGTAGAATTTGAATCATATATAGACAATACACCTATGTATAATTAATAACGTTCAAGTTCTTAAATCACTGAATTTTGATTAAAGCAATGCACTCGTTTTAAGAAGTAATATATGAGAGAGAGGTATATTGGCACATAAGGTAGAGGAACACGTTTTATTAAAATAATAGTATGTAAATGTAGACATTCATTCCAAATAGTAGATGCCTGGACCATTTATAATCTACGAATCAAAAGTGAAGACAACCTGAAGAAAAATGAGGATAAATATTTTCTTATCTTTTTATGGAATAAATAAAGTAAACAGTCTCAAGGAAAGGGAGAAAAAGAAATATGTGAATTTAAAATAAAATAATTGAATGTATTTATTGCAATTGCTATAAGAAAGTTTAACTTTAGGAAATAATTTTTCAATATACATATAATCACCCAAACAATTTGGGTGGAACACAGCCTTCTGAAATCAGCAGATACTCTTGTGCTTCTCCTAAAATGCACACTGCAATATAATTAATTACGTCATTCCCAGAAAGACACAGTTTTCGGATATAAGCTTTGGTATCCACACACCAGTGTTTATAGTTTTCCTGAAGTGAGTCTTTTCGACGTGTTCTGACGCGGTGTTAATAAATGAAGACAGAAGTCTTGCTATGGGTTACTGTGGTTGTATCTTCTACTTTCCTTTTTTGCTTCTACATTTTTAATGTTAAAACTATTCCCTGCATAATAAAAAATCGGCCTTATGTTCTGTGGAGAAAGTAATTATGGAATGTTTTTCAACTTCTGGATTTATTCAAGTAAAAATGGCCATTGAGTGGCCATCTGTTAACACCAAATGTTTATTTCAACTGACCACCGATGGCCGAGCCATTGACGGCGACTTGAAATAAATAATCGTTTGGCTTAACTGGTGGTCACACCAATGGCCATTTTTATTAGAGTTGTACCACACATCCAGTTGAAGTAGGATATGGTAGCACATATTTGTATTAATAAGGTTAAAATCTGGGTTTATTGATGAAAATTCCAAACTTAATGTTCTTTGCAGGAAGTTCGAGTGAAAAATCAGCATGGAAGTAGATGGTTTTTTTCGATAAATTTGAGATCATACTGCCACTTTGAGACCCTGTGCCATTTTCATTGAGAAAAATATACCAATTAAAATAAAAACCAACATTATGTTTTAAACTGGATCATGATATGTGTTTGGCTCTTGGACTACTTGTAAACATTGTTAATTTATCTGTTTAAAAACAAATTTTTTGTTTTTCTCTCTCAATGAATGCATAGAATAGATTTCCAGAAGTTATTTGAAGCGCTAACAACATGGTATACTACTTTGGCTATATCATAAACTAATTGATCCATCTCTGCTCCTGTATGTAAAACAATTAAATTAAATATCTATAAATAATTTTCTTCAAGTTTGGTATTTCAATTTCAAATGGATAAAAAATGATGTGAAAATATTTTGTTTGTTGTCCTTAATTTGAAGATTCATCAAATCTGAGAGAAAAATATTAAAGGTAGGTACGTGAAGTTTTGATAGCACGTTACTTATTTATTGAAGGAACTCAATAAGAGATTATTATTTGAAAGTTTAATTTTTAATTAGTGAATTGAAAATTTTCTAAATAACACAAACTAACTGAGATATCATCAGGGGTTTTTAGAAGGAAACTTGCTATTTTTGTCTACTCTAAATTGTAATGAAAAACTATCATTACACCAAAATCTCCTGTGAGAAGATGGGTAAGGTGGCAATTATATACAAAACCCTTTTACATGATGGTGACAACTTTTGTTGGAACAACATACATTTTGAAAGCTGTACTTGATTTTTATAATGGTTGAATACACACTTCGATTATAACAACATAAACAAACACTTGAGAATCATATGGCACCAGTTCACAATCTCAGAGGGAGCATGTAGAAGGGAAGGAACGAGGGGCACAACAGCAATGGGATGATTTTCTAGCTTAATTTATTATCCATTTGAAAAAATCAATAGATCCACTTTCTTAGGAAATTTTGTGTGTCACAGTTCTTGTGACTTTTGCCCTAAAATTATTGTGAAAAAATCTGCGCAAAAGTCAGAAATTTTGTACTTTTGTCAAAAAAGCAGCTCCCCAATCAAAATTTTTGTTGGCAAACTCCAGATTAGTGTTCAGCACCCCCCAAAAATATGTGGGTACGAGAAATTATCTCTCCTACAAAACTTTCATAGACCCTTTTTTCTAGCCCAGATTCCTGGACTACATGAAGAAATAGGAAAGTATTATTTTTAAGACCATTTATAGGGAGTTTAATGTAGTTTAACTTTGATGTATTTGATAAATTTCATTTTAAATGCATGAGACTAAATAATTCAAATAAAAATCAACAACTGCATGGAAAATTATTTTTGTCATTGAATGTATTTTTCCTTATGACACCAGGGAATCTTTGTTCAAAGGATTGGATGGAAAAATAAAAAATAAGTCATCGGAACAGCATATCAAAGTATTAGAAAAAAATTTATTTTGTGGGAAATTAAATATTATGGCTTTCAGTCATGGACTCTGTTTCAAACACAGAGTTAGGTGGTGCCACCTATCCATAAAATTAACAAAATAAATAACTTGCACATTTAATCAAAACACTGAAACAATGGGGAGGGTGTGAATACAAATTGCCAATCTCATTCTACATTTTACAAGTCTGACTTATGTAATATATACAATTATTGTAAATAATTTAAATAATAAATAAACGAATTTCTTGTAATAGTAAAACATTTTTTCCATAAAAGTTAAGTTTCTCTTAAATGACTACAATATTCACATTATTTTACATACATGTAACATTGAGCCAGCTCTCCAATTTTACTCAATTATTTAGAGTATAACTTTACCAGATCTTTGAATACTGTTATATGGTAAGAATCTGGAATATTTTCATGGAAATAGATATAAAAGCAGAAAAAGAATGGATCTGCTTTGCATAGTGCCAGACTTCTAAAATGTAACAAAAGTATTGCAGCATTTACTTGATGAACATGAATCTTCATTTATAAACATCCATAGCAAACAACAATAAATAACATGAAGGAAATAGTTCATTCATTTACCATGAAATGGAGAAAACAGTTTCATTCTGGATAGAAAGAAGTTTCTAAGTACTAAAATAAATATATCTGTGATTTGTGATTTACACTAAACAATGATAACTTAAAGCATGGAACTATTTACAAACGCATGTGAAAATGATTGTAAGGTACAAATTGAATAGAAACAACAATTATGTTTCCTAATCCTTGCTTTTTTCTCCCATCTGTTATGTTTAATTTCTGATTTCCATACATTTTAAGCTTTTTTCAACCGATCAAATAAAATGGAAACACTTCTTCAAGGCACGATCTTTTTAGGTAATATTTGTCGAATTATAAAACAGTGGCTTTTGTATTTTTGTTTCTCCGATTCAGTGCTCAAAGTATATTCCATTATATTAAAAAATTTCTTTCCGGTACTATCCAAGTCACTTCTAAACTCACTGAGCTTGGTACATGGTGATTATGAGTATGTTGATGCACAATTTTGATGTATTAATTCAATGAATTAATAATTTTTCTTAGGGTTGTTTTATTTGCTTTCAATGCAAAATATATACGAGATCATATTTTTGAGTAATTAGGAACATGACCTTACAAGTTAACATGCTATATAATACTCTTGCGTGTTGTTGTTTACAAGCAGATGTGTACATGGTACATACTCAAATAGGCTTCACTCCTTATACTGCCTTGAACATCCCAATCCATTTCAACATACATGAATTAGGAATAGCATAATTTAAGATAATTAATGATACATTTAAATAATAAAATGTATCACAATACAGTACTTAGCTGGTACAAATAAAAATTGTTTGTAAAAAAGAAGAGAGAGATTTAGTACAAGAGAAAAATCAAACATAGAACAAGAAAAGTGGTTGTCAATGTAATTGTAATGGCAAGAAAGATACTTCTCAAGAAATAAGTTAATTTTCATGTATTTTAAATGTTTATTAAAATGTAATTCTTTGGAAAAACATCTATAAGCCAAATGAAGATTGGAATATTTAAAAATGGGATCTATTTTGAATTCTGTCCCTATTACACTTGGAGAAATATGGGTAGAAGTGAAACCAAATTGATGAATAAATTCATTGTGATGTCAAGATTACTTATCCTAATCTATTTGATTCCTATATCATCTTCCTAAATTTCCTACATAATACATATATTTTAAATATTCAAAAATAAATCACCCTAAAAATTTTCTGACATTACAACAAAGATTCAATGAAACAACTTCATTTCAGAATCATATTTTGATATGGGATGGAGGAATACATTTTTTCGTCATTTTATACTTCTGTTCATTTAACTTGAGTTGAAATCAGATCACCATGCTGAAATTAAGTAGGTCTATTTTGGTGCAGAAAAATTTCTACATCAATATTCATTTTACAAAATAAACAATTTTTTTTCTTTTTACACAACTACTCTCATATCACTCAAAGTTTCACTTTAGTCGGAGGAATAATTTTTTCCCTTCAAACTAATGGAAGTTTATTTTGAATTGATTTGGTTAAGCAAAAGAGAATCAAGTTACCTAAAATATTTAAATGGAAACCTCTGTGGTCTGTTATGGTATAGAATGTCAATAGATCCTGATGGAGAATACATATAGACTTAATATAATTTTTTATTGATAGAATATTTTCTTTCAGCAATTAAATAAAAATGCAATAAATATTCCATAAAATACTTGTGGAACTTCTGACAGAACTATTAGAATATTTTATTTATAAGGGTGTGTTTTCAAATAACAAAATATTAATGCATTTTTTTGAGAATAAGTTAATAAATTAGTTTGTACTTTAAATGTTAAGAGCAGAAAGAAAATATTCACTTTTTTGAAAAGTAAGAAGATTCTGTTTTGCATTATAGAACTACTTCATTTGTCATACATTACAACTTTTTGAACGTACCATCCTTGCCATTTTATGGTTTATTACATTACTTTTCTGTCACATTTGTATTTTACATAATTTTAAAATGTTTTGCAACTTTTTGCTAAATTGAGGACTCATAGGTAGTATAGAGTTTTTTTTTCTTTTTCCACTCTCCTGAATGGTTTTGTTTGAGACATAAATGCTCGAATTACTGTATTCAACAAATTCTTAAATGTGTGATGTAGATTTCTCAAATAAACATTTACTCGGTGGGTTCTTGTCCTAATATAGTTTTGTATGCTGAAAGAGTGTAATTATAAACTAAATGCTGTTTATACACCCAACTTTAAATACAAGTATTCACCATTTAAATATTCTCTGTCCATTTACACAACTGAACTTCAAAACACTGAGTCACAACTACATTATACCTACATCACCTTTACAATGACTCTCATCTTTACAAATGAAAAAGACAACAATACAGAATAGATATTTATGGTGCAACAATAACATTATGTTCCACAGGTCTGTGTACAATTGTAGATAATAAGTGAGCATGATTTTTATATAAACAAAGTGAAACCTCATGTAGTTGTATTCTGTTAGTAAAATGGAGACACTGCACATATATTCCACAATACATTAGCCACAAAAATTGACAAATTCTAACTGTTTATGATATTATTCCAAGTAGGCATCAAAACTATTATTTTCACAAAACTTCCTTTAGTGTACGGTTTATTCAACAATATGGTTCTATGCTAGTTTAGTATATTTAATATTGTACCAAAGACTTACAAGTGGCTTCTTACAACAAATGCCGTTATAAGCACATCTAATATCAATATTACATTATTTAAGAGATATTTATCAAAAGAAAATATCAGTCATGAGAAGTACTCTCTTATAAATGATCTCTGTTAAAACCTTTAAAACTTTTATAATGTTTGAAGATTTTATGAAAGCTCCTAAGTAGCAATGTACCTCTTCACATCTACAACTTGTACTTTGAGTACCATAATTATATAAACTCACTGGAAATATCTTCTTGAAAAATGGAAAGGCATTTATCAGAGAATATTAAATGTACTTGTAATTTATGTGTGTATGTATGGAACACAGTGAAACGGTTATTAAATATTCTACTTACTTTGTGTGTTTGAATATATAATACTCATTTCATATAATGGTGAAGTTCAAAATATTTTTATACAATTATGGTAGTAAACAACTGTACAAGTACTTTATTACAAAACATTTTCTAGGCCCAAATGAGAAAAATTGCACATTTGATACCAATAATTTTTCATTCTACTTTCTATTAGAGAGGTTTCACTCTTAGTTTGATTTAGACATTGAAATGACAAACAACAACCATTGAATGAATTATTGTGTGTGAGAGAGTGTTGTCCATTTATATTCAAAGTTTATGTGCATAGTTTTGATATAAATGGAATAAATTTTTCAATAAATATGTACAACAAAGATAATGGAAGTAGAATGGAACATCTAGCACATAAACATCTTTTGGGGTGGTAAAAATGGATGTCATATTCAATGTATTGAAATGCTCAGACTTCTCAATATCATACACTACTTAGAACATTTAATCTACACATTTATAGTAAACATAGCATTCACTTCTTGCTTGAAAGCAATTCACTCATCAAATTGTTTATTTCACAGTTCTCATGAATTTGCATGCTTAATGTAGAAACAAATATTTAAATAAGTTGACAAAAACAAAACAAAACAAATGAACGAACAAATAATCCATATGAAACTTTTTAATGGAGCAAAAGAACTGATGTGTGTCACAAAAGTCTGTGTGCAGCTACATCTGTAGGGATTCTTCTGCCTATCATGATTCAGTCGCGATTGGTTGCTCAACATATGTTTATGTACATTCAATCACATGTGGTTGAGACGATTCTATTACACTCGGACGAGGTGGTTCACTAGTTGATGCAATACAATGAGTCTGTTGTGACTCATATGCACCGTGGGGATCAATTTCTGTTATTTCTTTTCCCAATCCAGTCATGTCATCTTTTTTATACGCTGAAAATTAAAACATACTCCAAAATAACAAATCTGCTGTTACTCAAACACATTTTAAAATATATTTGATGGGTTAAGTACATTAACATTGTATGAAAACAAGTATTCTATTTGACTGTAAATTAGTCTTAAGGTGACCTACCAATAATCCATTCAGTCAGATTAAGCTTGAAAAAGACCAACAAAATTTTTCAGCATATGTATGAATGATTAAAAATATTTCCAAGGAAAATGTCATTTCCTTTTTGATGAAATGAATTTATTAGGGTTGATGTACTCCAAAAAAAAGCTTTTTTTAACTATCAAAGGGATCATGAATTATAAATTTTACTTACATAAATTGACATTTGGGTTGGGATATTCATAATAACCAGGAGGTGACCCAGCAGCTGCTGCTAAAGCCAATTCCTCTTCTATGTTATTGGGACGACAACTTGTTGTTTTCCAATGAGTTCTAAAGATAAAAATAAGAATAGATTTTATATTAAATAATTTTTGCTACAGTTCATCAATTAATTGTTAAGCATGTTTTTCTTTTTATTTTCTTTGTTTCTGTAATGTGTTGTTGCTTTAGAGAGTTGAATGTGGTATTTTGTCATTTCTTTGTTTCTAGAAATTTTTTCTGTCCCTGTGTACCCATGCACAGATAGCTGTGACTATCTTTGTGAGATATGGTACATATGTATATTTTCTTGTGTTATATTACTATGAAAGTATAGTTCAAAAATAGGAAAGGTGTGGATGAAAGTTACAATGTAAATCAAACCTTTAAAAATATACTGTGAATTTTAAAATTTATGAGTTTAAAGATACATTTTAATTTTCTTGTAGCAAATAGGAACTATAAACTTTTGTTGTTGTTCTAGAACCAGAGACAGGAATGTTTTGTGTTCTATATTACAAATAAATCCAAAATCTGTCTGAAAATGAAGTTTATTTAAAGTTAAAAATATATCATCATACTTTGAGTTTC
This sequence comes from Laupala kohalensis, assembly GCA_002313205.1. Classification (NCBI taxonomy): domain Eukaryota; kingdom Metazoa; phylum Arthropoda; class Insecta; order Orthoptera; family Trigonidiidae; genus Laupala; species Laupala kohalensis. The sequence continues at coordinate 370,495 of NNCF01126586.1, read as the reverse complement.
AGTCAAATTTTCTTTTCCTTTTAAGATAATTTCTTTAAATTTATTTTAATCAATCCAATTGCAATTTTATAGAATATCTTGCTTCTTATTATATTCTTTTCTTATACAGTAGCACCTCATTTATCGAGATCTCCTTTTATAGTATCAAATTATTATTTACTGTATTGGTTTTCAATATTTCATGAACCGTATTACGTCCAGGAGAGCAGCTTCTCCCTTGCTCATATTTGTTGTGTCATGACTTATGCCCTTATGCCTTTTGCAAATTTTTATAGTTTTCTTTATGAATGTTAATGTAGAGTACATGTCAAGTGTACAGTATATTATTTTATTGGTTCTTTCTTATATCATTCAGTTTATCTGCATTTTTTAGTATCTGGGTCACTGCATGCTCTAATTGATTAAAGGTTCAACTTTACTTTTGAATGTGTAGTCCTCTGCTATTTGCAAGAACTATTGTTAAAGACATTACTCGATGAGGGCACTTAAATTTCAAGCATTGAAAAATCTGCTTTGTGCATCCGAATCATTATTTCTCCTCAAAACTTGTAAGACACAATTTCACGGTAAAATTTGAAAAGAAAGAAAAATGAAAGAATCGTTCCCTTACTTATGTAACAACAGGTTATACAAAATTAAAATGCATATTTGAAAAGCTGATTACAAGTATTTGAGAAATAGTAGAAGCATATTTTTGAACATTTGTTCAAACCTTACCTGAGGCCACTGGCACTAATGTACTTTTTATTGCAGCCTTGGCATGTATATGGCCTCTCATTTGTGTGCAGTCTTTTGTGTAGTTTTAGGTGCACAAACTGAGTGAACTTGGCTGGGCACAAGTCACATGCATAGGGCTTTTGACCGGAGTGCAACCTTAAATGTGTTTTGAGGTTGGACGTTGAGCTGAATCGTTTCTTGCATATATCACACTGATGAGGCTTCTCTCCTACAAATAAATAAAAAAGTATAAAACTGGGAAATAATTTGATTAAAGGAATCTTTACAACCTGTTTCAAACCATTAATTTCTAATATTTCTTTCTTATTTTCATAAGAAAAATAATCCATAATTTTGTTATTAATTTGTTGATTCTCTTAACTGATTAAAAGAAAAAAAATGTAGTTTCCATTGGAGTTTTAAAATAATTAAATATTTAAACAAAATTCAAAATAATTTACTTGAATGAAAAAATGTGAATTGAGGGAAGAAACAATCACTACATTTTAAAAACATTACTTTTGTGTGCGTGTGTTTTTTCTACTCATTTTACGGATTGTTAGTTGGGTTCAGCTTTTCGTGATATCACTGCCGAGCAACCAACGCAATGCCGTTTTTTACCTGTGTGGACTAGATGGTGTTTCTGTAGATGCGCCAGCTGCGTGAAGCTCTTGGTGCACACGCCACATTTGAAGGGCCGTTCACCGGAGTGTGTGCGCAGGTGCACCTTGAGGTTAGACAGCTGACCGAACGTCTTGCAGCATACATTGCACTCGTAGTGCATTTTGCCATCCTTCTTCTTGAGCGGATAAGGAAGTGAGCGGTAGCCCCGGCTGGACTGCGAGCTCCCACTCCCGGGGCTGGTGGGACTGTTGCTACGACCACATGTGCCATCGGGAGAGAGTGAGTTGGGCGGCGAGGCCCATCGAGGGGCAGTCGGTTGCGTCGGAGGCAGAGGTGGCAGTAGAGGATGGCCCGGATGGAGCATGTGTCCATTGGACGGAGAGTGGATGTGAGTTGAGGGGAGGGGAGGAGAATAGGAGGTAGATGAAGGGGGTGGAGGACCTTGCTGTATGCTTAAGGAACCGTTGGTTTGGGGTGCATATAAGCTGTACGAATAAGGAGGGCTGTGGCTGCTGAACATGGGAGGAATACTGTTGTGAGCGCCGTTGTTCAGATATGTGACTTCGGGGTGAGATATCGGCGAGGGATGGGTAGGGGGATACAGAATTGGTTGAGGGGAAGGAGTTCTAGGGGAGTGGAGAGTGTGGGGGACCAGAGGGTTGGGGTGGACTAGGTGTTGGTGGATTGGGGAAAGAGGTTGGGGGTGGACATGTAATGGGATGGGATGGGACACCTGGGGATGTGTTGTGCTTGAGCTTGAGTCAGGACTGCAAGGTAGAGTTCCGTACCTGTGTGATTTCTTGTAAGAATAAGCCATTTCTGTAGGCGAGGATGGAGGAGGTGTGGCATGATTTGGCCTTGGAGGAGATTCCTTGTTGTTGTTGGAATCTGTGCGATTGCGGAGCAAGATGTTTTCCAGAATGCTAGTTGTGGGTGGACTGTGTCGAGTCAAACCATTTCTGACATCATGTTCATAGTAAGGTTTTTGAGGAATGGGCATCAAAGGAGGAATTGTGGGCTGGTGAGGAGGGGAATCAATTTTGATTACTGTTGGGTTGTTTGGAGGAGTATTTATTCTTCGAGGTGATGATGGAGGTAAGGATGGTGTAGCTTGCACAGCAATAACTTCCTTTTCTTCATCTTGCTCTGGTGAGTCAGTTTTGTTTTTGTAATGGTAAGCTTTAGATATTTTTATCTTTACTTTCCGATATTCATTCTTTAAGACATCAGCTGGCTCAACCACAACAGACTTCTCTCGTTCTTGTGGTTTTTTGCTGTGGGTAAAGAACATATTATGAAAAAATGTGAGGGAAACGACAAAAACTTGTAATACCTTGGAGTAATGTTGAGAAAGAACCACAAATAATTATTCAATATTTACCTGAAATCTAAGACATAATTATTATCACTGTCAGAATCACTGCTATCTTCTGGGGGAGTGAATTCATCATGGTATCCATTGCTATGGTATCCTTCATCAGAACGCACAGATCCATCAGTAGGAGTGGTACGAGATTCATACGGGAGATGGTGATTTGAATCTTTACTAGGTGAATCACCAGGAGATGATGTAGATACTGCAATTATTTCAGGAGCAGCTGCTTGTTGTTGTACTTGTTGTCCTAGATTATAAGAATTATTATAAATAAAAAGTTTCAATATAACTTTTTCTCATAAAGAAGAGAAAATCTTCCACTTACTTATCCTTTGTAGCATAAGCTCCCCTGTCAAAGGGTAGTTTAGCCTCTCTGCAAACTCTCTGCAATACCATACTAAAAGTTCCTGATTAGGAAGTATTGGCTTAATGGTATAGAAATAAATATTCATCTGAAAAAATTAATTATTATTAAATTTAATTCATATGTCACTAATGCTATGTCTTGGTATTTTTTGTTGTCATACTAACCTTGTACTGACATGCTATCAGGTTTTGCGATTCAGATGAATATGCTGGATTGACATATCGCATCCAGTTCGATTTGCTTGTATCATAACCATCCATGTAGTAGAACAACTCATTATTTTTGTACACCTATATGAAAGATGATTCTCAGTTTTAAAATTTTTAATTTGGAAGCTTAAGAAAATTCTATATTAAATTTTATACAGTTGAATGATATCACTTATATTTCTCTTAATATAAAGTGTAATTGAAACTAATTAGAAAGAGAAACAGCTATTTTGCATTTATGTACCAACTTTCATTCTATTAAAATGTTTCACATTGCTCCAAAATCCTTTTCTTTGCATACTTATTTTAAGTACATTTTCTTAAGCAATTCAGTTAGGAACTTATAGTTATGTGTGTGTATTAAACAGTAATTATATTAGACAATTTCTGAGGTAATGGATAATTAATTAAATTTTAAGTATTACATTACTAATATTAGAATTACATTTGTATCCAATCAGTATTTTTTTTTGTAATAAGGAATTATGCATTAATATGCTATGTAGTACCGAATTAATCTTTATTGTATCTTTATAGAATAGAAATTTATCACTCGAGTATGATGACCGTTTGTAATTTTGTTTAGAAAATTTAGAATCCCTTTTCCTTGGTTGCTGTGTATATAGCAAATGGTTTTACAAATGAGCAAAGAAAGTTATAGTTGCAATAAATATGCAAGGATAATTTTCAACAAATATAATTTTATAAAAGATAATACAATTTGAACCCTTTTATCTTTGAAAGATACAAAATACCAATAATCTGAAGTTTTCAGTACAAGGCTTTGTCAACCTATACATATGGATTATTAACTACTTAAATCTGCTATTCTCTGGGAATTAGGTATACTTTTCTCTTGATAAAAAATAAAATATGTAAAAGTATTTAAATTCATTGTAAAAATTTTGTGAATACGTGTGATTAATTATTGAATAAAATTGTTTCAATTGAACTTAAAACAGTGTTTCAGTTGATCTATAACTAAAAATGAGTACTAGAAATATTTTCCAATAAAAGATACCAAAGAGTTCAAATAATAATATTTCATGAACTTCAGATATTATGATTTTCTTTAATTTTAGTGAGGTATTAGCTATAGGAACAAAAATTTCACCTTTCCTCCTTTACAGACTCAAATCAAAACTTCCTTATGATATTTTGTCGTGTACTTTCATGAAAATATTTTTGATGATAAACATTAGTTCACTTTTTGGAAAAATAATTTCCTGCACCACCCAGAAAAGAGGGAAAATGTCTTGAGAAGTATAGAGTGAAAAACCAACAGCCATTACGTAAGTCTAATCATTAGTCATGCATTTTCTGTTGATTGCTTTGTATTTTTTATGTAATACTATATGCTGTTAGAGAATCCATATCATCCTAGCCATTGAACACGAATTTTATGCTTTAAAATGTACCTCTTTTATAACTCTTGAAGAGGTATGACATTAGTTCGATATACTTAAATGTGGCCAATTCCTTTGTTAATAGAAATGTATACATTCTTAATATAAAAAAATTTATTGTATCCTCACAATCAGAGTTTGTGTTCTCCAAAATATATCTTTTTTAAATATTTCTCAAAGCTTTCATTACAAGAATGAAGTTAGTATCATATTTAGTTTCTTTATTAAATGTTTTCTACTTGAAAAGCAATTTACTATCCTAAAAGATGAAGAAGCATTAGGAAATGTACCTTTGGCCAGTTTCTTGGTTCTTCTTTGATTTGCACCTGATAGTATGAATTAGAAGATTCACATGAAAAAAGAAGGACAGAAAAAGAAGTGGTAAGATTAAATAGCCCAAAACACCAGAATTATGAAGATAAAGTATTTCTTTTAGAAGCAATATTGTACATTATATTAAACTAACAATGAATTTTGAAAATTATACTTTTCCTCATAAAACATTTTAATTTTAATTTTCTAGTAAATTGACCCAAAATATTCACCTCTTTGGAAAAAATTTCCACCTCACTATGAGTGTAACATTCCCACAATTTTTATCATCAAGAAACCATTAAGGAAAATAATTTTAGTTTTTGACAAAGTGTTGAGAAAAAAAAAATTTGATAGTTTGAAGTTTCTTTTTAGAAAGATGTAAATATTTTGTTCAGGTTTTTAACTAAAAAATGTGAAGAACATATAAAAAAATTAATGTTGTAAATTGTGAATTGGCCTGATGAGCTTTTGTGTACAAAGCGTTACAATTAGTAATTAGTACTTACCCTCCAGAAATATTTGCGATTAGCAGAATTGGGAACTGCATCTTTGGCATAGACTTCACCCACTAAGGGTCCAAAACGAGTACCTGTAGGGATATATCCAGTGCTCCACACTCCTTGCACCTGCAAGCAAAAGAAAAGGTGCTATATTCAAAGGTGCCTATGAAATTTTCTGTTTTGAACAGTTGTCTTCAGAAAGAATTTTAGAGCTCTGAAACTTCTGGGGAGATAACAGAAAAAGACACTAGCACTATGAAAAGGCAAATAAAATTTAATAATTAACTATTATTTGCTTTAATTGAAGTCTTATCTTGTAGTGTAGACATCACATATGCAAAATGGATTAATTGACCCAAATTTAAAAGCACAAAGCAGCATTACTGATATTAAAATGAGAGATAATAATTATAAATTGATTGTCAAAAGTGAAGTTACAAACTATGTATGATCATATGGAGAACTATAGAAAAATTTATTCTCTGGAAGAAAGCACGAGACCATTTCATCCATTCCAATCGAGGGACCAAAGGCAGTGGCAGATTTATCATTTAGTTTTGTACCCCAAAGTAAAATCATGGCATGCATTCCCTAAAATAATGATACAAATTGTTAGCGACTTGTTATGATACCTGCTGTATATCAACAAATTTATATTTGATAGGATATAACAGTTATGTAACAAATGTGTTCTATAATAAAATCTTCAAATTATTTGAAAAATATTGCTAATAAATCATAAATATTATTACAACTCAAAAAAATAATATTAATGAGACTGCTGATGTACGCAATAACTGCGAAAAGTGGAACGAAAATGGTGACCTGAGAGTTGGGCAGACAGGAAGGATGGGAGTGGCAATGCCAGGTTCAAGAGTTTAGCGAATTCTTTTCCGCACTGTTCTCTGAAAGGAAAACAATGCTACTCAGAAATGAGACATTCCAAAACACATTTAATTTTTGAATTTCATAAAAATTGTTTGAGCCTTTCTTGAGAAATAAAGTATTGGCACGGAGAAACAAAATGAATAATCAGTATTAAAGAGAAAATGAAAAGAAATGCATATTTATCTCTACAAGTAAACTTTCATAAATTTTTGTACGGACTTCTGAATTCATTAGTGTTTGCTGTTATTCGTGATTCTGATAGTTTAGTGTTGATATAATAAAATAATTCGGTGTCCGTTAATAAATGAAAATAGTTAATGAAATATTTTTGTCTAGATATTTACTTCAGTTGAAATATCATTTCACATGCACTCGGGGGTTCATAATACGGAATTGTTTGAATTAGAATATGAAAAAAAAGTTTTGAAAACAACTGACTTATCTTACTTGCCACCATGTTGTGCAAGGCTTCTTCCTTTCTCTTACCTGACCTTCCTTGGTCGCCTCTTGTTCTTTTTGATCCCGACACTAGGGTATCTTTCATTTTCCTCTTTCGTCCTCTTTTTTTAACGATATATGTATAGTTTTGAGATATGTTGATATTTGAGTTTTGAGTTGTAATTCAGAAGGGTTTTTAGTGGGTATGGTTGAGTCATTCGGCGAGTCCCACACGCGGGCAGAGTCATGTTGGCTCTTCTTAGTGCGTAAGTGCATTTTCCCTTCCTGTACAAGTTTTTAGGACTCTAATGACCTCGATGTCGACGAGCCGCAAAGCTCCACGAAAAAAATCCAATTTATCTAGATCCATCAATAAAGTGTATGTCATGCAATTTTTTTGTGAAATATAATTTTCACTTGCTTAGTTATTCAAGTTCTTCTACATCAAATGGATAGAGCGGGTGTACGACTACTCTAACCACCAATTTAAGTTTTCTGGGTAAAATGAACTCTTGAATTTCTTGTGAATATAAAAACTTATAATTATTTATTTGTCGAAGAATATTTATCAGAATTAAGAAATAACTTAGTTCTGATGGGAAAATCAAGTTGTGGGAAAATCAATCATGTTTGAGCATGACATTCAGTTCTCGAGTTCCAGATGACATTTAACGTACGTTCGAGTTATCTTCCATTTGTACTCGTGATAAGAAGCCATTAGAAAGTTTTTAGCCTCGTGTGGACCACAAAAAGAAGCGGTTCTATATAAAAAATACAATGAAGTACTACTGCATTCGTAGTAAAAATTATGAAAGTACTAAAGATTTATTAACGCGATATAGCGATCCGTCGCACTCGTACGCTTGGGAATCATTGCGAAATTTTGAAAATCTTGTATGAAACGAGACCTGCCCTAACTGTTCCGGCACTGCGAGATTTTGGCGGCTCCCCCACTCTTTGTTTTACTTATTAACTTAATTCCTTTATTCAATAAATTGTTAATATTAAATGTTAAGTTTAAACTACAGGGGTGAAGAAATGAAACACATCTACATCAAATATATACATATACATCCATGTACACACACATTCATATACTATGTAAATCTTGAACGTTATACAACACTACTTTCTTATGCATATATTTTTTCTGTGTACCCTACACGTGGAGAAGATATGAGACAACTTTCGGTCAGGTGAAAATGGCGACGAGCCGGGAATCGAACCGGAGTTTAGGTCTGGAAAACCCGGTCTGGATGGAAATGGTGTACAGTTGTGGAAGGCAAACGGGTGGTGTAGTGCTCAACCCCCTTGCGATCAAAGCAGGTCCCTGGTTCGATTCCCGACTCGTCATCCTGACCAAAAGTTGTCACTACTTTCTTCTAGTAATTAAAAAGTTCAAAGATAATGAAAAACTGAAAAAGAAATTGAGTATCTGTGAGAGACGAAGGCGAAAGCCGAAACTGATTCGTCCAATATATGATTTTCATCTGAATTTTGTGTTTCTTTTTCTGTTTTTCGTTATCTTTGTAGATACACTATGGGGGTTAAACGTATCCTTTTGTCGGGGTGATTGATTTCACTACTTCACAGGTTTTAACTGCATGTCCCATAACGAAATACCCTTCAAAATAAATAAGTCAGTAATCAGGAGAAGGGCGAGTTTTATTCTATTAAATTGGAGCAGAAACTAAGTGATCGTAGAAAGAAAAAACATAAGATGGAAAAATATTTTGGTGCCAACAACAGTAAGACACGTCAAATCGTCTGCAATTCCTGAGAATTGGTGTCTGTGCAGTTGCCTATAGCACTCACGAATTTGAGTTGAGTTTCACTACACAAAGTTCAATCACAATGTTCATATGCTGCAGTAATGACACTTAGTTGTTTGACTGATCTGAGCTCGGGTAGCGAGGGAAGACGTCTCGGTCATCCGTGAGCTGGCTCGTGACAGAGCGATACACAGAGGTTCGGTATCTTTGAGTGCAGAATGTCTTCCGTGTGATAACATGTAATATCTATTCAAGTGTTACGAGTGATCATATGTAGCATTAGGTGCGAGTGATAATGTGTAGCATATCATAATACTGCTACACTTTGTAATGCTAAATTGGTCTGCATCGCCATTGGCAGGCATCGGATTATACTCAAGGTTCAGACAAAGAATAATTTTTGTTCAAACAATGAAAAGAACAGTAAAACTAAACCTCAAATTTTGATGATTAATTACAAGATGACTATTCATCTCTTGTTTATCAGTGAGAAAGAAAATAATGGTTAAGTTGCCGGCTATTTTCGAAACTATCTTTTTGTAATAGAATCGTCCCAGCACAGCTGATTCTCTTAATTCGAAAAGAAAAACTGAAGTCTATGAATTTAGAGCTAGTGATTCAATATCAGTCAAGAGCCAATAAAACTTTCCATGCTATTCAACATAACTGCGAGAAATCTAGAACGCCCATCTGAAAAGATCCCATCTCGATGAGCTCATGAACGCTCCAAGGAAGCAGAATACACTACACAATGAACTGCTAAACATAACTACGGATATCTCATTCAAATGTGTCTGAGCAAATGCCAGAAAACGTCGTTGCCAAAAAAGGGTCGGAATAAGTGGAGTTGGGTTGGCGTAGGTCAACATAAACCCACGAGCCTATTCAGTTTGCTCCGCTCTTGAGAAAATGATTTTTCTCCGCTCTTGAGTTTACTCCGCAACGTCAGAAGAATCATAAAAAAATAGAACAATTGTGTTTAAGGCTATCACCAATGACGCTGTATTTATCAAGGGAGACGAAAAAATCTTATTACTTCCACATTTTTGTTGTTTTTTAGAAGATGAAATGCGAATCCATTTCGAGGATGAAAAAGATGAAGAGTGGCGCTAACGAATACGGTTTTAACAACTTAATAATCCGAACTTTCAATGAGCAAAATATTTGACTCAAAAATAACATTTTCTTTCGAGAATGAATTTTAAATTTAAATTCAATGTATACTATTTGTAATATATTGGTTAAATTTTCAGTATATTTTTTGTTTGACATTGTGAATCAATTCTCGTTGCGGATATCCCTGAAGGATTGAAATCGATACAACCGATACGAACAGTAGAATGTATTATACATAATTTCAACTGAAATATTTTCATACTTTTAACATGATCTATGGAAACAATGGGCGCCCGCCGGACAGGGGGAAGGGACGGGACTGGTGACCCCTCCCTGGAAATTGGAAAAGGTGGATTAATATGAAAATTAAGTCGAAATTATAATATAATAAATAAATAAATTTATTGTCAAAAAACAGTACAAACTGCGTATGACCACGTGGAGGAAAAAAAACTAATTTACTCTCCGGAAGCAAGCAAGGGACCATCCCATCAATTCCGATCAAGGGCCCTAAGGCAGAGGCGGATTCAAAAAATTCAGCAAAAATTCCTAGATAAGATAAAAAGTTAGCTGCGAGTTATAATACTAATAGAATGTCAATATGTTTGTAATTTTAAGCAAAAAATTACATGTAAGTTATTATCGAACTATAGATTATTCTGAGTATAGTGCTTAAAAATCAAAAGAATTGAAATAACACTAAATTCACGATTTATTGTTACAATAGACCCGTCCCTAGACAAAGCCTAGAGAACCTGTATGATAAATCCGCCTCTACCAGAAGGAAAAACGGAGAAAAACCCGGGCCAGGATGTAAATATACTCAGATATACTCAGATAAATTGTCTTCGCCACACCGAGAAAAGAAAATAGTGCTATTCTTGAATGTTTATTTATTTATGTTGTATTTGTATTGTGTTCATCAGTTGATATTATTGATTTTTATCCCACAAATTATATATTTACTAGAACTACACCCATGAGCGCTTCATAAATTCCGTCGGTTGTACACAAATTCAGTCTTTTTATTAGTATGACAAAAATAATTTGTTGGCGATACAGTCACAAAAAATTATTTATTTAAAGCTTCCAAGTCTATATATGTTCGTCAGAAATCACGTTTTTCTTTATGAATAGAAGATCGCAATTTATTTACAAGTTTGTTGAGAGCGATTTGACACTTTTTTACTGATAGATGAGTAAAGAACTGAACAATACAGTTACACATTTGCAGTCTTTTTTTAATAACCTTCGCTAGTGGATACGATAGTTCGTCAATCTTTCGTTCGGGTATATTCGGTTCCGAGTATTTTCGGAACGTTAGGATCAGAGTCGAAGCGAACTAGAAATTTCCTCTCCGGGATTTTTGTAACTAGCTCATTTCAAGGAGTATCGCTGCTAAACAGAAGCACAGGCAGTATGACAGAAGTAAACTTGGGGACGGGTTTAAACTCCAGCAAGCCATAGATATCAGCCACAGTATTAATATATAGAAGGTTATGCATATCAGTTAATGATAGTAATCTATCAGTGGACTAATTGAATATTATTCAAATCATTATAAATCTATTATTCGTGATTGGGGTTTGATGCAAAGAGTTTTATTCTCTTAGGTCCTCAACGTACGTTACGGAACACACGGGATGCGGGAGAAATGGACGAACAGACGAGACAGCATTGCAGTTGAAGTGGTAGTAAATAATATAAGCGCGAAAAGTGATATGTCATGTATATCTAGAAATGGTTGAGAACAAGAGAGCCATAAAAAATCATGTTAAGTCTTCATGAGTGGACGTCCTCAAAATGGCGATTCGGTAACATTAATGAAATATCTATTCTTTATTGTCGTACCAAGTAAACAAAGTTATTTATTCGTCACTCGATATCATCGCGAAACGTTGAGGTGGTTCTCAGGGTAATTATCCTAAAAATTATTATTCCCTCAGATCTTTTTGGGCAAATATAATAATTTTCTTATTTACTTAAACCGAAATAACGTCAAATAGTTAATCATGGTTCGGAAATTGAGGAGATATTGTGCAATTAAGCAAAAATTAGTCTGTAATTATCACCTGAATGTTAAGTGGTGTGGTTTATTTCTATCTCGTTGAATTAATGTCATTATTTACAATGGAAAAGTTAGCAGGTTTAGTAGACGATTTCTTGCACAATCTGGTTTGCTATGAAGCGGTGTTTTACTATGAAGTTGTGTTATGGAAGAAATCACAATATAAGATGTGTTTTTGGTTTAACAATTTGTTTCCGCTGATTTTATACACTTCAAATAATATATTTATATCAGAAATTACTATTACGGATATAACCTTTTTTTCAAAACGAAATTTAAATTCTAATACAAATACTGTAAGAACAGATCTAAACACTAGTGAAAGATAAATATTTATGTTTTATGAGTGAACAAATTATATTCAAAATTGCGTCCCAAATTTTTGTTCTAATAATCCCAGGAAACGTTAATTAAAGTTTCGTTCTTTGCTAAAATTTATGTTAGTAGATTTTACTATCACTCTTTTGAATAATAAACTGCATTGTTGACCTTGTGAAGAAGATTAGAAAAACAACAGGACCAGAGAAAACGTCACGAGAATAATTACTACCTAAATAATTGCGGAAAATGTGATGTTTGCTGTGGTTTTCTGCTCTAGACTTCCGTATTTTAGAAACGTTTGTGTCGCAACGAGCTACGTCTCACATTTGCGATATTAAATTTTCATTATCCTCTAAAATGCGTAAGTTTGCGTTCTCATCTACTCAAAGGGAATACGCACTGTTACTCTATTAATAATTTGTGAAAATAGATGATGAAGAGTGAAACAAATGCACACTCTGAAGCAGTTTTTCACTGTCGAGCGAATGTGCGCCCGCCCACACACACACATTATATAT
>NNCF01126586.1:330712-357352 GCA_002313205.1 Laupala kohalensis | reverse complement strand
TATGTATGTATATATATATATATATATATATATATATATATATATATATATATATATATATATATATATATATATACTTTTGTTAATTTATTTTTGTTTACTTTGTTAAACTGACAAGATTATTTATTTTATTTACACGAATACATTCACTTGACCAAAATAGCGGTTGAAGCATTGTGGGTGAAAATTAAAAATTTGTCTACTTAAATAGTACATAAAATTAGAATATTATATAAGTAAAAATGAGCATTTTTATGGAAATCGTATGTTTATTTTACGCCAGAAATACACCGGAGTTCGTGTTTTAACATTTGCATTCTTAAGCAAAAGAAAGGCAACCCGCAAAGTCGAGGCGTGGTGCGTGTTGCATGATACGCACAGTCGGCCACGTTTTACAAATAAACGGGTTTGGATAGAATCACTGTTATTTTACGGATGAATGATAAGAAAAGAAAAATAAATTTCACATTATTTCTACGAGTATTAAACTTGTTTAATGAAACAGTATTGCATACCTCTAAGAGCAAACAATAATCAATGCAGAATTTTCAAATTGTTTGGATATTGGTCATATGTTGGCAAATGTAGAGAATGAAAGGCTGTGGAAATACGGATTGATATTCTATCAAATAAGTTAAATTTCGTTAACTTAGTAAACAGATATAATGAAAAGAACGACTCCTATATTTTCTAGTGCGGGATAAATTTCCCAAGTTCGTTAATTCATTCTAGACAAAATATTCTTCAAAAAGACCAAGTCACAGCAACAACTTATGAATTTTATTTCAAGCAATAGGAATTTCTGACTGAAGTATTCATTAAGAAATACGAAAACACAGTTTCCTGCGAAAGTAATGTTTTAAGGTTCTTGGAGAATTTGACTTTTATTCTGAAGGGAAAATTTGAAGTTGTAAAGATTGTAGGATACTACTTTACGTGAATTGATTTTCCATGACAAGGTTAGGCTTCGGTTCACTTGAATATTATCAAAGTTAATATAAGTATTATATTTTTTCAGAATGAAAATTTATGGTTAAATTTTTACATATACTATTCTTTATCTGAACAATCACATTAATTCTTAGACGAGAAAATGAAGGTATTTTTTTCAAAAGAATTTAAAATGTATGCTTCAAATCCTTTAAGGGTCTTACAGAGAGATTAAGAATCAAACTGAACTGGTGTAATAAGAATAAAGAGCTAATAAGAATCCGTTATCTCTGCCATGTTATCTCTGGATTCTCGTGCAACAATAATTGACGAATTTGCGGAAGAACTCGGCACTTTTATTTCATTTTTTACGTTATCATCATTATTTTTGTATGTTTTAACTGACTGTAACCTGAGGAGGAAAGAAAATTTTTTTGCTTTAAAATATGGTTGAAATGTAGTATGCCAATTGTGTTCAAGTATCCAGTTTAATGCAGTTATTAAAAAATATTAAATAAATAAATTTGTGGTAAAAAAGCAGTAATTATAAAAGAAACTTTGAACATGACCTATTATAAAGGCTATTCTAAACAGGGTCTGCCAATATGGAAAATTATTGATAAAATTATTGAACCCAAATGTAAATATGTTAAATCAGAACATTGAATTAGCACAAATTTTGTATCCCTCTAGATCTATTCGCGTACGTATCGCGACCATCCAAGAGTTCCACGGACAAAATGAGAGAGAAACAATTGGGATACCTGACACACAGCGTCTGCGCGGCGGCGCGTCGTCTTACCTCCTCATCGTGGCTGTGCAGCCTCTGGGACGCCCGCCCGGGGGAAGCCCCTGCCGCGTCGCGCCGACCAAAACAATTGTCGGCAAGAGCGGCTCGGTGGTGGAAGTGGCGACTAATTAACAACGCATGTGCTTTGCAGCGCTGGGACCGTGTTCGGTCGAGTGAATACTACTGGGTTTCTACAAGTTTTTATGAAGGTGCACATGCAATCAAATATATGTACGTGCTCCATCCGAGATTCAGAGGGATTGTCGTAAATTAACATCGCATTTTATGAAATGTTGTTCGTCTTTTTGGAACGTGACATATTAATTGTGATTAAAGTTTATGATGTGAATTCAGATATCTGATGCCGTTACTCTTCAAGAATATATCAAAGTAAAGCGATACAAGAGATCAACGCTAGTTCCAAAATAAATCTGCGCAATTTTAAGAGAGAAAACAAGTGCGGCAGGATGTAATGGAAGTTTGTACGGCCATGGTCAAAATGCCAGTGTGTCCATGTGCCGACCGGACGCGCGCAAGGGCGACAGACTGCACGACGTTGCAAAACGTCGCGTCGCGACGCCCTCTGCCTGTGAAATGCGCGCGAGGATACGCGACGCAATAGATGGCGGCGGCGGTGGCAATGGTAACGGCGGTGGTGGCAGCAGCGCGTTCACGTGACGCTATGACGTCACTCCGGTGCATGGTGCACCGCGCAGCGGGGATTGCGGGGAGTCACCGCAGTTCTGCGCCCGAACGGCGGCACGCGCCCGCCCAAGGGCTTGCTCCGACAGCGGGTGATCGCTTGCATGCGAAAGGTGATGGGGTTGAAGAGGAGCGGGGCTCGATTGCCATAAGAAACTCCTCGATTGGGGTTGGAGAGATGTTTATTCAGAATTCATGCATTCTTATTCAGCGTATCTAGAAAATTATTCGGAGAAAATCAAGAAATAATATCTTCGACTTTTCGAAAACAATGTTCAAAATGTTTTCTACAGTCCTTTTGAATACATGATTAGTTCTTTTTAGACTTCTAATGGCATTTCATATCACAAGAATCATAAGAAAATAAACAAATACTAATTATTCTCAATGATACATCCACCAAGACAAAATGACGGATTTGATTTTCTTCTTCATAGAAAAGCTTTGAACATCAATATATTTCCATTGAATTTCACCTAAAAAAATCATCGTATTTTCATCTGTAATTCAAAAGAATCTGTAATTCACTTTAGAACAACAAAAGGAAGCGCTTCTGTTATACATGTAAAAAATTGTATTTTGTTACCAAATGTGATTTTCTTGTGGATTCCCTACGTAGTGTTTATTAGTTTTCGCTTCAACTCCCTGAAGTGATATCTTCAGATGATAGTTCTTCTGTTTCTCTTCAGATCGTTATGTTGCGAGCATTGCATCCTGAAGATTCCACAAGAGCTTATTCCAGAGGGACAAAGGAGCATTCTGCTGTGATTGGGGGCATTCCCGGGAGACGTTACATCACTAGATCGCCTTCGTTAATATAATAGACGGAGGCGCCAGCTGCAGTTATAGTTAGCTACTATACAAGCCTCTTAGTCGTCATACATCGACATTAAAAGGGATTTGATATTCATCATTACCTTCTTTCATTCTTGATTTATTATTATGCGTATGACCATTTGTATGTTTTTTAAGCATCAATCGTGTATTTAGCATTGAGAAAAAATTGTTTTTTCCCTTTTGTTATCATTTTCACCACTTTTCGTGTCGTTTGGTAATAGCTCGCCATTTTGAAACATGAAATTTCACTGGTAATTTTTAACTAGCTTTTCATATTTAGCAATGATTATGGTAGGAGAATGATGAGTTCATATGATTCTAATTGTAACCCAATTCTCTCCTTAACATAAAAAATTAAGAAAAAAAATCTAATTTTGGTGGTTAATAGTCACCGCCTTTAAAACATCCACATAAGGGTACAAGAATCTTGAAACGTTACAGTTCTTTGATTTGCGAGAAGTCCATTACGAAGCATAGATTACTCTTTCTTGTGCCAGGCTATTCAAACGCTCCATAGTTTCTGCGTTTGCCAAATAATGACGTCAACCATTACGAGTATTCACTGCTCCGACTGTGAGCCATAATTATATAGGTCTTCTTATGATCCAAATCCAGAGATTACTGCAGGCAAGCGGATGAAGCTCTGTGTGAACATGAAAGTTCCTTTTCTTGGAACACATAGAAGATAGAAAACATCTCACAATAATTGCCTAGATTTTTGTCGATTCTAATAAACAAAGTTAATAAGTCCATTACTAGATTAGAAGAATGGAATACTGTGTGAATATGTCGTAACATTAACGGAAAATCTTAAGATGTTGTTACATAACATGCCTTAACAACTCAACCAGAGAGATGGATTGTCCTTTCCAAAATTGTTTATTTTCTGTTTTTTTTGTGAAACGCCTCATTTGAAAAGATGCACACTGATAAACGAATATGTTGATTGATTATTTCTTTTCTACGTAATATGTTGAATAAACAATAAGGCATTAATTTCTTTATTGTTCTCAATATTTTTATGGAAAATGCTTTTTCAATCAAATGATTTTTTAAACATTCCTTTATCATTTACCGGAGAGTTCTTCCCGTACGTTGTCACTCCGGGGATCTTTATATTGCTTTTCTCTCTTTCATCGATGCCCCCGCGCCGAAGTTGAGGTTGTGAATTGCATCCTTTCTTATGGCATGTTATTACATTCATGATTAACTCTTCTTGCATCATTTATATAATTATGTATGTAATTATGGAATTGAATTATAAATCTCTTTCTCTCATCGGAACTATTGTGAATGTCCGCACTTTGCATTTGGTCAATGAAAATAATTTGCTTTAGTTTCTCCGAGGATCCTGCAAGCATTAGGGAAAGTGTCAACATAGTTTCCTTCATTTTTCATTATAGTATTTGTGGTGGATGTGTTGTAGGGGGTGGGTGGTACGGTTATTGTTAGTAGGTGTGTCGGTTTACCAACAACTTGGGCCACGTGGAGGTGTTAATAGGAGTCGTTAGTAATAGCTAGAGTTAGTAGGGTAGTAGGAGTGTTTAACAAGGAGGGTTCGCTTTCAAGTGTCACAGCTGTATGAACTGGGACATTGAAGTGAAAAGCCGTCGGAAATCGAGCCCGGAGTGTCTTAGTGGCGAGCAAGTATGCTAATCCTCGAGCGGAGTAATTGTTTTCTTCTTTGTGATCAAGTGTCTAACGAATTGACGAGAATCTGAAGATCTTCATTCCCTGAAATCTTCATAGATGTGGTAAATCAGTGTTACGATCAGGACAAAATGCTTGTCCATTCAACTAACAGGAGATCAAATTGTATTCAAGGACTCCCTATATGACAGTAGCATGGTCAGAATCACTCTCCGTCTTGTTTGATTCTCGGAATGGACCCGATTCTTCTTCTATAGCGGACTGATGAGGCTTAGGAGTCATGTCTAAATGTTGAGATATGAGTAAAATTCCCGGAAGTGTTTAAACTCCGACCGTTCATTTAGTAGCCATTCTACCTCAGTCCCATAATATGGTAGCGAAAGAAATTTTACTTGATCAATTTTGGAGTGAGGAAGTTCTTTGTGGATTCCAGATTTTTACAATCCATCTCCTGAAGCCCGTTCCTTCAATGATTATGAATTCTTTTCTGTGCAGCCAAATGTTTGTTGGGAAGCTGTAATTATTAAAAAACAAACTGATGTTCCATATTATCACCTTCTCCTGAAATAATTTCACGGGTTTACGTTTTCAGCTGCATTATTTTGATCGCTATGTAAAAAAAGATTCAGAAGAGGTTTGTTTGTGGTTAAAATTCTTTTCAGACTGTTCATGTACTCTTCCTCTGTATAAATAGTTTTTAAAAGTTTTAAAAGCACGTTTTTTTGTAAAGGTTATAAAGTAATCGTGTTTTTCTTTTAACGTTAAAAATATCATTTATTTAATCTTGTATTAATAATTCAATGTATTACGCATAATTATATTGTAAAACAGTCCAAGAAATGAAGGAAGCAAAACTAAATATTGCAGTATGGTCGCCTATGATCTTGGTAAAATCTGCTTCGTAAGTGCGAGAAACTATGACGAAAATTTAATTTTAAATTTGACGATTGTAAATAAAACTAAATCCAAATCCCAGTTGTAAACAAGTTTACAGTAAAATGCAGGGAGTTCTAGAGGTGGAGTCACTGAGTACAATATGACAGTTGCCAGTGTAATATTTATGAATAAACAATGAAATGCATATATACTTGATTATTTTAACTCATTTCTTTTCAAGTAATATAGTTTTCATCTTGAAATTTTGCTACTTTATATCGAATTAACGTTTTGAAATTGAAAGCAGTAAACTTTCAGGGAGAAAATGATATTACAAAATATGGAATTAGTTGAAAGTATCAAGTATCTAATATGAAGTTGTGTTATCTAATTTGTTTATAATCGTAACTCTGGCTACATGGTATATTTGTTTCTTTTTATCCACTTAAGTTAATATTAACTTGGCGATCCAAACTACTATATCCTACTCTCTTTAACACTTAACTTGTTTGCCCATTTTTTACAGCAATGTTTTGGGTGAGATTTTATGTAAATTGTTAATGGTAGTGCATTTCTATCCCTAAGTAGTTTGTTTTATTTTTATGGCGAAGTTCCTTTCTGAATTCAACCCTCCCTAATTTTAGAGATAAGAAGTTAAGTTTTGCTTCTTTTAATTTTTAATTAATTAGATGAGTGATAAATTTATCGAAATTTCAGGACAAAATGCTTGCAATATGAGTATCAGGAACTAGTCAGTAATGGTTTCAACTAAATATATAGATATTAATAGAGCGAATTTGAACTGTCTTCCAATCTCATGTGTAAAGCTATGAGGGAAGTGTGGGGAGTCAAAAGTGAGCGAAATGTTTCCTATGTACAGCAGATGCCAGTTGATTCGTACTTTGCGGACACACTCCGTGCACCCAAATATACTTACTTTATGTATCAAAAGATACCAGCGAACGTAATCAATAAGAGATGAAGAAATTGACGTTTTTTTAGTGAAGAAAGGTCTACGTAGATCTGTCTATTTTAAAACACTCCGAAGTATAAAATTTAACGAACATGGGTATTAATTTGGTTAAAATATAAACATTTGTAAGGTATTATTTTAATATTATTTATGTAAAAAATAACAGAAAGAAGACATACGAGAACAAATTGTAAATATTTCCTTTTTCATCAATATCCTGAACAGTTAACCCTGAGGAGTTTTCGATTTGTAATAGAAAGGCGATCCCCAACGCCTTAGGTTCTGTATCTAAAACGAGATTAGGCGAAGATGTTGGCTTAATCCCCTCTCCTTTACATAACTCACCAGCCTTAAGGGCTATTATTTAGAACTAAGCCAAAGGCATGCAGTCATACAAATTGCACCAAACAAACTTCAACATAGAAAGTTTATTGGAGTTTGAAGAGGTACTTGAAAAATAACCAACAAACGAAACCAATATGTTGCAGACAGAGGTGTGTAAAGGAGGTACTCACATCGCTGAGTGCCTGGCTGGGCTTGAGCACGAGGTTGCGTGGTACTGAGGTCTGTGCTCGGTTGGGGCAACCGGGCTCCGTGGGCAGGTCGGGCACGATGTACACCACGTGCCTCTCAAACTCGTCTTCGCGCATGGTTGCCAGGTCCCAAGCGGGGCCGTTGCCTGCGGGCGAACTCACGCCGCTACCCGCTGCAGCGCCGCCTGATTCGCTGCCCGTCGCCGTGCCGTTTGCGGGGCCACCCCCGGAGTTGCCAGCGCCACCGCCACCGCTGCCGCCACCTCCGGGACCACTGCCCGCGCCGCCGCCCGACGCGCTCTCCTGCAATGCAAACAACAACAACAACAACAACTTAGCATTTATTTCTGTTTTATTGTTGAATGGGGATAAATGCTGACTTTTGATGTATACCCAGAATCGTAATATATTTATTTGTAGGATTTCTTCTTCTTTGGAGAGGGGGACTTTTTTAATGTCGCATTTGTCTAAGAATTTGTTTTGCTATTGAATAGGTATTTTTTATAGGGTTAAGTGGTTTATTCCTCTATAAATTATGATTTTTAATTATTAACAATACCATTGTTTATTTGATTCAATTGATTTTTGTAAGAGTTGATGGATGTCTTTTTCATTCCACAATATATAGTACGTTAATTTTTAAGACTCTGTGAATAAGTCATCAAAAGTACTTATAAAAATATTGTCAAATATTATTCCATTCTGTGTTATAAAGTGACTTTCCGAATTATAATCTATCATGCATGTGTTATGTTTTTAATTCGACCCTTTTACTTCTAATTTGATGCTTTGTCTACATGTCCGAGGTAAAATGTATATTGCAGTGTGATTGGAACTCTAAATTGTTCAGGTTATACAAAATAATACAGTTATTTCCTTTCAATCATTACAGTATACCTCAAGATTCATGATAACTGTAACCTTTCATGGGAAGCAGAAATAAAGAAAATTGTGGATTAGTTTAAAATCCTAAAGGACATAATAAAAACTTATATCAAACTGTATATAGAATACTAGCGATTAAACTCTACCTTGAACACCTAAGGTTTCCGCAGTACTGAAAAATGCCACGTTTCGTGAAATTCTAGGAATTAATAATGCGAAGATAATTGGAACCACATACAATGACATTAATCTCCTTGATTGAATACACACTATCTTCATAGTTGTCGAATTGTGAACAATCATCTCATTCTTGTGGACTAACGAGCTAGGAGATCAGACATTATTCCGTTTCCAACCCACTTCCCGAACCCAAGAAGACGTTTGAAGGTGGGATTCCTCAGTGATTCCCACTCGGCAACAGCTTTACACCTGACCAAATACGGACGGACATGGTGAGGGGGTTGACATGGTGCAGTGGACCGTGGCTGCGCAGGACGAAGGTCAGGGCCACGTACACCACCTGTCTGCCCGCACTACACTAGGTCGGGATCGACCGCGACGGCGCTCCGCCCCCGATGCGTTCCCACAGCGGCTGGGAGTGTGACTACCAAGGGGTTCTTTTTTTTGGGGGGGGGCGGAGCACGTGGCATCATTGAACTCAGGACCCCGCCCTATAGGTGGGGCGGGGCCACAAAGGTGGGAGGACACGGAAGACCACTGTACCTCGACCTTTAGCAATGTGGTTTGAAGAGCGGACGCTTGCCAAGGACAAAGCGGGTGGGGGCGCCTATCACTGATCTTGGCCAAGGGAACTGCGGATGCGATGCTAAAGGTTTCTTCTCACTTACACAACACGTTTCGGATGTTGCTCACTTCATGTTTATGTGGCTCGAAACAAGGATTGGCAATGTTCGATGACAGTGAATATCCCGCATGTGTCTGACAAAAGGTCTCGATTGTTTTGGAAGAGGGCGATATCATTTCAAAGGGAAAACAGGCTGTGATATTTTAGTCCTCCTTAAAATTGTTTTTTGAAACAAGAAATTGATAATCATTTTGAAAAAGTGCAGAAAAGTTTGCAGAGGAGGGACAGAGAGCAGTAAACTTGTATGACAGGTCACCTTCCACTGATAAGGAATCCTATTTAAATTCTACTTAAAAGTTAATGATGCATTCAAATCAGCAACGCGCTGGGATAATTTTTGGGAGGACGTGTATCAATGGGGCGAGTAACGTGTATAATGTATATTATCATAAACGTGCCTTGATCACCTAGTTGACTCCATCCCCAATTCCATATGTTCTCATAATTAAAATATATAGATTAGAATAAATACATTTAAATCATTACTTTATTTTTATAATATAAAATAAACTTTAAAATTTATAGTCTGTAGGGCTATCAATTTTCTATTTCTATCCCCGCCGGTGTGTATCCAAACTTTCACGTCACTGAATACAATATAATTCTGTTCTGCACAACTGGAAGTCTTGTGTTCCATGTGATATACATTTATTGTTCGGTGTTATCGGCTATCTGGACGAAATATAGTTAAATCGATCACTTTTATTACGCCCTTCTAAAAAGTCGCGTGAGCAATACATCGTGTATTTCACGTATATTTTCACAGCTAAGTTGCTGTAGCTGTGTTCTGCAGCCGTGTAATTTACCATACCCAGATTAAAATTACAGTAATGCAACGTACTTTTAGGTATATTAATGATATAAAAATAAATTTAAGGCAATAGGATAATGTTCTGACGCGTAATTTAGTGAACGATAAAACGAAAAAGGTAATTTACTTTATTAATATAGAATTTAAAAATATTTATAATAACTTTTAAGGTAATTGGTTCGTCAGAGTGTAAATAGATTTTTTCACGAAGAAAAATATTTTATAAACCACAAAAAGGTGAACCTATTTTTATTTGCTATACCATGGCATGTAATATTAGCTTTTATATTACACGTGGAAAATATATTTATAAATGACTTAGAAAACAGAACTATCTTACACAACATTGCCACACTTCTCACTTCGAATGTTATCGAATTTCCGAGTGTTTTATTTTAAAACCTTATTGGAAGTTATTCCGAGAATACATTCTTCCCTCTCCCGAGAGGGAAGGAAACTCGTCTTAATATATTTTCTCTTTTCTATTTCTGCTGAATAGTCATATGTTTAGCATGTTTTTTCATAGTTTACGTCGACTTTATATAAGTGAATGCTCTTTTATGTTCTAAGAAATATCGAAGAATGTTCAAAATAGTATTTCATTCATACAGAGGTTCCCTCCGGTACGACTCCGATTGGTTCGACATCCCGATGGTTCAGCAGGCTACACGTAGCCCAAAAGACTCCCCAGCGACATATTGTCATTTATTTAGCTTCCGAATTCGATCATTGTACACACGTAAAATAGAGTTGATTTGCGTGCGCTCTTGTGCAATATTATTGTTACAATCTTATAATAGTTATTTTATGTATGGGTCACAGTATATTATATTTAACATAACCTTGTAATTACTATAGTAGGTCCGTCCATTTTCAAATGGAATTTCTGGTCTATAGTTTGAATCTATACCGATGTGTCCGTATAAGGTGTCTTCTGTTTTCATGATGAAAGACGACGGAAAAATAATCCAGTTGATATACATTGTAAAATTAGACGATAGAATAAATAAGTTTAATTTACGAATTACAAGTAACTCATTTACGTGAATCTCCTTCAGTACTTATAAAGAGTGTGTACCTGTTTATTCTGTCATATTACGTGTATCTGAGTCTTAGGTTAAAACTCCTGTCTCCTTGTGCGCATAACTAAAGAATCGATAGTAGAACTTCGTGGGTGTTCTCGGGATCAGCTCTTCCTCTATGAGCTCACATTTAACTCTCGACAGTCAGCCCTGAGAAGTACATTATGCGCAGTCAATAATGTAATGGACTTGGTCGGAGGAGGTTACGAGGACCATTACCATAGGAGACTTGGAATGTCCTTTTTGTATTCTCTGTTTCTATTAATACATCTACAACCAGATAAAACTTTGAATATTTCAATTGCATATTCTGGTTAATCAGTGAATGTTATGATTATTATATATTGTAATTCATAAGTATGGAATTTTCAGTAACTTTTTGATAAAAATACTCGAAGATGACTAAATACTTCAAAAGGAATATTTTACAAAAAAATCAGTTATTCTACAGAATCTGAAGTTAAAGTCAATTTTTTGAAAGTTTGCACTATTCATTGTTATTCTTGTTATGAACGGTAATTATTTTCTTCTAAACTTTGTTTCATACAAAATGTTTCATTGCAAATGTTTGTTGATTTGTTTATCAGAAAAACATGCTTATCGACTTAGTCATTACCAAATTATAACTGATCTACATTGTGGGTTCACTGAATCATAATTAAAATAAACTTACCGGAGCAAATATTTTTATTAAACATGACAGTGATAATATTTATTTATTTATGTTGAAGCACAAAGAAAGAATTTTTCGAAATACGGAATTTAAAGGCGTAAATTGGGGTGATTATATTTTTCTAATTTTTGTTTCATTCCACAAACTTATTGAGATAATATCTCCGTATTTGCATGAATACGTGCTATTTTTGTCTAAAGTAAATTATAACGAAGAATTAAACAGTGAGATCGGAACAGATCTACCGGGTAACACCGGGTTACTTCAAATTGTGTCATTATGAAATACTTTTTTAAGTGACTTACTTTGTGAATATACTTTTAATGCTAGTCCACTTTCTGTTTCATGTCAGTTACTATTATCTATAAAATGTGAAGAACTGTCGAAAGATTTAACATTCCTCCTCGACTCAACCTTCCCGTATATTTTACGTTGGTATACAAGCGTTCCTCATTCCATGCTCTTTCCATCCTGGTTGATAATATTGACTGTACAACCCTGTGTGAAGATCACACATAATGTGTTTACCTCGTTGGTTTTTATTGTGAACATTGGAACGATGGGGAAAAATGAAACTTTAATGAATAACCTACATTAAGTGCTCAATTTTTACAGTATTCGTTTCCTTCAATGTCGTTTTTAGCTGAGAATTTTAATAGAAAGAAATTTAACTTTGCAGAAATACGTATCTTTTGTGCAGAATATGAAATATGTACAGAAAATTGTACTCGCAAGATGTTAAAAAAGATTCATGTACTGATCTTGTCATGTTCTCTTTATCAAAAAGATCAATTTTATAAATTACTAATATTAGTAAAATTTCTAAAAACAGTCTTTGAAACTTTACTGTTCATAGTTGGCAAGAGTTGTTTTAGTGCTTCAAATTACCATCGAGGGTACTTTTGTAGGAAATGTATTACTTCGCAATAATTTTCAAATGTCAGAGAACGAAAGGGGGAAAAAAGGTTCCATGCCAAAAGGGGAGTGGCAAAAACCAATTGCTCTTCCCCATAAAGTTGCAGCGCTTCTTGGGAGAAGGGGAAGCTCATCCCGACTCTTTTTTTCGTGAAACTCGCGGGCCTTCATCTAAAGCGTTAAAGGGGTGAGTGGGGGTTCCAAAATCCCTTCCTTTGTCCACCCCCTCCGCCCAGGACTACGACGTCGGCTTTCGCGTAGCATCAGGAAACATCCGCCTCTCGCGGTGCGTCAGCGGCAGCAGCAGCATCAAGGCGGGCGGGGCCGCGCGCGCGGAAGCGACAGGGTGACCTTTACATGCCGTCGTTGAATTTTCCCCACTCCTCTCCCGGGGACGCGCGTATTTTTTTACTTCCCCCACCCCACGCGTCGTAGACGGCAGGGGTAGGTGTGTGTGTGTGAAAGAGGGGAGAGAGAGATGGTGGGGAGGAATGGAGGGAGGGGCGGTTAGTTCGCAGCCAGACGCGGTCGATAACTAGGCTAGACGCTAGACGGACTGGCACTACTGACCCACTTCGCTTGCCCCTCTCGCGAGCGTCGAGGTCGATCGATAGGGAGCCTGCGCGCGCGTCGCCGCCACCCCCTCTGCGCCCTCGCCCTACGGGGAAGCGCGGCGGACGAGGCCTACGCCAACAACTCCCTCCGTAACCCTTCGTCGTACCACGTAACCAGTACCCTCCTCTCCGTACCTTACCCCCTTCGTCTTCTTTCGCCTCCCTGTTGCGCCACTCTGCTGCGCTGCCGCTATGCCTCTGTCGCGCGCTCGAAATAGGCGCTTCCGCGCCGCGCCGCCAGAGGGCAGGCGAAGCGCCGGGGCCTCGAGCGCCCACGCGCCACTCTGGTGTGTGGGTAATGGGCAGAGCGGGTGGGGGATGAGACGGTCGGGCGGACGCTGAGCGCAAAGCGCGACAAAGGAAATGCGCGTGCAACAGGGAAGGCGAACTAACGAAGGAAAAACTGTGTTTTTCTTTGAGAAATGAACTGTAATAGAATTTCTCATTATGAAGAATAAAATAAAAATAGTTTTCATCCCTTTTTTGATCTGCGAATGAAATCAATTTATTAGTGTGAGAAGAGAAAGGTATTTAATAGAATTTTTATGTTTTTGGAAGTATGTAAACGCTTTTAAAGCTTTGAAATAAGATAAGATTTCCCATGAATTATTCATTCGGGATAGTGATAAAGTATAACCAAAAAACTGGGTTTCCAATCAGTTACGCTAATAGTATTTACGATATTCACAGGGGATATTTTTTGTAAAGACACTCTTTGATTTTTAACTGTCTTTTCCATTGAAGCTTGTAATCATTTATATGGCCTATTTCTGATTCAAAAACTCTTGAAAAGAATTTAATAAACTTTGGTTTCATAATAAAAAAAAACACGAGAAAATAGTTTTTAACGAGATTTCACGTTTTTATTTGGTTGTCGTTAAAATATCACTTATATTATAACATTACTAAATTAGCTTCAAAACATTCGTATAATGTTTCAACCGAATTTCTTGTGTTAAAAGAAACAGAAAAGATTTGAAATAATTTCAGTTTGTCACTTGTAAGGTCAAAATGTCAAATAACTATCAAAACGTTTAAAAGTCAATTCCAAAAACATAATCGTGGATGTTTAATAATGTGTCTCAATACATTAATAATACACCCCATTCTTTACACTCTGAATTTTCCCATGGTTTTTAAAACGACGCCAGTTATGATTAACAAATTATATTAAAATTCTACCCTTCAATATTTATAATTAACGAAAAAAATATTTTCAATTTTTTTTCATAATTCACTGAGTATTCTCAAACAGTTTTCAATATTTTGTGTTGAATATAATTGGATAAATGTTGACAGAACTTGTAGCCTCCAGCATCCGACATTCGAGTGCAATTTTTTATTACTTCTTTGATTTTAAATCTAGAAAGCTCTTTCAATCAACATAACTTTGTGCTAAATTAGTAAAACAAAAATTAAAAATAAGACTCATGAATTATTGTAGTTGAGGGAAATTATATCAAAAAATCTAACATTTACCTGTTCTTGGTGTTATAACATTTAATTTTTTGTTTATCATTTTATTTAATTTAATTGGATCACTTCTCTAATTGGATGTTTTCCCCCATATCCCCATTTGCGGCTTCTTCTAACTAATTTTCTGGAAGGGATTCACCAAAGATCTTTGGTACTTCACCACATCCCGGTTCCAAGAATGCGTATCACATAGGCATCGACAACGATGTGTCATTATCTATAATGCAATGATTTATTATGAAGGAAACGCATAATTTCGTATGTTTATGAGTTTCTAGGTGTAGTGTGCCAGATATAAATAACATTGTCATTGAGGTGGAAATATGCGAAGAAATAACTTTTATTACAGTTTAATTGTTATTTAACAATCTAAAATTGGTCACGCTTGTCGTTTTATAATGTTGATTTTCAAGCTTTTGAAGAAAATTTAAATATTATATGATTAATTTTAACAATTAAATAGTTTACTAATTCAGTGATATAATTAGACCAAAAATATGATTTCATTTCTTAGGTTTCATCAATTTAATAATACAATTTTACCAAATAAACTAAAATATTCATAATTCAGCGCTGTTGTAAAAGTCACGAGAAATTGTTAAAGCTGTTTTCTAATCATTTTTCAATTAACATAAATTATTTTCTCATTTCATGAACTACTTTCTGTGGGATATGTGTTAAAATAGACCTTATACTTGTACATGATTACCAGCTGAATTAGGATAGATGATTAAAATATTCTCTACGCCAGAGAAAATTAGGCATTGTATATTGTGAAATAATATTTTTGATATTACTTATAACAATTAATGTTCAGAAACAGGTTATTTTCTCAACATTAAACTCTCAATTTCAGAATATAAATATCATAAAATTATACAAATATAAAATTCCTTTTTATTTATTACACTATATTGAAATGCGTCTTAAGGAATTTCATTATGCTTGGATCTGTGAGGATGTGGAGCTTGCGTCCTAAGGAGCATTTTCAATCTCGAGCGATTATCTGAGAGAAACATTTTTGCACGAGCGCAATCCATACTTGCTCATGCTAAAAGCTAAATGCCCTGTGAACTTTTGCCTTGTGATCTCTGTCATCACACGGGGTCTGTTCGCGACAGCGCGTTCCACGACAGCTCCGGGGGCAGAAGCGCCATGGCACTCGCGCGCGAAATAAATCCGCCATGTTGCTTCGAAAGTTGGGTCCCAACATTTCAATTAGATCGTGACAAATATCTGAGGTAATTTATACACAATACAATATCATACAAACATTAGTTGGCTGCGCTAAGTTCCCTTAATTCTTGTTTATGCCTATTGTAAGTAATAGTAATAGAAAGTAAAATATGTTTTTACTTTCTGCTTAATTTGGGATATTTACGAGTAACAGAAGATTAAAAAATCGATTCTTCCACTCATATATCGCGATGAAACCGAGTTCCCAATCATATGTGTCGTAGTTCAAGTGGCCGGAATATTCGAACACATCTACAGTATACAATTACAAATAAAGTAATTTTCCCAAAAATCCCGATCTACGAAGATTATTAGTCAACTTGACAGTTATCTTTTTATTATATACGTTTCTATTTTGCATGCACATATTCTTAAATTATCTCCAGGTAGCGTTTCATGGGACTCTCGTGCCAAAAGAGAGCATTAGCCCAGTACAAATTCATGTAAACAAACTTCGATTGATTACTTTCTACGCTGATATGTTTCTGTTAAGTTTGAAGGTATATATTATGAAACTTCTGAATATTGTGAGAAATCTCGAAAATGCACTTCCCAAGAGCAGATGTTGACGTTTACGAGAAAGTTTTAAATGAACGTGAAGTTAGAATTCATTGTTGCCGTAGACATAAATCTCTTTAAAATGTTAGTTCATTGGAATAAAGTATTTGCAATCCTTTATTCCAAGTGATTAAGAAAGTTTTTAAACCCTTCAGCCGGATTATCTTTTTTTTACGCGTTATAAGGGACATACGTCTCACAGGCGGGTTGTGAGAATGGCGCCCTCTCTGTATCAAGAAAAACAATTTACTTATTCTTTTCTTTCGTAGTTTTTATTTGTTCACTTTGGTGTCCCGTGACTTATTAAATAACATGGGCTCTAATGACCTCGTTGTTGACGAGCCCTAAAGCCTCACACACACAAAAATAAAGTAACAATATAGCGCAATTCATTCGCGCTTCTTGCCCCAAGATCTACAGAGAGAGGAATAGCAGTCTCAACAGTGTAAGAAGTATGCGGGTAAGTCGTAAAATTGTAAATGAATAATAATTTTATTCTGATATATTCTGTAACTTATCCAATACGACGAAGAAAAAAACGTTTGTGACCGTAAAAGCCATTAAAAATTCTTACCAGCCACATACGTTAGTGGGTTCACCGCCTGACATACGGAATAGATTTCCAAAATACGAGGCTTATCTGAAAATTGCCACGATTTGGCTGGTCCAACTTGTGACACCTTGAAGGTCACTAGCTCACTGAAGCTCAGAAGAACGAAGTAGACTTATGATGTTATACTCTGATGTGTATCAACTAAAATTCGGACTATATCCGTCTTAGAGACGGATGATCCATTGTAAAGTTAACCTTTAGAATGTTAGTTTGATTCATGTTTATTATTTCATATTTACTATAGATATTGAAGGTCAATTCTTGGGTTCTTATGGTGTGAATGTCTCATTTCCATTCCATTTACGTTCGACCACCTGTTATCATATGAATATTTTTCTGTTACCGTGAGTGAATTTTTACCTATTTATGCTAGAAATACACGAAGAAATCAGTTCGATCGTGAAACAAAATAGTGAAATGACGTTTTGATTACTGTAATATATAAACTACAGAAATATTCGAATTTGAAACCCTGAAACTCAGATATTCTAGCGTTTGCGTTTTCTCGAATGCTCTGTTTTGAGAAATAGTTCCTCAGTTGAAGGAGATGATCTCTGGTGGCAGGATGTGACTCTTCCAGTGAGCTTCAAAGATTCTCCCCCAGATGGTTCTGATGTCGAAGGTTGACCTTTTCGCGTTAATCCTTTGTGTTCAAACTGCGGATCGCTGCGGATGCAGTCGTGAGATAAAATACCCTCCACGGTCTAGAGTTGACGCTATGCATTTGAAATGTTCCAAATTTATTACCTTCATGATTTAGCGTAATGTTCATAATGTTTTCTGCCAATTTTCATTAGTTGATTTCTACTTGAGAGTTGGAAATATTGAAGTTGACTCATTATGCAAACCTGAAGGTACATTATACTTTACTAGTATTACGAGGTGCTAGATAAGAGGAAAGTTACGTGATGGTGAAAATGTGTACTAAGCTTTGTAGAAAGTTGTAATAAACAAGTGAAAAGTGTGCAAGTTGACTGTGTTATTGACCACAACATACCGGTTGTTTAATATTTCAGGATTTCTAAAAGTTGCTCAAGATTATTGGACGGGATTCTGGAACCCTATATATCTAGAACCCTAGGTAGTGGCTAATAACTCTGAAATTACATATACTAAAAATTAATTAATCACATCATTGTTTTAGGAGAATTTTTACAGAGCAACACAGTATTTCTGCTCTTTTTCTTGAATGTTGTAGAGAGAAAAATTGAATGCCATCGAAATAGTTTTTAAGTTCACGTTGGATATTTTCGCAATTGCTTTAACGTGTTTGAGTGACTACTCCAACGTATGTATTTTGATGTATATAAGATAATGATAAATAAAAATATATAAGTAATATTACTTAATATTGTCTTTATATTTAATTTAATAATAATGAATTTAATAAATTTATTTTCAAAAAACAGTACAAACTGCGTATGACCACGTGGAGGACAAACTAATTTACTCTTCGGAAGCAAGCAAGGGACCATCCCATCAATTACGATCAAGGGTCCTAAGGCAGAGGCGGATTCAAAAATTTCAGCAAAAATTCCTAGATAAGATAAAAAGTTAACTGCAAGTTACAATACTAATAGAATGTCAATATGTTTGTAATTTAACGAAAAAAATTACATGTACAAACTATTATCGAACCATAGATTATTCTGAGTATAGTGTTTAAGAATTGAAATAACACCAAATTCACGATTTATTATTACAATAAACATGCCCCTAGACAAAACCTAGAGAACCTGTATGAGAAATCCGTCTCCACCCGAAGGAAAACCGGAGCAAAACCCGGGCCAGGATGTGGCTACAGAATTAATGTACACAACCGTGCCAAAGTTGAGTACACATAAAACTAAATTAATATGAATCATAAGACGACACAATCATGCAAGGAAATATTTTTGAAATTGTTATTATGTATTTAAAATGTACTACAGCAATGGCGTGATAAAGTACAAGACGGATTTAACTTTTATTAAAATCAATAAATTATTTTACAGTGTAGAAGCACTGGTGCAAAAGGTAGTTTTTAACCGCGGATTTGAAGAGATCCAATTTAATAATATCTTTCATATTCTTGGGCAGGGAATTATATAGAACGATTCCCGAATAATGTGGTCATTTTTGGCAAAGAGTGGTTGACACTCGAGGGCGATGAATATTATTACTATTGCGAGTATTGTGTTCGTGAACGAGACTGTTTCGTATGAAGCAAGGGTGGCACTTCAGTAATTAGGTCTTAACAAACACGACCGTTTCATAAATATAAATGCAGGGAAGTGTTAAGATATTTAATTCCTTGAATAAAGGTTTACAAGAGTTTCGGGGGTGAGATTTACAAATTATCCGAACTATCCTCTTCTGAATTCTGAAAGTTTGAATACTCTGACCGGAATTACCCCAGAAGGTAATGCCGTAACGTAAATGGGAGTAAACGTTTGCAAAATATACGCAACAGGATGTACGTGGACTAACTACGTTAACTAAGATTCGGAATGCGTAGCACAATTTGTTTAATTGGAAATTAAGATTGTCAACGTGACAATTCCATTTGAGGTTGTCTTGAATATGGAACCTAATAATTTTGAATTCGTATCAGTTTTTAATTGTATTCCGTTTTAAGAAAGAGAAACCTGGGAGAAAGATTTTGTGATACTATTGTGAAATGACATAGACACTGTTTTGTCAGTGTTTACAATGAGACGATTTGCATGGAACCAAGTCGAAAGGTTAGACAAACTTTTTGAACGTTGGCGTGTTTACATAGTAAATTAGTGTCATCAGCAAATAGAACAATTTTGCAATGTGATGTGGATGTTGACATGTTGTTCTCATACAATAAAAAGAGTATAGGACCGAGAATTGAACATTGGGGTACTCCGCAAGTAAGTGACTTTGTTTCTGAAAGACAACGCTCAAGTATTTTATTTTTAGTATAGGATATTTCGACCTGTTGATATATATCTTTTCAATAAGACGTTAGCCACTGATGTGGAAGTTTACGAATGCCTAAAGAATGCAATTTGGAAAGGAGAATTCCGTGATCGATGACATCGAATGCTTTGGATAAGTCAAGAAAAACACCCTGAGGGTTTTCTCCACGGTCAAGAGATGTGGTAACAATATGGCGCTTGTGGTGGAAAAGGATTTCCTAAAACCGTGTTGATAGTCAGAGAGAATGTTATATTTTGATAAAAAATCTAGAAGACGCTTATAGAACAATTTTTCGGGGATTTTTGATTAAGTCGGTAGTAGAGGTATTGGTCGGTAATTTTCAATATTAAGTTTGTTTCCATTCTTGTATAAAGGTTTCTCTTAAATATTTTAGGAAACACCACTTCCGATAAAGAACTATGTAAAATATTTATGAGTGGATTTAATATAGCGTGGGATGAAAATTTAACAATAAACTCGGGTATATCATCTATGCCTGTTGAAAATATGTTTTTTAATGAGCTGATGATTCTCATAACTTCACTGGCGTTAGTTTCGGAAGTGAACATAGAATTGGGTACGTGCGTGGATATAATTGGAGGACATTGATTGGGATATATTGAGTTCAATATATCATATCTTGTTAGATAAAACATACTCAATTTCTTTTCAAATTTTTGCGAACTCCTCTGATGTACCCAACACTGCGTCACGAAACCTACGCAACGTTTTAACAGAGCATATCGCTGTGAAGATTTTGTTGAAGGTAAGAGGATCGTATAAGATTTTTCTTTTCAATGTCAAAGAAAATTTGATTCGCTTGAAGAAATCGTAAATCTTTCATCTCTTGATCCCATTACATTCGCGAACTAACCTTTGAATACGAAAAAGATACAGTAGAAGATTTTGAAACTAAATTCCATTTTAGACCCTTGTTTGGTGCTTCGTTCATCTTCCAAATATAGGTATCAGGAAGAATGTTTTTGTTACTCTCCTCGCTCAGATCGGAGTTAAACTAAGTTGGTTATTTATTGAAATTAGAAAATAACGACAGAAGGGAATTTTTGATCAGTGAATTAAAGATGAAAAATTGATAGTTTATCTGAATAAGAAGTTGTGTAATATAATTGTGTAAAAATTTGCGATTATGTAATGCAATTTCTAAATTATAAACTGCAACAAATGAAATCATGAGTAGAAGTAAACACAGTAATTAGTATACAAATTACTAATTCTTTAACCGCCATGTTTACTTAGAATTAATAATTATATACATCAACATATATTCTTGCTGACGTAAATAGACTAAATTTTATACTTGGAACTATGTGTCCTTGACTAAACTCAAAATTGTTCTTCGCAAATCCCAAAATCAAATACTATATATAATCTGTTTTCCTGACTATCTGAATGACTCGCTTACCCATTCATGAACGCTGAGCAAAAAGTATTCGAGTTACGAACTTGACATTTGGATAGATTGTTGCTTTTATATTGTCTAGGCTCACTAAGAAGAAACTTTTCAAAACTCATTTTCGTTAATGGGCGGAATGGGGGTGAAATGTGACTTTTAGAATTTTTGTTCTTTTGACTGTTTTTTTACGAATTACTTGAGCTATCGTATGTGTTTTGCATGTTTTGTAGTTTTCATATATTTCAACTATCAAATGTGTTTTTTGTTCGTAGAACTTGTTAATTTAAATTCACGATTATGACGATGAATCACAATATCTGTATCACAACAACAAATACTCTTGGACGAAACTGTGTAGGATCAGCTAGTAAACTATATGATAAAAGAAATTTCGAAGGCTAATTTCGATTTAATGTTTTCAGAATCCAAGATTGTAGTGATATTGTCGTTTGTGTTTTCCCCGTTCTGACTTATGAAAATATGAGTATATGTTTATAGAATACAATACCTGACATGAGAGTTCTTTAACTAACAGCCTACCTAATATTACTATGTTCTAGATTTCATAATTACAAAATGAGAAATACTAAGTTTTTATTATTTCATGTTTTATTTCATTTATTTAAAACCTTCCTGGCATCGTCTTGTTTACAGCTTTCTGTATTGTTGAAATCGATCTTTTTCAGAACGATCTATTTACATCCTGTGATGGTTCATTCACACCAAGAAATTTTAATTCTTGAACTCAGGATACATTCGCATCTTTCTTTTTTAAAAAACCTCTAAGGGTTGAAATTTCTTATTCTACTTAATTTTTCTTGAAGATTAATTTAGAGCTTATCCAATAGAACTCAAAAATTAAAAACATGATTAAAAAATGCATTTGATTGTTTTTTTGTATTTGAGTTTGATGTCGCCATCTGATCGCCATAAATTCTCTTCAACACCCCGCAGCTTCCTGTCGGTGGAGCGGCGCGACCTGTGTCTGGGTCCAGAGGCCTCCGTCATATACCGACGCAGCTAACCCCTTCCCTTCACTTTCACGGAGCGCCATTTTAAGAAAGCACCCTTGGCGTGAAATGCTAGTAAAGACGACGCTCGCGGAAGCCCTGCCTCGAGACGCCGCGTCGGAGAACGGAAGTGGCTATTGCGTTGCATCGCCTCCGCGTGACCCTTGGAAGCTCTATCGCTTCAAAGCGTCGGAGTACGAAGGTGCGCATTAGTTGTCGGCTACTAAGCCCTTTCCTTGTGGAACTCCAGTCATAATATTGCATTCAGTCGATCGCGTCGTGCCGCCCTGTGGCGAGTTCATGGTGCTCGGCGGCGGCAGCTGGGGTGCAAGGGAGTAGCGGGGGCGAAGTGCGGGGGCCTGGGGGACGGAAGCGGGGCGGAAGCGCCCGCCGCTCGTCGCCATGGAGACCGATGAGAGGAGTGCGACGCCGCCGGCGCGGGGCCGCGGGGGAGGTCGCGCGCAGACAGGTACTATATCGCGCTGCGTCTGGACGCTTCGATCACACGATGGAGAGGGCGGCTACGGGGCCAGGAGAAGAAGCTTGGGGTGGCTAGGGAGGCGGGGGGTGGCAACTGCCGCTCCCAGCGAGGCGAGGCGGTGGCTGCGTTATCGGACTAAATATACCACCGTACACGGGAGCTGCGCTTCGCGGTATTGTGTTGAGCTGTTAAACAGGGGTCTCATAACTCTCAGATGTTAATCCTTTTCCTAAACATTGGCAGGTGAAACTTATCTCCGTCACTAACAGTGCAACCACTTGCAAACTATATCTTCCTTAAAACAGAACAATTCAAAATTTGTCTTAATTATTTATAAGTATTTTTCCTAGATTCCCATTGACCGCAAACCTGCGAAGGAATCCGTACGAACTTTTAATTATTTCCGTTCAATTTTATATCGTCAAAAACCCTCAAATAGTCTTCCTCCGAAAGAAGCTCTAAGGAAGGACATATCGCCACTCCGCTTGACCTTCGACGCCCCTGTGCAGCGCAGCGCCTCGCCTAGGACGCGTCCTTCGCCCGCGCTCGCTTTTAGAATTGGACACGCGCAGAGAGTGCGGTTTCTTAGCGCTTCCGCGCCAGCGCTTGTGACATTGCTTCATCTATGCTCTCTATACATAGACTGCGTTGCAACCACGGGGGCTCGCACTCGAGGAGAACTTTCTCGTTTTTTTTATAGACGCTTCGCAGCGCTTTCAAAACAAAGGCGACGTTACGTGTCTTGCCAGTATGAAGGTGAATTCCCATTCTACATTTCTGCTTTTAAATAAAATACTTACGTTTCAAAATGCATGCAGTAGTGCCATTGTTTGTTGTTACAAAAAGTAATTAATATACTCTTTCGAAGAAACTATTTTTTACTGATTTAATCAGGATAGAAATACTTTACATGTTTGAATGTTCTATTACGGCATTAATAATACATAATAACATTCAAGACATTTTGTCGTCTAAAACTATTACTCATTGTTTATAATTTGCATAGTACGGTTATCATACGGAATAAATACTAATATAGTGGCAGTTTATTTCCTTATTTGGAAACTGAAAGTATTCAGCTCTTGTCGTATTTTTTCCATCGGAAAACATACATTTTGATTCTTGAAAATCACTTTCCCTTTCTACTTCGTCTGAACTCGCTAACTCCGAGCGGAAGCTCATTGTTTCCGGGAAGCGTCAACGATCGTCGATGACCAGTGAGTCCCCATCCCTTCCGCGCAGGGCAGACGCGACGAGTGCCGACAGCGTCGCGTCGAGGGCAGTTGCCGCGCGGGGCAGAGCGAAGCGGCGCGGTGCGACGGCGGGGGCGAGACCGCGGCGGTGGTGGTGGTTGTTGGGACGGCGGCGGCCGACGAGCTGCTGGCGGGACAGGGTGTAGCGACGCGACGCCGTCCTGACCTGCCCTACGCCAGACGGGGTTTGGGTGCGCACAGCCCACTCTACCCGCCCGCATGCTCACGACCGCCGCCGGCGGGCAGGAGGCAGCGCTCCGCCCCGTCACTTCGATCGACCCATCCGCCCCCGCACCGCCCCCGAAGGGCCAGGCGGCGGCAGACCTACGTCACTCTATGTTCTCCATCCCTTTTTCCGACCTCGGTGGGAAACACTGCGCTTCGCAACGTTCGATCTAATGCTCGTGCAGTATTACGGCATATTTAATCTTACTTCGAAAGAAGCGACCTCCGTGAAATAAAATACGAAAGGTTGGTGTAATTGTAGAGCACCGCTAGTAACATATTACTATGAGATTGAATTAAGGGGAAAATATAATTCATATTTTACGTTGCGTATAGACTCAAAGTATGCGAAGAAATTTTTTTTAAATTTATCTTTATTTGATATTTTGCTACAAATAAAGTACATTTACTTTTTCATTTGCTCGGAATAACGTCTTGTACAAAGATACATTTTTACTTCGAAACACAAAAAATATGTCTTAAAGCCTATGAAACCATTTCACACGACCGCCGACAATATAATTCGTAATGACCGAACTAATCCTTTAAAATAAAAAAGGGAAACGTTTATATGGACTTAATGGTACGAGAAAAATATAATATGGCCAATCAGGCAACGGATGTTGCATGAGAATTGGATCCTTAAAAAATGTACTTATGTGTCTGTTTCGTTTAAAGTCACTTATGAAATGGGGCACGTTAAGAAAGGATGCTGATAAAACTAAGAAGTTTTTAATGAGATTGTGAATTATTCCATATTCTCTTACAACATAAATGGGAGGATCAATCGTGCTCTGTGAGCTTCACATCTAAAACTGATGAATGAGTCTAAAAGAGAATGAAATATGCAAAACTTTGAATTGTGTGTGAATTTCAATTGTGCTGATTATTCTTCGTGCTCTGTGAATGCATTCTGTAAATAGTTTTCCGTGAGTTNGTCTTTTAAACATTTTAGGTCTTTAAGCAAAACTAATTCTTCTTTAATGCAAGAGTAAGCGCGTGATCGTAGTTCCTTACCTTATGATTATTGAAACACTATCCAAGATATTTAAAAAGGGTGACCCGTGGCGTAGTGCCTAACGCGCTCGCCTTCTACCTCTGGGGACGCCTGTTCAAACCTGGCTAGAAGGTGAGCGGTGTTCGCGGCAGGGTTTCTCGGGGTTCTCCCGTTTCATTCCACCACAACATTCGCTCATAATCATTCACCCCTATGTCATTCATAATCACCGCTTCAGGGAGGTACGGCAGGAAGGGCATCCGGCACCCTAGTGTTCTCCAGCTACATAAAAACGAAGCATCAAATCCATCCCCATTCGCCGACCCCAAATGAATTGGGAATAATAAAGCTAGGTAGTTATATTATATATATTCCAAGAATCTACTCAAATCTGCGGTGAAATGTAAATTATTTTTGCATAATTGTTTCTAGAATGTTAAAGAATTCATGGACGTATATTGTTCAAAGTTACAAATGGTTTTTATATTGATGACTGATGGAAACTAACACATGAAATAAGAATAATTTATAAGAACCTCGGTCTTCGCCGGTGAGCTAAAATCTAGTGGTGCAAAACCATTACACATACTTTCTCATATACGTTTCTCAGTCTGAACGAGAGAGCGGCATTAAAGCATTCTATTAGGAGAGGGATGATTTTCACATGTTACTCTATATTTTGATCATCTTCATTTTACCCTATTTAAAAAGTTTATTAAAGAAATATTTTACTACCATTAATGAAAGGAATCTCTAATATAATCTCTAAAATTCTATTTCTTCGTTTCTGGGGGAGATTAGATCAGCAAGATTTGTATTCTATTTCAAAAGATATATTTATTAATAAATATAAAAATAAATAGGATATTGTTAACGCGAAAACAAAGCCAGCAGACAATAAATATTCTTATATAATTTAATTAGGAACTAAAGAGTTATTTTTTTGCAATTTGATATTTCAAAGTTATATTAATAAATACTAATCGTATCTATTAATTGTTTCTGTTAAATGGGTGATACTGTTTGTTTTATTTACTTCCTGTTATTTCGTAACGCTCCTTATCTATCTCGTCAAAGAATTCTGTAGTGTTAAAATATATTTTTAACAATAATACTATTTTTAACGATTGAAACAGCTATAAGGCATTTAATTAAAAATACCACGAAAAATTAACAAAAAGATTTATCAAACATTACCTTAAAAAAACACGTAGCCAAGTTAATTAATAAAACGATAAGAAATAATATTTTTGTAAAAACTGTTCTTTTCAAAGTAGCATATAAAAATTACACATCTTCAAA
Organism: Laupala kohalensis; assembly: GCA_002313205.1. NCBI lineage: Eukaryota > Metazoa > Arthropoda > Insecta > Orthoptera > Trigonidiidae > Laupala > Laupala kohalensis. The sequence goes on along the minus strand of NNCF01126586.1, from coordinate 330,723 downwards.
CATATACTGTT
>NNCF01126586.1:143181-330559 GCA_002313205.1 Laupala kohalensis | reverse complement strand
AATAAGTACAAATAAAACTTAACAAATATTTTCGTCGGGCTCAAAGCCAATAATTCAACTTCTTAGTGTATTTTATTAGAGATTTGAAAGAAAAATAAATATTCAGAATATTAATTTACTCTACCTCTGCTTCACCCATGCTAAATAATATTCAAGGTTCTTTAAATAGTAAACAATTGCGTGAATGTGGCAGACAGAAATTATTTTCCTGCGTGTATACCAAACTTTCAAGCGAAATACCGCTAATGCCGATGTAATGCACACTAATTGTACTTTTCGTACAAAAAATTTAAGCAAAATCGTTGGACCAGTTTTTGAAAGATATTCAAAAATGTACTTTGACCTTCATGTGAAGGGCCCTTTATGTTCAAGTAAAAAGAAAATTGAAAGCACGTGTATATGTCAGAAGTAAATTCTACCCTAAATACGAAAAATGAGAACAGAATATTTTTCCATTCGGTCAGGAGTGCTGCGCACAGGCGGACGGACAGATGGACGGACAGACTTGACGGACGTCCAGCCAAAAACTATTTTTTTCGGAATCAGGGGTCTCCAAAACGGATATTTCCGCAAAAATCTCTTTTTCGAACTTTTTCACGATTACAATACTTCCTATATACTACGTATATGAGAAAGTAACATCCCGACCTGTTGATAGGTATTTTAATACCATAATGTCCAGCAATGGTTGTATTAAGTTTTTCTTCATAAACCGGACCACACCGGTTTGTTCTACTAGAATTGAAATAAGATAATGAAACTTGACAAAAATGTTTGTTAATGTGCTTCATATATTGAAAAGTTGGAGTTAATATAATTACTACATATTTTCTGTAGTAATTGTAGAAAGATAAGACGTAATTTCGAATACGGAAAGAACTGCCTTTTTCCGAGATTTTTCGCTTGAACAAAATTTGCTTTGAAGAAAAAGAAAAATAATACGATTACGTAATATTTGATGACTTTCCTTTGATTATATGGATATTGAATTACAATCGACCTATTTGTTGAGGAGATGTTATGGCGTAAACTCCACTCTACATAATTTCTTTGCCGACTACAGTCGTTCGCCTTCCGCATGGTCGTACAGTTTTCTCTGGTGCAGACGCTATAGACCAACGCATATGCTCACCTGCTTCATGATGCCGCGTGCGCCGCCGCTCAAGCTAGGGTCATTGCCGCCGTTGCTTCCGAGTCAGCCCCCGCTGCTGGCGCTGCCACCGACTCCGCCTGCAACAGACATAAGCTCCGCTCAATTCGCGCTCCCTGCCTGCGGCTCTCTGCATCCACCGATCCGCTTCATACGCAGCAGACATGTTTTAATTGAATATATTTACCTCACTTTGTTTTATATTAATTTTAAATGAATATCAAATATGTGAGCGGGCAGAGGATGAAACCGGATTTCACATAACCTTAAAATTTAAATCGATTTTTCAGTGTATAGACAATCGACAAATACATGTTTACTCAGGAACGAAGGAAACAATAAACAGGGAACGAGAAAGCAGCAAAATATATGTTAGTATAAAAAAAATTAATGACTTTGAATGGAGTATTTGTAACTTAAGTTCGATAAATTTATTTAGGGGACCAAATACTGGATAAGTTTCGATTATATTGTTCTGGTAAAGGAATGTTGTATTGCATTTTTTATGTTATGTACCTGCGTGTTTTTTTAATGTATCAGACGTTAACTGTGCTTCAGTAGCGTAAAGGATTCTGACGGAATATATACACATATATTCCGATTGTATGGATATATGTCTTCTTGTTAGATATGATCTAATACTAGCAATGCAGAGAAACATAATTACGATACACTAACTTCTTTCAATGTATTCCTTCCACTCGTGCCGTTTAAATATTATTATGAAAAATAAAAAATCATTTCATCGATTTAATATTTAAAATCAAAGGTTGGCAGCTAAATAATATGTAAGCGTAGTGCTATTTTTTAACTTGAAATATAGATGACAATGTTACCAGATGATTCACTCGAGGTGTACGAGTATCTATTTAGTAAATCGTGAGTAATATTTTCTTTAAATATTTTCTTCCTATAATATAAACGAAGCGCAATTGGTGTAAAATATTTCAATTCGTATGGATTAACATTTTCTCGAAGAATAATGAGCTTGGAGTCTTAACTCTGGGAATATCATCTTAGAAACGCTTATGTTCTTGTAATATATTTATGTACCTTGAAATAATTATATTAAGTTCTCATGTAACTAGTATCATACAAAACGTAGACGAACGCGAGAAGTTCCCATGAAATATTCTATTTTTGAATACAGAGTGATATAGCAGTAAATGTACCTGTCCTAGATGGCCTTAACGAAGGGCTTCTCTAAACAAGGGACGGCGGTGGGCGCCTACGCGCTGTGCGCTGTCGAGCGAGCGTTCTTTGTTTCTCGAGCCTCGAAGAGGCGGGCGGTCGGTCTGACGGACGGACGGGCGGGCGCATGCCCCGCCACACACACACACTCTTTCTCTCATATTCCCCATCACTCTCCTGCAACCCCTGGCGACGTTCTCTGCGCCTGCACTTCTACTTTCGCAGCCTACGCTGTGAACTACGTCCACCGCCCCTCCATGCAGCGCCGTCTGTGTGCGCCAACCTCGGTAATTGCGTTCCACCCCTCCACCCCTTCCTTGCGACGACGTAGCAAACCCCGTCGCCGGAAATTCCCCACAGCATGTCTAGAGGAAACTCTTCGAAAGGGAAGGTGACTCCAACATATGCAACTTCTAGACCGACATGGACTCTGCGAGCTCATTTGTTTAATGGAACTAGTTTTATTTCATTGTTTGCTCGTCTCAGCCTTACGTTTCATGCTATTTTGTATTCTGTATTCACATCACCGTCATTTTGTATTTGAGTGCTAATTGATTTTACGATAAGTTTTCTGAAATGAAACATTTTTTTAGGGTTTTTCATTACTGATCTACAAAACTGGGATGAATTGTAAAATGAGAAATGTGCTTTATTTTTGTTTTTATTCAAACTTTAATTTTTATGCTTTGAATTTTTTTCCAGAGATAAAGTCAGTTATCAACCCTTTATAACCAGTGCAAATAACTAAAATAGTAAGCATTAAAAATGAAATTATTACAAAAAGTTGTTTGTAAGCAACATTTGTCATCGAGTAATGGGAAGATGATGAACACTTTGAGGATAGTTTTGGCGTTCAAGTATGTATTTCAAATAATAGTAGCTGGAACTAAAAGAGGATTGTGAGATATTAAATGACAAGTTGGCGTTTTGAAAAGTCTGTATATTTTCCTAAATCTTTGGGCACAGCTAAAAAGACTATTTTTTAAGTTTACTAATTTATAACCTAAATAATATAATCTACGGTGTAATATTAGATGGAAACTGCATGAAACTGAAAATTTCTTTTCACAAAATAAAGAATTAAAAAATGTACTTGACAAAACCAAAATTTTAAAATGGAAATAATCTAAATTTTTTAGATTTTTTTTGTGCATTTTTATGGCGTGGAAATGAGGAACCGGAAAGAGGCGATGACACTATTAGCTGACCTGAAACTTAACTCGATTTCTTTGCGTCGTAAAACGATTGTCAAAGTTTGTTTTGTCTTATGAATCTGTCAGGGAGTTATAAGAGAAAAACTCTGACATACACATATTCACACACGTGACTCATGATATGAACATTTTGAAAGGATATTTCTCCAGTAACCTCGATTATTGTATCAATCGTTGCAATGCATTTCCTGAAGTATAAATGAAAAGAAAAGAGCATTTAATTAACATTTTTGTTATTCTCGTACGACACGTCATACATAAAGATTCTTATGTCACCACCACCGTTTATTTTTACTGATAAATATGAGGCAAATTTTGGAATAAAAGTCGAATACTTGTTAGTGGAAGTTTCTATTAACATATATTTATTCAAATTAGTTAATGTAGTGAGATAATTATTGTCACAGCTATTTATAATCACAACGAACATCGAATTCTTAATTTTATAATACTTTTTACTCTTTTCAAAACATCTCATCAATATTATTTCATCGACCGACATATTGTACCTTATTCCTGACATCGAAAGTAGCTCGTAGTGAATCGTCGTAAGAAGCACGACGGGGACCAAGTCTGTTCAGTGCTCTGAGGAAGGCTACATCACTATGGCCGAGCCGTTGGTAGTTCCGTCTACTAAGAAAGTGTGCTGCTTATGAAAGGACTTCCGTTCTCCCTCTGCGCCAAAGCGTTGAGAATCCTAAGACATCGAGAGTCCGGAGATGGCGGCGGGGGCAATCCGTGCTGTGGCCGTCCGTGGCTGCTGGCTGCGCAGGTGGTTATGAGGGGAAGTGAGGGATGGACGAGGAAACCAGCCGCCGCCACCGCCGCTGCAGCGTATTGATCGGTACCCACCGCCTCCGCCGCCCGCCAGCCACGCGCGTCAACAGCGACGGTCCCCGCCGCCAGCCGCACGCGTTCACGCCGCCACCTCCGGCGCCAACGCTGCTGGGGCCTCGCGACGCAATTCGCGACGGCGGCGGCGATATTGACGAGGTTGTGAAGCGGATATTCCACTACTTTCACAGTTCTACCATCTCTTCTCATTGTGATACGTATCAAGAAAGTGAGCTTTATTGTGGTTCCATACTTTTTACTTTGTTACAATCACTTAAAAAGTCCTTAACTATCAAAAATGAAGTGACACTGGCAATAACGTGGGTCGGGGAGAAACTACTTTTAACTCCGGGGAAGAATGCGGGTAATCCTAACAATGTTTATATCAGGAGACACATAATAAGAAAGTTTAAATTATAGACTTGCATGTACTGGTTAACTTCGTTACAATTAATGTTCTAGAAATAATTTAGTTTGTTCAATAAATTGTGTGAAGTAATCGGCTATTCTTGTTACTAAATTCCTTTTTAAAATTTGCTATCAAAATACTTTGAAAATATTGTGGGAGATGAGAAAATAGAATGAAATGATATTAAACAGTCAGTTATTTAATTTGTAATGCACAAATTACTTTTTCCTTTTGTAAGCACGATTAGAACCTACACGATTAAAAACATAGAGAATACTACACACACACACACACATCCCAATAAGTGGTTTATACCTAATCCTTTCAACATATGTAATTAATACGGATACATTTTGTGTGTTTAGGGTGATGATCTCTTACTGCATGCTTCTCTTACAACAAATACTGAACTAACACTGTACAAGGAATATGAAAAAAAAGCTCAGAGAGCGCAAATGTCATAAAGTTATTGGTTTTTTAAAACTCTACAACAGGATTGCTGAAAGAGAACTTCATTACTCTTGTTCAGTGAGGCACAGTTTTAAGGAACATATGAACTAAGTTGAAAACATTGTGTTGTTATATCTGGAAAATTTGAAATCTAAGTACTTCACGAACAAGTTGTTACCGCGAACCATATGATATACTCAATACGTGTCATTTTCCTTTATTAGAAAAAGAAGAAAAGTATTTTTAGGAAAAGATGGAAATGAAGGCATCCGTTCTGTACTTACTGGAACAGCAATCCAGTTACTGCAAGGGGCTGAGGTATGCAACCACTTTTACGAATGTCTTCCATGTTTAGCGGGATACAGTTTGTGCGAGTAGCAGGGGTAACCATAGCTGCTGCGCTTCTGAGAATATTCTAGAAGTGGACTGCATGGTTAACGGTACATGACCCACACATTCTGTTTCGCTCTTCTGCGATTTTTCGATTGAACGAGAGTTCACGAAAGATCGCAAGGGTTAAAAAGGGTTATAATGATTTGTCACGTGAAAACTACGAGCTACTTTAGATGTCAGGAATAAGGTACAATATGTCGGTCGATGAAATAATATTGATGAGATGTTTTGAAAAGAGTAAAAAGTATTATAAAATTAAGAATTCGATGTTCGTTGTGATTATAAATAGCTGTGACAATAATTATCTCACTACATTAACTAATTTGAATAAATATATGCAAATAAATCAAAATCTTCATTTGTCTCAGAAAAACGAGGGAAAACATTCACGTTCCCAAAATAGAACCACGTACAACACCCCTTCTCATATTTGAACGTGACTATTATTTACTAGTAACCTCCGCGTTCGCCCATAACGCAACGTATGGGCGGCGATGCATCACTTGAATGGCAGGAACAAATCGCGAGTGCTAGCTGTTTTGGTTAGAGCTGGCCGCTGCATTGTGGCGAAGGGCTTCGCGGGTAAGGGGAGATGAGTTGCGTATCTCTCCTGTCACCCCCGCGTGTCGCGGAAAGCGCCACTTGTTGCGCATCACATTCCCTCTCCTTCTCCTCTCGCCCGCATGTGTACGTCAGAGGCCCAAAACTTCCCCACACCTTCTCTCTCTGGCTCCCTTTCTCTCCCGACTGCTACTCTCTGATTCATTGAGTGAGCCATAATACGTGTGCGGTACGCAACTTGAATATTTCACGGTGTAAATGGAATTATTTAGGCGCAGACGAACTTGAAGAGTGCTATGAGAGGAATTCTGTTGTTCATAACAAGAGTGTGGTGAAATAGAGCGTGGAACTTTGGTGTGGATGACTTACCCACCTGTGGCTTGAAGTTGTGAAGGACTAAGTCATATCACGGAATTTCACACTTGGGTTGCTACATCCTCCTTTTTGTTAATTGCTAACGTGATACGTGTGTCTCGCGATATATCGCATATTCTCATTCTGAAGCGGCTGCAAAGTGTGCTTCTTCGGAACTCGGAATTACAAGAGTTGAGTGAACAAAGAAAATGTTCATTAATATGTAGATAAATATAGCTTTTATGAAATAGAATATACTAAATTAATTGAGAATAAAATGTGTCTTCCAATTACGAGTAGTTGTCTGTCCCTATTAAATTGACATCTTCGTACTCGTAGCGAAATGGAAGGTAGTGCAATGTTCGTCATTCCAGAGCCGAAGCAGCGAAAAAAACCACGACCGAAACCTTGACAGCGTTTCTCCGCGTATTGAGAGGAAATGCAGAAATTGACTGGATGTTAACCGCTGTGAAGTGCATTACGATGACGGAGAGCGATGGGCGCAGCGTCAAAGCAGTGGTGCGCATGCACTCCTCTGTTGCAGTGGTGACGCGAAGGAGGGACGAGAGATCGTGAGTGGCAGAGAGGAGATAAAGTTAAGAGGAATAGGGTGGGGGGATGAAGAGAGAGAGAGTGATAAAGGAGTGTGTGAGGGGGCGGTAGTCGTGAGAAGAGGGTGTCCACCCGAGGGGCGCGTGGGGCACAGGCACGTGTTCGTTCGCTGAGGCAGCCGTCGTCGTCAGCGTGCGCCAAGTGGAGCAAGGCCGCGAGCCTTGGCGCCACTCCATAGTGCTTCTTCCGCCTTGGCGCTCTGTTGCCGTCCCTCAATGCTCACACGCTGTTTGCAACTGTGGATACCGCGCTCTTGTTCTTGTGTTGATATTCTCCTGGCAATGCTGTCACCTTGGTACCATTTCGATGCAATGCTCTGCCACTTCGGTGTAATCAAATCCTTTGCACGGGCTTTGGGAAACGAAACGTGTTGTACAGAAAATTCAACATCTCCATTTATTAGTAGGAGATCCCTAGTTCGAGTTTCAGCCCGTCGCCATTTTTATCTTATCCGAGTTTTACATTTCGTCCACGTGTAGGATCTTTTTCGTAGGAAAATATTGAGTTGTATACTCGCATGTTTCCTCTTCATCTTCACAAAATCATATGTGGCAGATCAGTGCCACTTTACTGCAATATCTATTTCTCCACCTACATTATCACTTTCTTCCATCCATTGTCCAATTTTTTAACTTTTGAATCTTTTCTGTTTCTCGTTATCACACCAAGTTCGCAACATATTATTATCAACCTGGTGTAATCCTATGGTACTCTAACTCTCTTCATCCTCTACCGATCCGCTGTCCTTTCTGAATTGACAAAGTCTCTCTTTCCACTCTCCTTCCCCCACCAGCCCTTCTCCACCCCTCCACTTGAGCCACCCGTCTTTCCCCTGCCCAGGCTATACACACACCCTGCAGTCGCACTAAGCGGCCTTTCCGCGTTGCTCACACTCTGAAGGGGTGGAGTGAGCGAGAGGGAGGGAGAAGCCGCAAGAAGGTTGTCGGGAATTATGAGCTTCAATTCCAAGGCAAAGGAAAACCATAGACTAACATTACTAACCACTATTACAGCCATTGCTGGACAAGGGATAGTATTTTTCATCAAGTTTTAAAATACACATGGTACTTATTTATTAAAAAAATATAGGGATAGTCGTACTATACTGCTCTTTAGGTATTCACTCATTGACTTCAGTTAAATTAATTCTTATTTATTGGTGTAAAATTATCAGTAATACCGGTATCAGTGTCTAATAAACAGTATCAGTGTCTCTTATTCTGTTCCAAATTTGATGAAATAATTCGTATATTGACTATAGATTCTTCATCAGTTTAAAGAGTGATTCGGGAGAGTAATTTGGTAACACGGGGATAACAACTATGAAGCTAACTGATTGATTATCTGAAATGTGTAAAATATTTGGAATGTGCTTAAATCCATGTAACCTTCACCCGCAATCTCTGGGTTTAATTTGGCGTCAAGATACGTACTTACACACTCAGATATTTCCTTTCTTTTATAAGCCGTTTAAAAACATTGTGATTCTTCGAAATCCTATGACCTTATAGAAATCGCCATTAAATTGACCAGTAATATTATATTAAAAAGAGACGCCTCACATTTCTTGTGTAAAGGAATAAAATAAAATTTGAATGACACCCCTACAATCTTCCATTCTAGAGATAGTAGTTCTTCCTCCAAAAGTAGAATTTTTCTTTAAAGCACCGTGAAGGGTAGTCATGTTGGTGTTGGACCGTCGTAGAAGTGTGATTAAAATTTTGTTTTCTGAGACAAAATCGATGAGATGTCGCCTAGTTATGTAATACGTTGTTCTTTTAGCAATTTGTTCAAGAATCGTATGAAAAGAGGCTGAAGTGATCTGGGAACGCAACTAACTTGTGACATTACATCTTTTCCTCGCCCCTACTACGACGCACGAGAATCTCTAAAGCTTCCTTACCGCACTCCATTTTTTGTTTTTTCACTGTCGGATTTCTTCAATACTAGCTCTCTTCTCGACTCAAACCGTTTGATATAAATGTATCTCAAAATGTCTTATATTTGGAAATTTATCGAAATTTTCAAAAACATCCTGGAAAGATCAAAATGTTTGCTGAGATATTTTTCTGTTCATTAATATGTATTATTCTCTCGAAGAAAAACGTGTGTGAAGATACGTTGTAATCAAAATGTCGAGATATTTCGTTATTTTCCCAAAGTCCCTGCCCGTGGCCATACTTCAGACTCTTTCCCGCGATCTCCTTAATTAGATCGTGACCTCCCGTTGCTAACCACTGCGCTAAATCGACTAGAACTCTTCCATGTGCGTCGCGAGAGGCGCGAACGTTAGCGCGCACGATGCGGCGCGGCGTCTCTCTCAGCCACCAACCAAGATGGCGGCAATGGCGGCGATGCTTCAGCGCAGGCATCCGCGGGGCAAAGGGGAAAAGTTGACGCCAGCTGTTTCCGATGAGGCGGTTATTTTAGGATGGATGGTGCAACTCTCACTGCGCCGCCGACACGCGTCGCTTCTCGGATTAAATAATGTGAAGGACCAAAGCCAGTGCAATGCATGGTAGCCACGCCCTACACATCCTTCAGCTTGTGGTATAGGCATCTTGACTGAAAGGTTAAAGTCAAGGTTTACGCAGGTTCCATTTCGGTCTGGAATTCATAGGTTTTGAATTTTTTGCTGACGCGCTTTGTTTTGGGACGCGTGTAATCCTAAGACACCTCACAACTATTCGCGCATTTCAAAATGCTTTTAAAACTACGTATGTACAATTACGTTTTTGGAATAAGATCGTTTGTACCATGAAGCTATGTCGGAACTTACAAAGGTTTAAATTACCCTGCGTTATTGACTCAATACTAAGAATTAGTATTGAAAGTATCATTCGAACGTATTTGGAAATTCACAATATTGTTTTAAGGAAAAGTCACAATAAATACTGTGAATTTTCCAAATNTATATATATATATATATGTAAAATTAAATTAGATTTAATAATGGAGGGAAATAGTAGTATTCGTTTTGAAATTGAAGTAAATGGAATAAACAAGTTTTGAATAATTTTACTTTTTATTTTGTTATTCGATAAAATGTAATTTTCATATCTTTTCCACATTGAAGTTCTTTATTTGATTGATTTTATTATTATTTTTATTCATGTTTAAAACAAAAACCGCCAACTGATTAAATGGGGCATAACCTCTAATCAATTAATAATGAAATAGCACGTATATTATATGATCAAGTTACTTTTAGATTTGTTGACATCGTTTTGAGTAATCACGTAGTAAATTTGTACTTATGTCCACTACGACAAAGGAAATAATTTTTCAAAGACTAAAATTACAAAAACGTTTCCCAATACCAACCAGGTACAAAGTTCATCTATAATTTAAAAATACAGAATTGTTATATTACAAATACGTATAAAAACAGTGAAGAATTATAGTACGTGAATTAACAATAAAAGAGAAAATATATTACCATAAATGAATCATCCTTCAAATAAATGTTGAAAATGTGGTGTCAAGATAATAGAAAATTTTTGCAGAGTAGATATCAAATTTCCTAAATGTATTTGTTTTATTTGTCGAAGAACGTTCCCTAGATCTAAACATAGATGCTCTCAACTCTGAGCAGAAACATACTGAAACCAAGCATCATCTGTTATATAATAGTGTAACGCGTTTTTCTTCATTGACATCTATCTCCTGTCCAAATATTTCATGTGCTTCACAAGCTGAACCTCTAATTCTTCTTAAAATGTCCTTTTATCTTCTCATAGCGGGGTCAGAATCATTTCGCTTCTAGTTCTTTTGGTTCTTCCTTATCTCCCAACATATTTCTTGGAATAACGAACTGCATTGAAGCTGTTCTAACGCGTAATTTTCCCTCCACAATTATTATAATAGTCCCTCTACTGTTTTCTGGGAACTACTTCCCCACATTTTACCTTCTATTACCGATGAATAGTGTTAGTACGAGATAAAAACCGATTATAATAATTAGATGGAATTATTTTATTTTATATTATAATATTTTATTTCTAATATAAAATATTGAAAATAAATATTTATTGTACTTTAATTTTAATATTTTGTGGTCGTTTCTGTCAAAATGACTCCCGGTATATATTAGGCAACACACACACGAGCATAAATGTATTAAAAATAATTTAAACATGTTTTTTATAATAATGTGGTTTCAATTGCTATCTACGTTACATTTAATTGAAAAATAAATATGAATAAGTAGCAAATCAACTAACCAAAGAAATGACTGAACATTTAAAAATATACCTACCGAAAGCAAAGGATAACATTCTCCTCGCAACAGTTCATAACATCTGAACACAGACGCGAAAAATCTCTAATTTATCGCTTAGACAGTGTGTCTATGTAGAAGACACATAAAGAATGTGTTATATTGCAGCAATTTCAACAAAAATATGTGGTGACTAGTACATGGTCCGGTATTGTAAAAAGTTTCCCTTTATATTGATGTGAGACTCCATGTTTGAAGCAAGTCTATGTAAACTTCGTAAATAGAGACTGCGTTGAATACCGCCCGTCTGTTTGATCAACTGAATGATCATACATTAGCTGAAATGAATGCCGTTGGTTTCATTTGAGACTATATCATTTGATCTGCAAACTGTTACTTACAGTTTATCAGTGTAGGTGAAACAGAAACATTTTATACTTCTTATCGATTTATTATGATAATGACAAAATGTAGTAACAAATACATTATTAATTTCTTTCGATTTTCGGTGTATAGAATTTATTCAATTGCGGGGTGCACTCATTTTCTGCTAACTCTAGTACAGCTTTACTTTATTCTAAATGAAAATTTTCAGTTTTTGCTTATTTTATACCCCGTACGCTAATGATAATTTATAGTTATTATTTGTACAGAAGCACATACATTTATTTCCAAATTTATGAGGTGAAATTTCATTCGTGCAGAAACCACTTCTTTAAAACAGCAACACAAATAGCAATGGCAATTTATGTATTGAAAAATGAATCAAGGGTAGGTGACTTGTAACATTAAAAAAATTACTTATTAGCAAAATGAAAGGGGTATACGCGGACAAAATAACACTATTGACGTGATAAAAATAACGCTATTCAACGATTGTAAGTCTTCTTTGTTACAGTTCCGGCGCAGGTATTACTTTTGGAATATGGTCTGCAATGGCACAAGATTTCCACATAACCTATAAGATTCGAATTAATCTAAAATTTAAATTATTTTACGGACACTATAATTAAAAAATAATGTGTTTTCATGAATTTTTAATTTACATAAACTTTCTTTAGCAAATTTCATGTTGAAAATTAAGACAGCTTCGAAATTTTGCGTGAAAAATTATACAAATCACAATGGGAAGCCATTTGACAAATATTTGAAATATCTGAAACAAATGAAACATCTAAAATATTAAAGAAAACAACAACAAAATATAACCTTTTTTAAATATATATTGAGGTTGAAAGAAATATTCAGATAGGGCATAATTTCTTTTTCATATATTATTATGCTACCTCAATACACGATAAATGTAGAAGTAAATATATATTGATAAATACACTAATTCGTATCAGTAGTCAGGTTTTTTCTTCTCCTATTTGTTTTCTGTTATCAAGTTTTTTCTTTTAGTTTCACTATTCTCCTTGATCTTAGCGTATTAACATTTGATAAATGGTTTTCATGAATCCTGAAACTATTTTGATGTTACAGTTCAGCAAAGAGAAATTAATTTATTGTGTATGTACCAAACATTAAAGTGAAGTATCAATTCTGCGCCTGAAATACATACAATTAATGCTTTCTGTAGAGAAGAAAAATAAAAAAATGATCAAAAACGGAATTCAATGAAGTTCACTTGCGAAGTTATACAAATTCTAAAGCACGTTCATCCGAAAGAAGGGGACGACCCGTGGCGTTAGTGCCCAACGCGCTCGCCTTCTGCCTCTGAGGACGCCGGCTCAAACCCGGTCCGATCCAAGTAGGAGGTAGTGGACGAAGCGACGTTCGCGGCAGGTTTTCTCGGGGTCCTCCCGTTTGCCTATCATTCCACCCTAGTATTCCCCAAAACCAAAACGAAGCATCATATATCCATTCGCCGACCCCACATGAAGTGGGAAAAGGCTAGGTACATCCAAAAGAAGCATATACTAGTTTGAATACTAAATACGAATTAAATTGGCTCGTATATTTAGAATCGCTTCGCACAGCATAGATGTTACTCTATAAACAATATTTTTGTTATCATATGCACGTTATCAAAACGAACATTTTCGTCAAAATCTAGCTATCGCAAATTATAATACTCTCTATACTCTGTATTTGAGAAAGTTAAATCAGCCAGTTTGGTTTCTTTCACCGACATTTCTAAGAAGGAATAATATCAGGAATTGAAACTAATAATTTCACTCAGCTTCTTCTTACATGCCAGAGTAAATTTAAAGTCCCAATTGCAAATAAAAAAGCGGAATCAGCTTTTGCTCTCTTGTGAACGAGATTCTGATTGAAATGAGTGAGCTTGGCGTCCACTCAAAGGATAATCGCTCTGGGCAAATAGAGCTCTTGTCGACACGTACCGCTATACAAAGAAGACTCATGTCATTGCGTCTTGATACGGTTCAAACATCCAATTTAATATCGATTGGACGGTGCTTTGACTTTCCTCGACATTCATTGAATGTGTATTAATTTCCTCAGCTCGTGAACATAGCGTTCTTATTTCATAGAACTGAACTTGAATTCCCATTTCAGAGCGGTGATTCACCTAAAACAAACATTGTTACTTTTTCTTGTGTCAACACTAATTTAGTTTTCTTTTACTGAAAGAATATCAACTTGCGTATCCACGTTTATGAATTTGCGTATTGCAGATATTTCTACGTAAACATTAAAATGGTGTAAATTGCAAAATACCAATTAAAAGTTTGATTTCTCGATATATTTCTACAATATTGTATGACAATTTCTTACTGGGTGTCAATCTGATGATTCTTAATACCTTACGTGATATTATAATTTTGGTTTTTTACAAAATGTAAAACACGATGATTTAACGAAATACCCTAATTCTTAAAATATAAAGGGATGAAATTAAGTTGATAAATATTCAAAACATCATTTTACAAATGCAGCGACTAAACCCAAACAATTATTTAAGGAATTAATAATTGTCATTTCGTTTCGAAAATTTATCAACTTCATTGGAGTTAAACAATTTTAAAGAGTAAGAAAAGTAAACTTCAATTTCACTTCTAATCATGCTGTATATAATTAAAATTTTTAAATGACTGAGCAGAAACATCATAACAAACAACCCTAGAGAATTTGTCGCGTCAGCTAAACGACCCGACTTTGACTTGTGTGATCAATAGGAAGTGACGAGCGCAATGAGTGAAGATGTACGCTAACGGCAAGAGTCGGCGTTACGAAACGAGTGGCGACGTAGGCATAGCGACCATCGCTGCCGCCGCTGCCCAGGATTCTATTCCCGTCACCTTCGCCTCTTTGCACCCGTGGCCGAGACCTTGCAGCACCTCGTCACCAACTTTCCTCTTCGCTGACGGCCGATGCGTGCAACGTCACTCATTCTGCCACTTTTCAGTTTTTCAACTCGTAATTTATTCCTCGTATGCTCAGTGGAATCGAAGCATTACATGCTGCTAGTTAGCGAAGTTAGGAAACGAACGAGTGAAAAAGAACGCTAACTTGGAGTTGCTAGAATATAAATAACTTTTATAAATGGCTTGACATTTTATTTTGAGAATGGATAGTTTTTCAGAGATGTTATTAGATATACTCGTATATATTTTCAGAATAAATTTAAATGAAATTTAAACCTGTTTTGCATACACCCATCAGAGTTAAAACTTAAACGAATTAATTCGGAACGATACTTAAATGATCATTATGACAATATACAAACCAGGAGTGGGTGACCTCTTCGTTCACTAACCATCGAGTTTGTTATGGTCATAAATTAGTTCAATGATTTAGCTGTCTTTTTTCTAAATAATTAGAAATAATGACCTGGAATGTGCATAGTATGTAAATAATTGTATGTGCATGAATATGTAAATAATTTAACACATAATATGTAACCAAATTATAAAAATATTACATTTTGAGAAGGAAATATGCTGAGTAATTAAGAAATTTCCCTCTTGTTACCTATTAATGGATACTTTCATAAAAAACTTATATAACACTTGAAAATATATTTAACATTTTTATGTTTTATAATTTATCAATTAAAATAATGACACAGATATGAATGACACTTTTTGTTGAATGAAATAATGTGTGTCTTTTGAGCGAAGGAAAGTTTTTTTTACAACAAAATTATATAATATTTTAATAATATTAATGATTAATGAGAATAGCAAATGAATAATAATTTTAGATACCTTTATTAATTTTGGATAACTCTTAGATAATGACGCAGGAATAAATTCGGCCACACTTCATGCATTATGCATAATATCTTAACTTTGCCTCTAAAAATGTTCATATATTCATGAATTCTCACACCGTTATAAAAATAAAATTTTCACGCTCATTTTCATTAATAAATTAGTTCTTTTATTCATTTGAAAATATGTGAGGGTATAATTTAAACATATAGATCATATATTACTGCGTACAATATTGGTTACATTCATGTATTGACGTTATGTATTCTTTCCGTTAAGTGTTGCTTTTTTCTTATTCGTGTTTAAGCAAAAAGCTGTATATTGAAAATACGAAGTGCGTAGTTTTTTTCGAGCAAAGAATGTTATAAAAATAATAGAATGAGCAGGTATTTATTCAGTCATAAATTAACATATACAAAATTTGAACAAAATGAAATAGCTAGCACAAGTGGAAAATAAAACTAAAATTTGAACAGTCTGTTGAGAGATGAACTGGGCGACTCACTGCATCGCGTAAGGTCTCTTACAGAACTAAATAATTAATTTACTTTAGTTTAAAATCTAAAGAAAACATTACGCATACAAAACATGAAATTTTACATTTGCGTGAAATTTATTAATAGAAAAACAAGGAAACAAATAGCATTTAATCAATATCATTGAGATAAAGAAATTGACGTCAGGTTTACATTGACATTACAATTAATAGAATATGAAAAAGTTATATTAAAACAATAATAGAAACATATATTATTTAGAACTGAAAATTGACATTGATGCCAACAATGAAAAGAATTGGTTTTGTACATTTAGATGAACGAATGACACATATTTAATTATTTATCAGCGTTCAACAATGCTAGATCCATTAGAGACAAATTGTGTGGCGCAGTACATCGCTAAATTTCAGTTTGTTGACACGTGCCAGATGAAAGTGTTATGAGAACCAAAGCAAATAATGTGGAAATTAATTATAACAGTTGGTATTGTCAACATGTTAATATCGTTGATTACTTTTTACTTAAATGAAGCCAGTTTGACCACTATGATTAATAGTAGAAGATAATGAGTAAATTGATAGGTTAAGGCATTGACTGTCTAGTGGAGAAAGATCCCTCTTGCTTTCAGGGACTGAAACTGATACACTACCGACATTCTGAAATGGCTCCGGAATATTATTCTGTAGATTTATTTAAATTACCAAATTATTTTGCTCACCTAACGTATGAGATCTATATAAATAAAAATTAAATGCTGTTCGATGGTAAGCGTATCACATGAGAATGGCTGGACCGATTTGGCTAATTTTTTAAAAATGTTCATAATAGTCAGTATAAGGTTTTTAGGGAAAGAAAAAAAAATGGAAATGTGGCCCGGAAAATTGAAAAATTCGGGAAAAACTGAAAGTACTTTTTTCTATAGGATTTTTGTATGAACTCAAGACCATAACTCACGATTCGAGTGATGGACATGCGCAATTCTATGTTGTTTTTTTCATTATGGTCCTAGAAAAGTTTTCAGGCAATATAAATTCGGGACAGTTACAAAGAAAGTCGGAAAATTCAGACAAACTGCAAAAATTATAATTTTTGTATATTCTCTCGACCTAACTCACGAGTAATCTTTAATAGATACAATGATCACTCAGAAATATTTTTTTCTCATTTTTACTTTGTTTACACATTTAAAATAGCTTTTCACAAATTCACAAAGCGATCACAAACAAATTTATTGAAATTTGGATAGGACAATGTCTGTCGGGTCAGCTATTAAAAATAATATTTATTTTCTGTAATATAATTAAGAATTACTTTTTCTGTTGATGATCAAATTTATCATGTTCCAACGGAATTTTCTTCAAAGCAGTTCTCTGCTGAAATCATATTGCTGACAAGATGTCCATTATAGGAAAATAATTTGTCTCTAGAGGAAGATATATTGATTTTTCATGGACACAAATCTTGATAAAATTAATTGATCGTATGGGCTCATAAATAAGAAGTGTACCCACGATGTCTCGTGTTTTAGGACTTAGAAATTTATTCCATAACTACAACAACCAGTAGCATCGAAATAGTGATTGAAGCTTGAAAAGAGACATCTTCGTCACGAAGCTATCTTAACATAATCTCAGCATTTACTAAGGCGAAGACAATTTATTTTAAATTAATTCCTGGATATTTTATTTTTATTTTTTAATGTTTCTAAAAAAATTAATGTTTGAGACTGAGTTTTATTTTTTGCATTAAATTCAGACATTGCAAATAATTTTTTAATGTTATATATGGCAACAACTATTTTAATTTATGGAGAATGTTTTGTTGTTTTTCCAACCGTGCACTACCATATCGGACGTGATACGCTTATATCTGATTTTTTGTCGGAAGTAGAAGAACTGAATAATGCTGAATGATGCTGAAACTTCGCGGTTCGTGGTTCAAATTGGCATATAGCAGTTCATAACATGCCCTGACGCAAAAACCAATACTTGGCTAGAGAATGGCAATGTTTTTTATTAAAAATAGTTGAGAGTTGACATTAATAAGAAAGTCATAACGATCTGACCTGCAGTTCGCAATTAAGAAACTTTTTCTTTTTGTCCAAGGATGGATAAAAGGATGTTTGAATACTTTTACATTTTAAGTATATGAATATTGGCCCTCCTACACATTTCTTTTAAACGTAAAAAATTGTATCTCTGTTCTTGTCACAGACATTGTTTTCTAAATAATTACACGGGAATATAATATTGAAGACCGGAATAATTATTGACAGAACTTAAGTACTTAATGATTGTAGGAGATCTGTTTCATTGTACAGATAAATTAGTTCGATGAGGTATTTAAACTATCATTTTAAACAAATGAATTTCATATTGAGGATTATTTCGAAATTTGTTTGAGTTGATTTCCTTTTATATCGGATATAGTGAAATATAAAAGGTTTTAGCCGATTATGTAAAATGAAAAATTAACGTAATGTAAAACTGTTTGTTTTCTTTGTAAGCTTATGACATTTGACCATTGAAAGTTTTCTCTGATATTGTCTTGTTACTTGGCACCCCTCTATTTAAGGATAGAAACATAAATATGGCGTCATTTTCGCCAGAATATTAGTTATTGTTTGTTGTGCGAAGGACGGATCTCTTAAAATCAATAATTGCTTTGTATTTTATCGCGCATCGCAATCACATAGATTAACCCGACAGTAGAAGAACTTTCGCTATTCTGGGTGCAATATGAAACCTAAAATAAAGATGGATAGGGTTGGTATCCGAGGGAAGTTTCACCAGTGAACATTTAATAACATTCCATATTGCTTTGAGTTCAAAGGATCGACTGCTTGGATTACTTTGATCGGGTGATTAATATTACTGAACGCTCTGACCATTTCATACCGTTTGTTCGGAGAAAGCGATACGGGATCACTTAAAAACCCTCAACTACGGAAACTCAAACAAATCCCTTCAAGTTGGAACTTTTGTACAATTGAATTCTATGTATCATGCTAGGATAAGGATACTCGTTCGTCATACAAATTTGCCTATCTCACATTTTCCCTCACGAAGCTTCAGATCCCTTGTTCTGTTACGAAAATATGTGGAAAGCACAAAACAATGCAGTGATTTCAACAAATAACTACATTTTCGAAACTGCGTGTGTACGCAAAATTTCAATAAAATCTATATGCCTTTATCATATATCTGTATTTAAAATATACTGAATGTATGTACTAGGGTATGCAATACGAAGAAGACTTTTCAGACAATTTGGAATGTATCCACTCATTAAAATACTGCAGTTAGGTGCCCCGGAGGAATAATATTTTCAAAATTTCATTCCTCCTCCTTCGGTTTATAAGTGATAGTCGTTATTTATACTTCATTTATACGTTATTTATACTAGTTTTACAGAATATTAGCATTAGAACTTACTGTACCCATTTTTTAAATATCTCGCAGATTTTATTTGTAGGCATATGTTTTTGGAGTCGCTATATCCACAAGAAATACTTTTTTGGGGGACTGAAATCATAGTTTGTATTATTTAATATCGTACGAATTGTAAATCATTTGTTTTTTCTATGATTCAATTAAAGAATAAAGTAATTAAATAAAATTCTTACTAAGAAAGAATATTATAATCAAATGGAAAGAGAAAAGTTATTTTTATTATTATTTTAATTGGTGTAGCAGATTTTATAATCATATTCTCCGAATTTTTGTATTCAATGATTGTGATCTTCGAATTCATTAAGATTAAGTGAAATGATAAGTTTTTAGAATTTCGGTAATTTTTTCGGCAGGCGAAAAGTTTTTCGGTGGAATCGAAAATACATACTTAGTTATAATCCTATAAAAGAGAAAATGGCAGGTAATGGCAATTCGCTTCACTTTTTATTCATGGAACATTTTATAAACATTTTTATCTACCGATACGTCCATATGGAATATTTGCTAACAATTATCAAGCTTTCCGTATCAACTACGGTAAAGGCGAATAAAATAAAAATTATCCAGTGTACCGCGGCATTTGGAAGAACTAGGGAACATTATTTTTAAATATTTTGTAATATTTTCTCTCATTTTCAAATTGCGTATCCGGTATGCTAATCGCATATCAAGATTTTACGTCATTTTCCATAAATCAGTGTCAGCTAAACCCTTAATAACTCACCACTCGTAATACTCCTTACTGGTAAGAAATTTTGAGCCTCGCTTAAGAAAATTTCATCATGATAATCAAACATTAAAATACATCAATTAAATATTGGTATTAAATGAGTGTGGTTGTTTTCAATTTGCTGGTATATTTTCTTATAAATTCAATATCTTACGTATACAAATTGTATATATCTTTCCCTTCATACTGATAAAAGTTTTAAACTATCATTGAACGCGTTTTCAAATTCTTCGCATTACGACATTCCGTAGGTTCTCCGTGTTCATTTTGCTTGATATACAATCATTTTTATTATTTTTTAAAAGACGATGTTAAGAAGGTAAAAAATGGGAAAGTCTCAGATTTTCGTTTCCTCTTAGCAGAGTGTGGCTATAATACGATATAAATATCTTGCATTTGTTTTTGTTTTTTTACCCTTAATATAAATATACATGATTATAATTATCTAAGAAAATATACATGATTATAATTATCTAAGAAAATTGTCCAATTGAAACATTCGGAAACTTACATTTCGATAACTTTTTTTGGCCTATAGCTAAACATCTAATCCCATACAATCTTGACAGCCTTGCATATATGTTGGTTTTTATTGAATAAGTGAATTTCTTATCTCATATTAAAAAGCAGGAGAAAAGTGTGTCCAGAGGCAAACATAGTACCAAAAAGGGAAAGCACTAAAAATATTTCGCGTGTTGTAGTGTTTTCCACTAGATCGTTCCACGGTATTTTCGTTAGACTGGGAATTGATAAAACTGTTTCTTTTGATAAATTAAATCTTATTCAAATGGTTTGCTTGAAATTGCCATAGGCGGCATCCTTCACAAATTATGTTATCTCTCTTCATTTGAATTCTAAATAAAACGGATACGCGGAGAATTACATTACTTACAAACATTTATAAACTAATCAATATTTTTTACTCTAGTAATATTATTCTTAAAGGAATGAAAACCCATTTTCACATATTACTGTGATTTACTCGGGAAAATATATTTATTAGAATTGTATTGAGACTTAATACGTAATTGACATTAATTTGACATCGATTAAACAAGACTGATTTCGGGTTTCGATATGTTTTCAGGAAATATTTTCACAAAATTCTGAGTCTCAACATTTCAAATTCAAAACGAGACTCGCCGCACTCGAATGAGACAACTATTTTGTTTGGAATTCTTGCGAGAGTTGTACAATTATTTTAGTGTGATGCATCCTTTTCTTCCACGAGAATCGTTAGTATCTTAGATAGCAAGAAAAATCGTAGAAGAAATCAATACTTAAGAGGGGGAAATCTCGAGTTCATACTGAAAGGTCACGAGTCATTTCTCACGTATGTTTGTTAAATAAATGCAGATAAGCTAAAAGTAACAACACAATAAAGAATTTTTTTAAACTTTTGAGAAAAATACAAATTACATATGGGGGAGAATTTGGGGAAAATTATTATTACTACTGAAAAAAAGTGACAAAAAAAGATCAAAATATACCAAGAAACATATCTTATTTTACCTCGCAGCTTATTCAATAATGAATCGCAAAACACCTATAAAAGATTTTAATTATCGGAACTAGTGTTGACAATAGACGACAAATGAGAATATTTATGTTGTTTTTTTCAATTTGACGTAACAATATTGATATAATAAGAATAAATATTTCTAGTTTCCTGTTAGTTTAAAAATTAATCAGATATTCATTGTATTATTTATGGGAGAAATTGAATGGCCCACATAGAATTCGATCATATTTAGATAGTGTAATAGTTCTCTGTGCTCCCTTTAGTACAATATTATGCTCTGCGTTACAAAACAAAAAAATTACTGAAGGACTCCATTATAATTGTTCTCACGTTTGTTGTAATTCAAATTACAATTACGAAAATTTCTCCTTACTCTCAAAATTCTATTTTTACGGTTATATTCAAACAATTGCAATTAGATATTACGGGTTTGGAAACGAGTATTCAAATTTAGTAAAGAAAGAATTCATAATTTTGCCGTAAATATAAAAGAAATCGTTCTTGTTCTCTTTTTTCCCTTTTTTAGTATTTGTTGGCATAATGTATGCATCACAAGCTACAATGAGGTAAACAACACACGAAATTTGGAAACGACATTTTATAGTATGAAGTATGGGAGACATTACAATGTAAATAATTTATATGAACATATTTCTTTTTTTGTAAATCAGAGCATAATTGCTCCTCCTGACAACTTCAAGTTTGGGTAGGTTTGAATAGAATCATTGAAAAATTCATTCAGTAAATTTACCTACGTTACTCATGGGTAAAAGTTTTAAATAAATTGAAGGAATAAACTAATTTCAAATCAAAGTTAAATTTCTCGTGCATGATTGTACGTTTACGTTGGAGTACAAAAGAGGATCCACAATTTTTCTAATAAAAAGTGTTCTTTTTTTTCATAAAATAATTTTGTAGAAAACATAGTTGTTTATAAATTCCGAAGATAAGTGAGTAGAATCGACGTGTTTTAACTGTGGCTTAAAAGGACGCTCGAGAAATTCAAATATCTTCTGTGAAAATTAATTCTAGACAATGTTTTTTAAATTCTAGAATATTGTATTTTGTAATAAAACACACGTACCCGGTATTGTTTTCCTCGTTCACTTCGAAATTCATTTCAATTATTTCCGACAAGAATTAGGTCACACGATAACATTGACTTTGAACTGACATCTGTTTTGGAATGATTAAGAATTATTTCAAAAATATTCTTATTGGTCATGACATGGTTTCACTATTCATGAGAAAAATGGTGGAGTTTATTGAAACCTCAACTTGCTTTCCTTTGATTCTACATTAAAAAAAATAGTTTTTCAACACAGAACGAAACATTGTATAGGGGAGTTGTAAAATGTAATGAAGCAAATTTTTCTATATCTTTGCACAGCAGATATCACTGCAACGGTTTTGGAACCTAGTACGGTAAGCATTATTAGTTTGTTTTTAAATAGAATATTCTTAAATTTTTACTTTACTTCATATTATAATACAAAAATCAAATTGGAGCTTTAATCAACAAAAGTATTTGGTTCTCATTTAATCATTTTCTTATTTGCTAATCGTTACACAGGTTAGAACGTAAAAATTCGTTTAACTTCTAGAAAATCTTCATTCGACATAATTGAGTTCTAATAGGTCTAAACGTATAAGTCGAAAGTATTCTGAGAAAATACATTTTTACCCTATATCAGGGCCGAAAAGAATATTTATAATATTTTTTTGGTAAGATAATGTCTAATTCTGTATGCAGCTTTCGATTCGTCCCGGATTGGTGCACCTTCTTGGCATGTTGATCAATACACGCGCTATGTCATGAGAACAAGCGAAAATGGCGAACTTCTCGTAGCATGCGGATGTGTTTGTAAATTCAAGTGTTTTAACAAGGAAATAACATGGTTGATTTATATTAGAATTCTGGCTTGATTCAATCATACTGGGCTTACTTATTCGGTCTTTCATCCAGGATTTTCCAGTTCCGGTGAGCGCCATTGTGCTTAACAATGATACGACAATAGTCGTTGGAAAGCTGGAATTCATTATCTTCTTCTGTCTTGTTTTAGTTTAACTTTTCCAATTTTGTGGTTTAAGAGGATCGTTAAAGTCGCAAACATTTCCAGATATTTGTGTATATATACCTACAAAATATTTTATTTAAAAAATATACGCTTAACATGAATGTTAATCTTTTAAAGTATTTACAATTTAGAGCTATTGAAACTACTTCACGCGATAATATGAAGATTT
Source organism: Laupala kohalensis (assembly GCA_002313205.1). Classification (NCBI taxonomy): domain Eukaryota; kingdom Metazoa; phylum Arthropoda; class Insecta; order Orthoptera; family Trigonidiidae; genus Laupala; species Laupala kohalensis. The sequence continues at coordinate 306,543 of NNCF01126586.1, read as the reverse complement.
TAAAAAATGTTTCATGAATCTTTTCGTAACTTTGGGAAAATATTTTTAAAGTGCATTCACCATGAATCAAATTTATATAATAATTTATTACTATAATACGTTATTATAATTAGTGCTTTACTTTCGTAATAATAAAAAAGTTTCTTAAATCTATAAATAACCAAATAAATGTTTCTACCTAATTAATGTGTAAAAGGAACTAAATTTAGCTAATTTGCCAATTGTGATAAAATTGATTTGATTTAATATATTTATTCTGTGTATCCGACAGGAATATGTCAATGAAAGTATGAAGCTTTTGTAGAACAATTATACAGGAAGAGAAAAAAGAATTCTATCAGAAAATAAGTTTTCCTATTTAAAATTACAAATACATATTGCGACTATTACATAACCATTAATTTGTAGAAAAAAGTAATTATAATGTCGTAATGGGGAATTTCAAAGAAATAAAATTGAAGTCCGAAAGATGGGTTTACCATCATGGCGCACTGAAGAATGGAAGCATTCAAAATTTTGGGAATCTAATGATGACGTGATGAGATTTATTTTCAAGTTTGTTGTTAACACAAAATGTTATACGAAACGTCGTGATTTATTTGAGACCCCAAAAAATAATTTTCAATAAGAGTGCTTAAAATACGAAGTGTTTTCGTTGTTGACTAAACAAAGTCTAAAAACGTTGATATGTCGGGTGACGATGCAAATGTCATTTCAATAATTTTTATAAAATATGCCAACATTTTTTACTACTTTCTAATCGATATTACATTCTCTTCCGCAAATGCGTTCCAAAATTTGCCATGACAATAAATAGGGAAGGGAAGAGAAATTTTCGTACGTGAATATTGAAAACTGAGCTCTGTGAATTTTTCACTTGCTCATATACAGACTAATAGTATATAATTATGCGTTTGGATAGTAATTTAAATCATAAATTTGAATATTTTTATTCAATTATTAAAGTACAATTCACGTAAATTCGATAAGAGAATCTGACATAATGCTACTAAGTAACTTTTAATTTGAATTTTCCTAATGTTTCTAGAGAAAGGAAATTTAGAGCTAAATCCTAACAGAATACTTTCACCGGTGGAAAGTTTGAAGGTCAATGTCATAAGTAAAATTCTGCGAATATGTTTGGTATTTGAATTGTGTTGGTAAAAAAACCGATACAGAAGGCGGTGCCCACGAAAAGACAAAATAGGAAACCACCTGCTGGCAGATGGAAACGCGAAGGAGAAGCAACATCTGGCACTAAGCATTGGTGCGTTGAACAGAGAAATATTTGCGTGGGTGGTTTTGCGCGCCATCGAGTAAACCGCTTCGCGTCATGGCGGCGAGTTCGCCATGACCTCTGTTCCCCTCCCTTCCTATCACGCACGGCTGCTTCGGAAGTCGCCGCTGCAACCGGAAGCGCGCTAACGCAACGGACGCACTCTCACGCACTCGCACGCACGTGGAGGCGCAGCGTCGCGCCTTCGGAAGGTACTCGCTTCGCGCCACTACACTACACGTCACAGAGACATGAAACACATGCAAACAAACCACGCGTGACAGCGGCACGGGGATCACGACCAGCGCATCAAAATCTTCCGCCTCTGTCAGATAGAGAGTCTAAGGAAGACATTCGCGCAACAATGAAAGAGCGATCTGTGGGACACGTGGGCAGCGAAAGCCTCACCTGTGGCGCCGCCGCGCCGCCACCACCTCCTCCTCCTGCGTCCAGTGTTCTCCCTCGACGCTGCTGTGTGGCTGCTGCCGCCGTCGTCGCCCTGCGCTGCGACCGACGCCGCGTGCCGCCCGCGCGCGCCCTGACCTGGCTCAACGCGCCTGGTCTTAGTAAGGTTAGCCGCCGCCGCCCGCCGCCACCGCTGCCGCCGTCGTCGCCGGATGCACTTTTGGGCTGCGCCGGGACGCCGCGAGTGGACAGCGCATGCGCCGCGGCGCGCGCCGCCGCCATTCAAGATGCACTCGGCGCCACTCGCCGGGCGGCGGCGCGCGCGACCGGTCGTCGTCGCGGGTCCCCTTGTCCCCCAACACGTCGGACCCAGTCGCATCCCCCTCCGCTCCGTAACTGACGCTGTCGCGCTGTGGAGCGACGGTGTTTTACATGTCGCGAGGGGCATTTGCAACCGATCATGGGGTCTCAGGGGTGAGAAGGGATTGGATGAAGCTCTGCTGTTGACACTGCGCTTTCCACGGACTCTTTCCATCTCTAGGGGAGAAAGTCAGCTAATGTTGCATAAACCTACAATCGTCTCTCACGAAGAATTATATCTTAAGTTTCTTTTGATCTTCTAACTCAAACATTAAAATATAATGTTTTACAGAATGTTAAAAAAGCAATTCATAATTTACCGTCACTGTTAATTGGTAGAAAAATATGCTGCATATGTGAGAAATGAAAACCATACCTACATGAAATTGTCCTGAAGCCATTCGAGCAAATCTACACCCTTTCAATTTTGTTGCGTATTAAAAGAAGGGTTTCTATTGAGGTGTGCATTACTTATTAATTACAATATTGTATTGGTTTGAATATTATTGCTAGTGAGACGATACGAACAAAATCTATTCATCTAATAAAACAGTAACAAATATTTCTGTTTGTTTCAATTCTTATTCCACACTCTGATGTCGCTTTAAAATGAAATTGACAACCTTTAAATGTTTAGTAGTTAATTAGTAAATTTTTTTCAACCGAACTTTCTGTTTTAGCACGACCGGGAAGTGTCCTATTAAAACTCGTGAGTGACGCTGGGTACGTATACGTAATTAAACGCTGTTCATCATTTTTTTACGTTAACACTAGATGTTCAACGTCACTCGGCAGTTAATCACGCTATCTTATACCTAGGGACTTTTAGAAAACGTTCGGGTGACAAAGTTTTCGAGTAAACTACTGAATGTTTGGAGATTGACTCTTAAATTGGGTTTGAGATTGACACATGTTTCACTCTGTACTCTCGCTTCAGAGTTTAGCGTAAGAATTCATAAGGATGGGTACAATTTTATTATATGAATTCATGCTACACAGATCTGTCATTTCGTATAAAAATATTATTCGCAAATATTGTATTAACAATCAAAATGTAAGTTGTAAAAATTATTTTTCCATTTTCCATCGCTTGTAAGTTACGTGGAAGGCGCACAAAAGCGTTCAATCGATAAAGTAGTTTTATCTCTGTATGCGGAAACCGACATTCTTGTAGACTAAAATACAAGGAAAATCGTAGTTCTATTGATTCTTAGCGTAAGGGAATAAACGCTAAATAAAAAATACTCAATAATGTTATATTTTTATGTTTCATATTTAATGATTTGTAAAAGTTACGAATACGTTCATTTACTTTTGTAATTTTAAATTATACGAAGAGTCTTTCATTCTTAGATGTGTGTATTTTTAGGGGTAAGAAGAATATCGCAGTTCAGAATTTTTATTTTTTGTTATTATTTTACATTAGATTTCAAATTGTTAATTTGTTTTTGTCATAAATAAAATCTGATCAACTTATTCTTCTTCTTACCAATCGTTGGATGGCATTATACCTCCATCTCATACCTTTTTTTTGTATTCTTGAGAGAAGCCCATTAATGGCGTCATTGTGAGCAGCTCCAGAGTTCTGTAGTTCTTACTTAATTTACAGAGATAAATAATTGTTTCTTTTTAATTTTAAATGATTTTCGAGGAAAATGCTATCGATTTATCATGTTCAGTAAAAGCTAAATTTTTAAGAACTTCAGTACGTTACAGGATGTGTTTAAGGAACATTTCCCTTTGTCTTTTCTTCATATATTGATTTTTATGAAATTCGTAGTTCTATTAAATATTTTGTCCACGGAATTATTAGTTGAGGAATATTATAATCTAGATTCTTTGAAATTATTTTAGGTCTTTCACGGGACTCTTACAAGGATTGAGTCTTTTAAGTTTCGAATTTGTCTTTTCAATTAGATGTCCATTTAGGTGAATAAAGAGCAGAACATTTTCTCACCTTTTGAAGGCGTCTTGCGAAGCGTGCTGATCAAGAACCCTGCGCGACGCAAGTCGATACTATTACATAATGCTCTAANATATATATATATATATATATATATATATATATATATATATATATATATATATATATATATATATATAAAGGATAATTATGTTTTTGTGCAAATTTAATATTTAATTATCTCATTTATAAGAATATTTACGTTTTTAACAAGAATCCTTAACCCCATCACATAAGAAACCAAATTGGCACGACTGCTCTAACATTTCGTTTGGTTTATCTCGAACTTAAACGACTTATGGCAATAATTTTCTATATATAAATTGTATATTACATATTATAAAATATGTTTTATATTGTTCACCGCTAACATCCTAAACAATAAGTATATATTTTTGGTAGAACTCCAGTGGTTTATTTTCGCATTTCTCCATTGTCTGAGTGAATCTCATGTCAAATTACAGATTTGCAATTGTTTTTAACTTTTTGCTTTTCTTCAGCAACGGGGAACATGAGATTTATACTTTTCTGGAATCATTATAAAACATAACATTAAGTAAATGAGGTAATAATATAAACTATGATAAACGGATAGAATCGATTTTTCTCTAAATTCTGATGAAGAACGGATAAATTTATAAAAATTTTCATGGAACAAAATGTTTCGTAATATGTTCTCAGCTGAAGAATTTCCCTTCCGTAATTCAGAGTGTCCACGAAAAGCTACTATTATCAAGTTACTTTGGGGTAAAATCCTATGTAGTCCGCAACTCGTTCTACACATCTGTTCGGCGGGACAGTATCAACTTGTTAGTACTAAGCAATATATAAATTTTCTCTTTCACGGAATGATCTTACTCTGTGACGCAATTCTGTACACCAGATACAGTGTAATGTGACATGATTGAAGTATTTTTAAGAATATGTCAGAGCGGTCCCGGTCCATCGCGGAATCTGCCACGAGGGTTCGCGGATTGTGCCTCAGAACTTTGCTTCCCTGCCGGAGGTTGACGCGTAGAGGAACCGCGTCACTTCGAAAGGTGTGCCGAAAGGTTCGAAGGATTTTCTTGCTGAGACCTCGAGATATTTTCAACATTTTCATTCATATACTCGTTTGTTTCAATTCATCTCGTTTATCTTCTTAGTGTTCTAATTCTTGAAATTGCCTATAACTCATTTAAACGACTCATTTAAAAAACTCGCGAGAAATTTTTTTTTCAAGCTTATTACTATCTTGCAGATAGCGAAGAATAATATAATTAAGTATTTGTTAAACAACGTTTCTGGATTCTATTATGTATAAATTTGTTGATAGTGTTGATATTATAACAAGAAGATATCTATTTTCATTATCTTAGAGGTGCATGTCATAATTATTACTGGGACGCAGAAACGATCAATTCTCCGCTGCCTTTGAGTCCTTTGATAGGAATTGATGGGATAGTCGCTTGCTTTCGGAGACTAAATTAGATTATGGACATCTGAATGGTAATATGATGTTAGTAATTTACTTTTTAGATAAAAAATTTGTTGTTACTAAATTTCTGATTTTTTATTTAGTGTAAAAATGAACATGATTTTATCTAGTCATACCCCAGAAAAAACAACAACGAAATGACATATTGTACGTCATACTTCCCGTGTAATGGACATCGTTGCATTAGTGAATCACTGAAAACATGTTTTGTAACTGGTAGCCAGAATTCAGGTTCTCTGCTGGGGGACGTTGTCGCTTGTCGTCGGTCACTGAGCTGTCGTTCGTCGCTCGACGTGCAACACATTTACTATTGACTAAATTACGTTGAGAGATGGGGCCATTTTTTGCTGGGAACAAATTTAAGGGATATTTTAGTATCGGTTCATCGTGCATATTTTTGAAAATCCATTGCAATAATTACCTTATTAGGTGTTAAGTTATTGATTCTGTATTTCTTAAAATTAAAAGAAAATGGAAACAGTTTGTTACTTTCTGCAAAATTTCAAAATACTTACGAAATATTTTTTTTAAATCTAATAAAATAAAATTATTTATTTATGGCCACTTCAGTTTGTAGCCTTATTAATTGATGCCCCCACCCCCGTGTAACTTAAGAACACATTAAATGAGTATTGTGATTTATTAAAATTAAATGTACTCTTATAGGTAGAGACGTGAAATTCGTTTACGTTAATTTCTTGTTGTTTACAAATTTCTGGCAAACATGCCATGAACAATTATTTTCATAAGATATCACTTGATGGACATCACACACTATAATATTTCCTCCTCGCATTTAATTTGCTGTTTAATTATACTGAAATACTTATTACTAAGTGTTGGACTTGCATCAAAGAAGTGCAACAATTCTTTACTCATCTATGATTCAACTCGAGATGGGCGAACCTTAACTAAATAGGATTGAAGTGTTTAGTGTTATAGTTTCAATTTGAAGATTAAAATAATCACGATGAATGATTAATAAGTTGCAAAATTTTTCATATTTAAAATAAAAGTAAACAGATATTTCGTATGAAAAGTTAAGAATGTGTAAACAGTGAGAGTTCTTCCTATATCGCAATCACGCCACGTGTGATTACACGATGTTGTTTCTTATTCAGTTTCTAAGATAATGTTAATTTACGAATTAACATCACAATAATATTAATAATTTACAAACTGTTTATGTCGCACAATTGTGTCAATTAGTTTTTAGGGAAAGAAATATTTGTTAGGGAAAGGTACAGTATAACACTGGTCCAAATAATATTTTGCACAAAAACCTGTGACATCGAAAAAATACGATAAATAGGTTCGACTTATAAAAGCAGAAAATCTTACTGTTTTTACCAGGCGACAACTTGTTTACGTCTCAAAATTTTTAAAAATATGTTGTGATCATAAAAATGTATCGGTGGGAGAAATATTTACATTCTTTAAGAAAGAAAATTCTGGTCAATCATACATCTATAAACAAATTTTGAGCAGGTCACAAAAATAAAAACAACACGATCGCCACCTATACGTATATATTAATACATGAGTTAAAATTATATAAAACATTAACAAATTTCTAAAATATTCCGTTCACATCACTTTCGATCTCATCAAAAAAGATCCGTGGTGAAACATGAGTTTTCGACAAATGCGGTCCCACATTAATGGTATTAATACCGACAATGCAGATTAGTGAATAATGAAGAAGGGATTCATAAACATTTTGTGAACAAACTTCAAGATAGACGTAAAAGATTGTCTACTTTGTCAGTATTTGTTTATAAACATTCTGTTACGAGTAACATGTGGCGAGTAAATACGCACGGAATACTCCTAATGACTCGTGTGACTTCCTTACCAATGCAGGTGATCTTGTTATATTGCAAATCTTTAACCTGGGACATACTTCTATTTTCTGGAATAGTTTCACGCCAAACTACTGATAGGATCGCAACAAATTTTACCACGACCGTATTCCTTATGACTAGGAAAAGCTAGGTTTCATTTTAATATAACTTATGAGATTGGAGTAATGATTTAAAGTATCACAGACAATATATAGATATATATATATATATATATATATATATATATATATATTGAACCACATTACCAACCATGTCAGATCATTAACCAGTGTTTATTAGAGAAATAGTGGATAGAAATCTTAGTCAAATTCCAAGAAATTGGTGTTGTAATGTAAAAAGTCTGACATCTGTATTTTGTTTTTTTATTCTTAATGCCTGAAATTGAATGTCATTGTTTTAATAGAATTAGTTTTGAGCTTTTCATTTACAGATATTATTTGATTCCTTGTTTAATAAGTATACTAAATGATTAACTTTGATTTCATTTTTATGGAATTTTAAGCCATTACACCTATTCGATTTTGTACGGTAAATTTCATAGAAACATTCAAAATTATTTGGAGTGTCTCGCTCCGCTTCCATTCCCATTAACATGTTGTTCCACCAACGTAATCAGAAAGTAAAAATCGACGACGTAAACAACAAATCAATCGCGATGCAAACGGTTGCGCTATTATTAGAGCTTTTGCGGTTCCAGTCACAGCGCGGCATGCAGCATATCTGATTGCTCATCTGCCAGCTATCTGATGAGCGGACCGGTGGCGCGGCTCCACGCTGCACTATTCTGGGAGGCAGCACGCGTCTTCTTGCTTTCCAATATAGCATATTCCTTATTCTTCGAAAGAGTGAAAATCTTTGGTTCAGTGAAACTTTTCCGCGACCCAAAGAGCTTATTCGGGAATTGTTGCCAGATGAAACGGGATATGACTCTTCCTCTACTACGTTGAAACTAATTACTAAAATGTTTGGCAATGTTTAAAAAAAAGGCAACCTATTTTACGTTAGATGTGTCAATCTTCTCAGAAACCTGCTTTCTCACTTTAGATACATGAAGTTTGACCAAACATCCCATGAGAAGGATAGTAGAAAGAAAGAAAGAAATAGTAAACTGTATCATACAAACCTACAAAATAATTAATTGAAAATGTATGACATCTTACTGACTAGAAGGTAAGAAAGATGCACGGCATTTTAGAGTAAAGATCCTTTTTGTTGAGAAACACTTTCTATCCAAATAAAACTTAAGCACCATTGAAGTCAACTTCCAGTATGGACTCAAATTACGATATGATCAGGAATTGAGGAAAGAAGTGCTAAACAGTAAAATGTAGTCATTTTCCCCGCGGATGTTTAAAAGTGGTCGCTACATCCGACACACTTGTTGGATACATATGGTAACTATTGAGTACTCCTATTGACACTGAGTATAGTTTGATAACTGGGAGAGTAGTACTTGCGAAGTATAACAGAAAATATTTATCATGCTCGAAAATATTTGTTAGGATTCCTAATGTGAGTTTCACGAGAATGGATGTTAAGAATTGTTTTTCCAATCACAGTATTTTTTTGCATAAAACTATTAAAAAAAGATACATATGAAACATTGGTTGTAGTTAAATTTTTTGTGAGAGCATTAAGTGATTTTCTGAGAGTATGGTGCTAAATTCACAGTCTATTCAATGTTCGGTCTATAAGATTGCGCCCGATTTTCCTATCTTACCCTTTTTACAACTCAATGATATACCCGTCTCGGAGATCGTTAAGCTAGAAAATATTACTGTATCAATATTACTATTTAATCAAAAATTCATCCCCAATTGGAACTTCCTTGCACTTTTTACGGCAACACAAAAACAATTTCCTCACTTGAACCTTCTGTAAAACAAAACCAACGTCTCGAACAGCTATAGTTTATATAGACCATCAGGTGTTAATATAAATCTTGTCACATGATTTGATCTTATCTAACTCGCCCTGGAATATTTATTTTTTTCTTGGTATCTCATAAGGCTTGATTATATTTTTATGATTCAATGTCAGGTGATGAATGTACTTCTTTCTATCCCATTGCAATGAACTACTGAAGAGGAAGTAAATTATGAACGCTTTTCAAAATAAATTCTAGGTGATAATATCATATAACTTTCTTTGTGCATTTTTATCCTCAGGTATCAACATAAATATTTTTGATAAATACTTTCATCAATAAATAACAAGAAAAATTGTACTTTGTCGTTTCTAAAAATAGATAGTTGACTTTAATGGATTCATGTGGATACTAAAATGATGATCTGACGTGCGTAAAAATTATTTATTTCGATTATATCTCATGAAATCAAGAATAGAATCAATTGGAGAACGAATCTTAACCACTCCTCCAGCTCTCGCGTATCTCAACCCCTTTCTCCCTATATGCGTCGCACCCTTGCCTCCGCGCGGGTGGCTGCAGGCACGACAGGACCCGCAGGACGGCTGCAGGAGAGGCGCTTGCGTCCGAGTATTGATTAATGTACTTCCCCTTCAGCTTTTCACCTGCACATGATCACCATCAACAATCTATTTTTTTTTTTTGAAAAGACGTACAGGAGTTTTAACGAAACAAAACCGACTCTTCGTTCTCTGGTTCACTTCTATTCTTGCCAGAATTAGCATTCGAGATTGCTCGAGAACCTAACACTCATCCACTAAAAACTTTATTCATTACAGAATACAGTCTTCAAGTTGTCTAGTGACTTTGTTTTATATTTGAACTCTTACATGTTTTGTTGGAAACACATGAAGGGCATCCCAAATAATTAGCAATTGGAAAAGGCAATAATTGGCAATGCAACTTCATTCGTCAGTAAAATTTTATATTTACTTGTTTTTAATATAGCTGTTATTAAAATCATCCAATTAATAGTTAAAAAACATTAACAACTTTTTAAAATCCGTAATTTTTAAAGAAACATGTTAAATATTTATCGCACCAAAATCCTAAAATGGGAATATTATTTTGTTCGAATATATAATTTCAATTGCTTTTGGGAATTTTAAAAGGGTTGTTTTTTGTTCAAATGTATGTCTCCATATAATAAATGAAATGTCACTTATTAAACGGGGATGTAGGACGTTTATATTATTTTGTTGAATATTGCTTCATTTTGGTCACCAATATTGAAGTTCCCTTACACATTACCATAACAGTTTGTAAACATTATAACGTTTAATTAATTTCGTTTAATCAAAAGTAAAATTATATATGTGCGTCAGTCCTGAGCATATTCAAAAGAACAATGAAAATTTAAATGAATTTTTTAAAAGTTAGGTGGTATTGTCAAATAATGAAGCAAGTAAATTGTTACTAAATCAAGGGGCCATTCATCATCATGTTCACGTTCAAATGTTTTCTGTCGAATGTATCGTGTGTTGTTTAGTAGATAAAAATTTTAAATCATATATATTTCCATTTTGGGACATATTTTCAAAATTGAATTTATTTCTTGTCTTTTACGATCAACTAGGTTTATACTATCCTTCGCTGAGAATATCATTCTAAACACACATTTGAATTTCCTAATAGATTTTGTTAAGTCTAATACGCCGAAGGTCAATTACATAAATGTTCTCTGCGCGAAAATACATTTTCTTAAAAATTCTAAAGAATAGAGTAGAAGTTTCCAAATTTTTTCACGCTGTTTCAAAAGATGGCTGTTACTTCTTCAGCGCTAAAATGAAAATGCATTCCTATGAGTATCTCTCGCACAGTAATACGAATTCTCAGGACACGATATTTTTCTGTGTTACAGTAAAATATATTTTTATTGGAGATAAACGTATTGTGAGTTATTATTTGACCATGCCATTATCATGACGTAAGAGTCAAGTGCCCTGGAAAAACATGTATTTTTTTGCTCTGTATAATTTTCTTGTCTCTCGTTTCCCAACATGTGCGTAGTGATGGAATACATTAACAACTGATAGAAAATATTTTATTAATTCATTTTGACAATTTTGTCATTTCAGTTATTTCTACATTTGTTCAGAAAAGCTCAGTTTAGTTGGTTAGTCGGGATAAAGCGAAATTATTCCCCCTTGGCTCTGTGAGTGGACGCGTGGAAGGGGCATCTCCAATAGCTGTCAGCGTCTGGCTACTTTCTTCCCGCCCTTCCCCGCCCAGACCCCCACCCCGAGGCCTGCTCCACGGTCACCAAGGGATCCCATGTCATGAGGAAACTCGAGAACTAATTCGTTTCACCGAATACACGTACAGAAATTGAAATGTTCCTTCCCATAGCTCACGTTTCAGAAAGTGATCAGTGAATGAGTTAAAGGGTAACGCAGGCTTTCGAATATTTTTTTGTCAAAGTGGTGGCACAAAATTTTTGTACTTTAACACGGAATTACGGAATATATTTCTAAATATATACCGCATAGTATATTCTTATTCTTTAGATTGATAAACTATGATTTTTTTAATGTGAAAATTTCGTTTTTGGATAATTGTAATAGTAACCATAAGTATGAGTAACTTGCACTACTAATATCAATTATATTGTCTGAATCCCATCTAAACCTCCGGAAAGATCTGTGGAAGTTAATGCGAAATCTACAATTATTTCAATAGTTAAAAAGGCCTAGACGTTTGTAGAGAGATGTATATATAATGATCAACATTTTATTTAAATTCATCTTGTTTTTGTCTTGATAACATTAATTGTGAAAATACTATAAACTACAAAATATATTAGAAAAGGGAGTGTATTTTTTACGTGAAAGCAAAGATGCTATGGTGTTTGATTGAGCCTACGAATAGTGACAAATTCTTAGCATAATCCGAATCTCTTTCTTTGCTTTCCGAGCAAAAGGAAAGCAGTTAGCGTCTCGATGCACTTCCATTGCATCTCTTCTCCACTTTCCCCCACCAGCACCCCCACCACCGACCTCCCCACCACGCGATGGCGGAGGGCGCTTGCACTAGTGAAGGACGTACAGCATGGTTGCTGAGCCCACCCGCGGACTTCAGTAAACAGCCAGTCTCTCTCTGTCTCTATCTATCGCAGGGGTGGAGCGTTCCGTGGCTGTGCGAAGAGACGGGGGCGGTGGCGGCGAGGGGAGACGATCGATGCTCGCCTGCAGCGGCGGCGGCTGCAGCAGCGACGGACGCTTTACGCCCCACTACCGTTTCCGAGCTGACTAGGCGGCGGCGGCAGAGACCCCTAAGTCCACCCCACCCTCCCACACGACCCTTTGGACGATTCACATCTGTACCAACGAGGCGGCAGGCGCAGCAATTAAACGGAATGGAGGCAACCCCCAAAACCCACCACTTATTCTATATGTCAATATTGTTAACAGTTCTAGAAACGCTCGATTTCATACATGCGTTTTCCCCGGTAGAGAGTTTCCGATGTGATTATTTTTTCTCGTTTTTGTGAACAAAATGAGGTGTTAAATCGAATTTGACTGTAAATTACTAATATTAAATGTCATATGCATGTTTTTTTGCGAAGTTTTACTCAAAAGGGCTGGACAATATGACCACATATTAAGTAACACAAACAAGAGATTTAAAATTCGAATTATGCAGGTAAACAAGATGAAGAATCTGACATTAATGTCATGCTTCCTTATTTTACATTTAAAGAAGAGAGGTTATCTCTGGGATGAACCGTATCCCGGAGACAATACTCATAAAGTAGTTATATTTTTCATCGATTGAATCGTAGGTAGGATACCTGTCACTTGATCACAGTTCCTCAAAATGCTATATATTAACATTCCTAGCAAAAGCTTGTTCGAAATAGGGCTTTCCCTCCATTAAGTATTCATGAAGTGCAGACTTGAAACAGTATGTGCAAGATATTTTGATTAACAATGAATATTTATGAGTTTATATTTGCGTATTAAAGGTTACTAGATCTTCGTAAATGCAATTTGATCCATTCTACTTATAGTTGGTAACCAAACTATTAAATATGACTCACCACAGAGCATCGTCAGTACATGTAGCAACTCTCAAAGAACTAACCTGTAACAAAAGAACGAGATATTTATAAAAACATAAATATGTAACTTTATAAAATTATCGAAGAATTATTGTTAATTTTTAATTTCATTGTAACTTTACTTTTATTTTATTAGTATTGCTTCCATTTTATTTGAATAATGTTGAAATAGTTCTTTTTATTGCTCCTCATTACAGTTAATTCCAAAGTTTTCATTCTGCAATGGGTTTTACTAAGTATAACTTGATAAGCCAGTTTACTTTTATGTTTAATTTATACTTATTATGTTAAGTTTAAATATTTGCTTTTTATTTAAATAAAAATATTATTATTTATTCATTAACTTACTTTTTTATTATTTACATAAAACAGGGAAACTTAAAAGAAAATTAAGTATAACCTATACAACAAATCAATACTACTATTTATTAAGAACGTCTCTAGACAATTTGACATATTGAAATAACTTCTTCACATCTCATACGATATTACTAAGCTCAGTATTATCTTTCGTAAGTTTTATGAAAAATAATGACAACAGAAAAGGCGAAAAGCATTTCTCTATGTTTTATGCATTATCATATACATTGTTAAGGTCACGATTATCCTATATTCATAGCACAGTTCAATATAATCTTCAATTTAATTCAGGAATAAATTAAATCAAGCACATATACAATTACAAGGTCATTTTGTGTTTATCGATGTTCAGTATTTACTCCAACTATCGTTCCAGCAAAATTCAATGATAGCAAGCCATCAATCCATTTACTCTACTCCAAAATATTAAAAACTACAGTGACTTGAAATATGATGGGAAAATTTCATGATAAAAAAGTTTTTCATGTTAAACGAACAGATGTGTAAATTTCCTATGGAACAACTCACGAACATTACATTCCTCTTTTTTTAGTAAAATTAATATAAATCGAATTAAAATAATGCTCACGGTGACATGGTATTATTGTATTTCTGCGATCAATTAAAAAATCGAATGAATAAAGTGGACCGACAGAGGTGAACTATTGGTAGCGTCTTCGCTACCACGATCGCGCTGAGCGGTAGAGCGTGGGTTCAACCCCTGCTCGGCCGAATTAGGTGAGATTTTCAGCTGGGGTTTCGCTCACCTACTCCAGACAAATGTCGGTTCGGTACCATAAGTTCCCTGTCAACCCAACATCTCTCCTTCCCAATTCCCTTTCCCCAAGTCTAACGGTTAGGTGGAAGAGCAGGCCTCATCGCCAGAACCTCGCCGAAAGATATCAATTAAAATTAATGTTAATAAAATTTTATATCAATATTCTTGGATCGTCATTTATCGACCCTCTAAAATTTTAGATAGGATTGTTATAGAAGTCAATTGAGAGTAAATAACAACTCTTTGCATCGTGATTCATCACTTTGGTCTTCTTAATATCGTACTCATGAATTGTTACCTCCTACTGGACTTTCATCTTGTACTACTTCTACATAATAAACGTTTATGTTGAAATGAAGTTTAGGTTTATGTTTTCTCATACAGCTGACCTCTTTTTTATTTGGTATTTATTTGTCGCTGACGTATAAATATATAATGTTATATGCTTTTCAGCAATATGTTTTGTGATTCCTTTGTAAATTATATTTGAGCCCTTAGATTGACGTTTGTCAAATTATTTACTATTATGAGGTTTTCTTTAATTGAATTTAAAGAAAAGAAAGAAGGTAGCAGAAAGATTAGTTGTATCATCCATCACTGTTTCTATGCGGGTTTTCATGCCTGCGATTAAAAAGGATTTTGAAACATTAGAGAAATAGTNCAAGTTTACAACTTAAATGCAAAAAAAAAAAAAAAAAAAAGAAACGAAAATGGAAGAATTTATGGGCCCATTGTTTGAGACTTAAAACTAATAATTTGGGAGAAGAACGAGTTTTAAGCCACTTCTACTGGATAGCAATTGAAAACAAGAGAAAGAGTGTTTTAATCTTATAATCAGTAAATTAAATATACTGTGGAATATATGTGAACTCATTAAATGGTTCTTCCTACCTTATTTTCAGCTAATATTAATTTTTAATATAATGGTTTAATCGTTTTGAATTTTTGTCAACTTTTTAACATATAGTAAAGAAATTCTTGAAGTCACTATCTTAACTAGTAACTGAATCCAAATAATTCGGAGAAACATAAAAAATATGAAAAGAGTATGTATATATCTCGATTAATTAACATTGGTCTGCCCGGACATTCCCGTAACGTACGTCATAGGCAACAACTTGTTCCACAATCATGTTCCGTAATTTTTTCGAATTTCAGTATCCACAAAAACAGTAAAATAATAGGGTATTAGTTTGTTTATGTACCATCTTTGACCTTCCAATGCGGCAGGCAGCGCTACTGAGGGACTGTTTAAGAACTAACGGTAATTGGAGATGAAATTGTATTTTATAGGAATTTATGAAGGAAATAGTTCAGAGTTAAAAGGTAGTATTGCTCTAAGTGTATGAATAATCTTCGAAATCGTTCCTTTGTTCGGCTATTGATTAAGTATGACGGGAAAAAAGGGTAGATTATTAAAAAGTTAACTTCACGATATAGAGCTTTGCGTCTTGGTAGTTCTGCGTTTTGCGTGACGTTTGGTATTCTGCACTTCCGGTTCGCGGTAGAAATATACATATCAACATAGGTGTCAAAGAGATCACAAACTGACGACTTTCTCTTAACCGGAAGTGCAAAATACCAAGCGACGGTGGCCATGTTGCAAAGTGCAAAGCTGCAAAGCTCACTTGGACTCGTTATTCTTAAGCAACATGTTGCGTTGTAGAACGCATCGTGTTAGCGTCGAAACCGGTGATGTCTTGGTGGGATCGGTGCTTCGCGCAGCTTTAAAGCCGGGAAGGAGTCCCGGGGATGACCTTGCTCTCTAATAAGCTTTACGGATTTCATCGGAGGGTAATTAAACGGCGCTGCGTCGAGCGAGGGGTTCAGTGTAACTCACGACGACGGCTGCTGCTGCTGCTGAGGCGCTGTGGCACTGCTCTCGCGTCGCCGGAGGGTCGACCAGCCAGCCAGAGCAACGGACGGACAAACGAAGGAAGGAACACAGCCGCGGGGCTGATGGCGAGATTGCTCGTTGCAAAGAAGCACCGCGACGTAGGTCTCGCAAGATGACGAGCAAAATTCCCTGCCCAGATTTCAATGAGAAATAGTATCATTTGAAGTTAATATTTTACGGAGAACTATTCGAATGATTTCCAGTATATTAGGAAGATTTCCAGTATACTAGGAAAGAGGAAAGGATACAACGAATTGATCACGCAATGAATTAGGCATTTATAGACTTTTGGTTTTATTCTGCTGCGTTTTATCCAGACCTAAATCATACAGCATTGTATACTGTTGTAGCGTCACCTATAAATGAGTGAACTCTTTCTTTTCTGAGTTGTGTCGCTAGAATGGAACTTATTCAATGTAATCTTAATGTAATTAATGTCCGCATAGGAAATATATTTCATAACATACTATGTATTACAATATGTATGTAATTAATATTTCCTGTAGAAATTGATAATTCAATTAAGAGTACTATATTACTACCATGAAATGTACTCTTCAAACTTCCTGAATGTTTTATGACATTCTTTGTTTACATTTTGCAGAGAAAAATTGAATATTTTTACACAAAAAAAATTACAGAGAAAGGAATCCAATTTATCACGACTTTTATTCAAAATTTTATATTACAATTTAGATATTAGTAACTACACAGTTAATTAGTCTTCCTCAATTTAGTAATCAAATCAAACTCTATAGTGTATTCAAAACTTCAGAATAATGTCGCCTTAGTAATATTTTTGTCCACATTTCCTCACTGTATGGTTATGAAAAACAAGGGGGTGGATAGCGAAGGGAGTGTGAACACAGGGAGATTGAGGAAAAACGAAAGGGAGTTGGCAAAAAGGAGGAGTATTTGGGGAAAAACGTTGCAAAAAGACGGGACAAGAATGTGTGGATACGGTGAGAAGACGTTGGATTTATGTTACAAAAATGGCAGCAACACGAGATTGGAGAAGGGATTAAAATGGAGGATGAAATGACGAAATGGAAGGGTGACGAGGGAGAGGAAAATTAAGGGTACATCTGCTAGAGGATGACGGGTCTACAGGGAATTAAGAATTATCACTGTGGTGAAGATTGTTTGAGACTAAATTTAGTAAAAAATAATTACTTTCTGTTAACGCGCATGTCTTAAATTCGCTTGTGTATTGGTTTCACATTTGAATGCTGACGTGTATAAAAAATAAATAATGTTTTGAGTCTTTTTAATGAAAATTAATTGTACAGCACCGAAAACTTTTGTTATTTTCTATCCTTTATGTCGCAGTTTTATGGAAAATATATAACTCCAATACTGTAGAATGCAAAAATATTCGTAAATCAATACTTTATACAACTTATTTGAAAAACACGTTAACGTTATCTTTTATTTTAAGCAATGTAATAATTTAGAAAAAAACATGTAATAAGGTGTGTAACCGCATTATGTGAATATACGAAATTAATTAACTCTATTATATCTCAAAATATCTGTCTAAATAGAATATTTGTCAAGATAGAATTCTAATCTAGACGTAATTTCAATGAATATTTAAAAACAATTATCTCAGTATATAGTGATGGTGGAATTAAGGGTAGGGGAGACCCTCACATAAACTAAAAATGATATTTAAAATTCTTCCATACGTTTAATTTAACTTATCATTTGAAACATTGGATATATTTTTAGTATACAAAAATTATGATACTATATTTATGTTATAAACATTTTAAAAATAATTTTACTCTTGTAAATTTTAATGTATGTTATTTCATTTTTTGATTTATTTCAAACTATTTGAGTATCCGCGACTTAAGTCTCATCAGTTTGGTCAAAATGTTATTTATAAATGTATGAGGTTTCGGAGTGTAAGTGTTAAATGTACATACATTAGAATCGCTGATCCCTTCTTGTCTCGATTTAATAAAGACGATAACTTTACTGACAATTAGTGACGTCTACAAATAACCTTTGTTTGAACTAGCATCACACAATCTTTACTGAACAGAATGAGAATATAATTTTACAGTCGTACTCTTTGGGGTTGGGAATAAGATCTAAGCTAAGCTTCATGTGCTATCAATACTTCACAGCTAAGATAAAAATATGTTTTTCATAAAACATAAAACATAATGTTTTTACCATAAAAAATGAAGTACAAATTACCTAGTTACCTGGAGTCCATTGAGTTTTGATTATTTAAGCCTATTTATCTAAATTCTTCAGTTTGTTCTCATATATATGTAAATAATTTGCTTTTTTAAAGAAATTATTGTCTTGGATTTAGTTGTTTATTCCTCTTAAATGCATACTCAATATATTATTACTGTTTTATTTTTTGAATTTTTAGCACTCGATTCGAGAACAATGTACATTTTTTGAATCGTTTAGATTAATTCGAATAAAATTCATCCAAAACCTAACATTTTTGACGGATTATCTTGGTTTTTCAAAAAGGTCAGTTTTTGAATGGTTGTTACTGGAAGCCACAGATAGAGAGAATTCCTGGACAATGTTTTTGACTTCCTTTGAAATTCAATGAAATGGAAATGTGGTGGGCCAATATAGAAGATTCCAAAACTCGCCCCAACGCCAAGCCATATGGAACTCGTATGACGGTCCGTGGAAATGAGTATCTTGGCTCACGCAACTGGGCGTCAGCGGCACCACGCTCTCGTGGCGCTCAAAACAAGTGGCACATGGAAAAGTCGCTCTCCATTCCTCTGATCACTCCGAACACTCTTCCTTGAGCATAACAGCAGATCGCTGGGGATTATTGGGTTGCATGAAATCACCTCTCCTCCATGACCTTAGGTAAACCATTGCTGTGAACATTTTACTGAGGAAATTCAATTCAAGTCCTGTTATATTCCATAAGGAAGCTCAGAGAGAATTCCCCACAAATACCAACGAGAAGTAATTGAGCTGAATGTTGAATTATTTGAGTCATTAACAACACAAACCAAATGCACATAATTTTCAGCACAAGTCACGCAAATTTTTTACTCAACTTCAGTGTCCTAACTGAGTCAAGTTTATGAATATAGAAATAAATTACTTAATGAAGACGAAAGTTTTCATTATGGATAAAAATGAGTTCTAGAGAGGTGCCTCCCTGACCATACCCAAGTTTCCCTTTGCGTATCATTCGAACGGATATGTGTTTAGTGGGAGTGTGTATGAACCCGAGTGCAATCTATTTTGTCTCTTTAATTGACAAAATTATAAGATTCATGGTTTCAGCTGTTTGTGGAATACGTTATTTGTATTAAAGGAAAATATATTGATAAAATCTTCAACAATTTGAAGAAATATTGTTTATTACAGTTCGAACATGTTTCGGGGAGTTTTACCCATCATCTTGTATATTTATATTTTTTTGATGTGTAGAACACTGAAACATGTTTACACTGTAATAAACCAGATTTATTCATATTATGGAAGATTATATAAGAACGTTTTAACAAACTGTTATAACAGATTGTTTCTTAAAATTATTAGAGTTCAAGGCAGGCATAGTTGTGGCCTTTGAAACAGATAACCCCAAGAAAACTGTAGAATATCTTCAAACTTCATATTCGAAGACAACACAGAAATTGAGACTAAGAAACAAAAAGATAGAAGGTCATTGACCGCGTCTCTGAAATTCATAATCTTCTCAGTACACAGTTTTTATAGTACTACTAAACCTGAATTAGGATTCCTCCATATATTTTAAGTTTTGTGAATACAACGAATATATTAAAATAATTCAAACAAAAACAGATAAATGTATGAACCCTAAAAACATTTGTGCTTTCACTTTGAAGTTTTTTTAAAACTCTATATGAATGTACAAGGAAAATATTGTCACAAAATTTCTGTCCTCATTTTCACTAAAAGTAAAATGAAAATCGAAAGAATTCCTTTCTGAAGTGCAGATCATAATGATATATATCGTTGATATAAAGTGAAAACTTTATTCTTATCAGAACAATCTCAATTTTAAGCCTTAATGGAGTCTTGGAATTTGTTTTTTCGAAAACAAATTATAGTTCTGGAGTGGAGCAGGCCCTTCGTATCCCTAGCGGGCGTTCTAGTACTTTCCTCCAGAGTAGGTCTCTGCTTGGCTCCGACCACTGAATCCGCTTGAGATCCCCACTCCTTCCTCTCACCTTCTTTCCAGCGACGAGAGTTCAATGACCGCTCTTCTTACGGTGGCGTACGTCTTCTGTCTTAATGTCGCATTTTCTGAAAAAAGTCTTAACGTCGTGGTCAACCGGAGATAGACTCTTTCAACTAATAATGTTTAGGTCTTTCGATGGAACGTCCTTGTAGAAGTTGATATTTCTGTGTAGCAATAAAATATATTTCAATAATAAGATTTAATACAAATTTTCTTTTCAGTTATAATATTCCCAATTTTTTTTTTGACTGAAATTAAAATTTGTGAACATAAAATAAAAAAATCGTCGTTTCAAATCCAAAATATTAAAAAAAAGTGAAATGTGGAAGTATAACATTAATAAATAAGGCAGTATAACATGAAACACTTGTATTAAAAACCATAACTTTTAGAAGTGAGTCACAAAATCTTATTACACTGAAATTGTAATGAAATATTAAATTTAATTTCATGTTTGTATTAGGGATATCACAAATAAATTCTTCAAAAATTCTCGATAAAATCGCAACGTTCTCCCAAAGTTTTCTGGGGGATACGATAAATCCTCCGATGACGTACATTTGGAAGGACGTGTCCGCAGAGAGTTCGAGGGCATCTCTGCAACAGCCCATCGCGGCGGCATGTTGCGTGGATGCCTGAGGCCGCTGCGAGTGCAGCGCGACGCGAGGGGAGAAGAGGGCCGCGCAGGAACGGGCTATTGGGTCAGTCTGTTTGTGGGCCAAGTCCAGCGGCGCGGCGCTTCCGCAGGGGCCGTTCGCGGTCGTCGACCTCGCGAGCTGAGCGTCTCTTGAGCGCCCCTGGCGGCGCCGACGCGAACTTCACCTTCACGCTACACGATAGCGACCGTGATGCTTTTGTTGAAGTCTCCACTCGCAGTTCTATTTCACAGTCCCCAATATTTTCTTTTTGCTCTAGATGTTTACGTTTTGTTTACGGTGTGGTTTTCTGTATAGGTGTTGTGGGACCAATCCTGAATTTATGCTTACGTTCTCTGGGATAGTTGCGAAATAATATCATTGCTATGACACATATTCCTTGATGAGAGGTGTTCGAATACCTATCATGACCTGTACATGTTCGAATACCTGTAATGCAATGTCGAGTGTCGATTGAGGTTATCTTTATCTCCAATATCTTTTTCTATGTATCTATACGTCAGTCCCCCACTATGTATCTATAGCTGAAATCGATATTATCTTCGGTAGAGAAATGAAAAAAAAAGAAAGTATTTTATCTTCTGAAACCTGAACTTCATATTAAAAAAGGTATTTTAGAATCTACAACAAAATTATTTATACTCTGAATTTACCGTAAAAGTTATCTTTATGTCCACTCAGTTATATTTTATTCAATATCTAACTTTATTCAACATCGAAACAATGGAATATCGGATACGATCCGATGTCTTGAATTCTTCGAACTTTCCAATCAGACAAATTCTTCGAGACATGTCCACTGGAAGCACCAGTACCGAGGCAGCTGCATAACGGCGCTATGGTGAAGAGAGGGCGTGTTGTAACACAGAGGACTCCGAGAATAACTGCATCACGTCTTCGTGGATCGAAGGTGTCTCGTGGAATTAGTTTGAAGATGGTTGTTTCATTCGATTTTGTGTTCGTTTTAAGCATTAATACCGATTGCCAACCGTACTAAGTGAACTTAAATAAAATGATGATTAATATTTGCAAATTTTAAAAGGATGAATTGAAGTTGAAAATGATAAGTGTTCTATTTCTCATAAGCATTTTTCATTAACGAGACTTAATCTTGACCATGATAATATTTCAATTATTTAAGTTTGTATTTTAATTTCAGCGGCACATGTTTTCATGTCGGTTTTGCGAAGTACTCATGACTGATGTTGAAATCACAAAAACAGGTGAGTTTTATTCCTAGCAGCTGAAGACTTCAATGCACGGAATGCGACTGGGCGCCATTTTCTTTCTAGGATGACCTTCTTCCGGTACTATTGAACATTTGTGTCTTATGCGATGACATCAAGTATTAGTTTTACTCATGGTTTATTTTGACTATCATCGCGTCGTCCTTTTTCATCACACATTCTGATGAGTAGTTTCAATGACTCTCATGCATTCATCCAATGTCACAAAAGCCCAACTTTTATCCTTTCCCTTAGTAAAGGGCGATCGTGCATGCGTATGAAGTGGATGTCACTGCCCTTCGGCGACCACCATTCATCAGGAGGGTGGGAGGGCAAAGGGGCGGGGGATGACCCAGTGCGCAATGTGTGTCAGCGTGGTGCGGTCGTCGACCCCGCTCGTTCTGCACCTCCCCCTGCCCATCTGCACCTCTCATGCCCACCCATTCGGACGCCGAGGGCCACGGAGATGTGCACTGCGCGCCTTCGCCGATTTTTTATTTCGCTAATGCCTCTCCAGGTAGTTTTATTGTAGAATATCTGTGCGGGCTTTGATTTCACCAAAATGGATTCGGAATATTTCTTCTTCCGGCTTTCCCCGTTACGTTGAGTCGTACATTCAATTTCAATCATGAATTTTCATGTAGAAAAAGAAATGATGGGTTGATAGGATGACGGTGGTACGTGGAGGCCGGCATTTCAGCAAACATTGAGTTTGCTGAGTGGATGGAGACTATAAGTGATATTTTATTTGGTTCTCTGATTACGAAGGACCCGTTCTTAAAAATGGTTTTATTTTAAACCTCTTTCATTCTTGTTACGACAATATTTTTCTATTACAAACAAGACTGTTTACAAATTAAAAGTATCTCAAAACTCTGTGAAAATACTTATTTTCTTAAGACTTGTAAAATATTTATTTATTGAGTAAGAGAAAACCAATACAGCTGAAAAACGGAGATCCATTTATCTCGAAACAAAATGTTACCTACCAGCTTGTAAATTACTTCAAAATAAGTGTATTTTTAGACTTTTTAGTCAACGTTGAAAACAACGCGCGGAGGAAGCATTCCCTCTCCACATACGAATAATTTCAATTTTATTCTTCATTTTCTACATCATTATTGGAAAACATTTATTTTATTTGAGGTTTTTGGTTTGGTGAATAGGAAAAAAAAGATCCTGTGAATGAAATTTTCCAACCCACCATTATTGAAGCTCCTCTAGAACAATTTACTTTTAAATATATATTTTGCTCAATATTCTTTGCATATACATCCATTGGAGCAAATCCATAACGTGGTCTCTTTTCATGGATGCTTATGTGTGTAGGGGAATCACGTTGAACTCACTTTTACTCAAAATAATAAACACCATATAATATTTTTGAGTTTCACTTACTCATGCCACCAATATGCATAACATTTATATACATATGTATATTTGTACCTAAGCAGCTGCTAACATTTAAACGTGATTTTTAAACATTATTACGAGGCAAGCTAAAATCTTGTTCTAGTAAAAAATGGCCATTCAACTCCTTTACCCCGATTAAGCGTCTGCTGCTAATTAGGATATTAGCATGTACTCAGGATCTTTCAACATGGCGGTACATCCATTTTCGGTGTTAGGAAAGCCATAAACTGGCGATACTAATTCCTAGATACATTATGAATGGAATTACCGATAACACACTTTGTTTTATGACTACTTTTGTAATTCACTTTTGTGAATTTATTTATTGATCTTTTACGTCTCGTGATTTATATTAATGTACATCAGCTTTTTGCGAAGGAAGTAAATAAAATATATTTTATGTAAAAAAACTCCTGTTAATGTAATGTAGCTCATTTGTTATCGTAGTCGGTGAGTCATGCAGGTTCTGAATGCTGAAAAAGGGAAGGGCAGATGACGTGTATCCGGGTGACGAATTCTGCATCCTCCGCTTCAACCGTGCTCAGCTTGTGCTTCCTGGACTCTTCATCGCACTCCCAATAGAATGCGTTTCCGTTGTTTCGTCCCGTAAACTTTAATTGGTTAAAGGATAAACATTTTACAGGAGCAGTTGCCGAGGAAATTAATTCATTTGACTTTTTATAACTTTATTTGACAATGTTAAGAAAGAACTTCAATGACTGCTGGAAATCAAAACTTCCCTTTTCTAAGCTTCCTAGAAAGGGGTATATTAAAAAAAAGTGGAGTTGAGTTACTCCAAAACCATGGATATCAATCATTATCTATTTGTCCTATACCAAAAGAACGAAAAAAATTGTTTGGTTATTATTGCAACACATCAATGAGACTTTAAAGTAGATTAAATTTTCTCAAACTCGCAACAATAGTGAGATGTAATATTTTCATGTGAAGAGAAAGAAATAATCCTTTTATGAATTTTTTATGTACTAGTCAATTATTGCTTTTTGGGTTCATTAATATCCTTATTAGATCATAAAATATTTTTGGTCGAGTCCACCAAGATGATATTAAAACAGCCACTGTCATTTTCTCCCTTATTGGTCAATTCATCTTTTAAATAAAATGTATTATTAACATCTATCATTGCATTGAATATTAATTTATCTTTTGACCTCTTTTCGTAGACTTTTTGTTTCAAATATTAAGTATACGTACTCAACGTTTCGACTTTAAATCTCTATTCGATGATTTGGTTAATATTTGAAATACAAAGTCTCCAAAAATGTCGTAATATTAATTATTATTTAAAGATAATAGTCACTGAAAAGTGTCAGTTATTTGGTTTCTTTCTATACTTTTGTCTTCACGAATTAAACGTTTTTTTTAAATATACGGTTTTGTGAAATGAAACTATTTACGAGACGTTTATCACCTTCTAATAAATCGTATATATTTCTTTTACATATATCCTAAGTCCGTATTTTATAGATCGCATGTCAGAAAACATTGTCATACCTTCATTCGTCGCTTGTCGTAAATTGAAGTTGGACCCTAGTCTAAAGTACGAGGACGATTATCGAACAACGTTACATTCGTGTTGTCCATTGCAGTGAATCCGAGTCTCCTCGTCCGCCACTTTTGCAGATGATAGCTAAGTGAAACCTAAAGATCTTGAGAGTTACGGTGCCAATCGGATAGCCCTTCACTGTCCTGGACACCGCTGCGACGGTGGAGGCGGTGTTGTCGCGTCCTACGCTGAGGTAACCGCGAGTACAGTGTGTCGCCGGCGTCGATGGTTTCGGTGGCGATGGCGGTAGTTGACGAGCGCGCGCGCGGGTCGCTGGCCGCCCCACATTCGCAGGGTCGTCGACCGCTAAGCGGTCCGTTAGAACCCGCTCGCTCGTTCACTGCGTCTGCCCCGCGCCCGCGCCCGCCCCCGCCCCCNGACAGCCCTCGTGAGCAGCGGAGACGACGTTCTCCACTCCGCCCCCGCACTGGAGGCCCTCGTGCTCCGCCGTTAGGCCCTACGGTACTCGCAACCGCCCGCTACGTCCGTCCGTCGCCTCTTCGTCAACGTCGCATCTCCCTGCTCCATATCTCACGATTCCTCTGCGCTTTCTTTCATCTGCTCTTCCTCTCAGACTTTCTCTCTCTTCTCGTTATCTCCCTTTTTGCGTCCGTTGTTTACTGTTCGTTCTTTCCTAAATTTAGCAGAAATACATCATGTGGAAGGGTTCATTCAGTTACTCTAAGTTGAATGATTCATAGGACCTCGAAAGTCTCGAAGGCCTCAAAGGATGTGAGTTGCGTCGGTGAGTGAGAATGACATAACCATGTTAACTGTTACTCGCGAATTGAAGGAATTGTTTGCGACCATACCTCGATTCTACGTTTCCTAAGACTAAAATTATTGTTTGTCATAGTTTTTATCGTTTTATTAGTCTTATCTTAAGTCAGGTCAGTTTAATTATATATTTTCAAGACTTGTGGATTATAATATTTTATGCTAATAATTCTAATGTCTTATCAATTTTTCTTCAGAATAAAATATAATAGAAAAAGTAAAAAATAAGAAATTTATAAGTAAACTAGAAATTTGGGTTGGAATTACTTTCTTCTCTAAGTGATTATAGTAAACATTATTACATTGAAGAATTTCTTCGGCACATCTTTCTTTATTACTCTCAAGATGTTTTATGTGTATGAAATGAGAATGCGCAATACTGGATTCTGAATTTGGTGCAAGTTCTCTTCCCAAAGTGACCATACCTTGATTCTACGTTTCCAGAGATGAAAATAACTTTTCGTTTGTCATAATTTTTATTGTTATTAGTCTTATGTTCAGTCAGGTCAGTTAAATTATATATTTTCAAGACTTGTGGGTTATAACTTGTGGATAACTGAATTTTGGTGCAAGTTCTTTTCCCAAACTCGGATTCAATTCATTTTTTGTCTAATTTTTGAATGATAAGTTTTATGATTCGCAGAGCTTTGTCTCCATGTTATTACACCGTAAACCGACCCTGGAGGTGCTGCGCTGCGCTGACATAGAAAGACGCGTCCAGAAGCGCCACCATCGTCATCGTCGAGGCCGCAGAGTGTGTTAGAAGGCTGGCGGGGTCGTCGACCGCACTGGCCCGGATACGCGGTGTGGGGGATCCGGGTTACGCGCCGCCATTTTGTTTCAACCTTCCCCACCGCACCCCACTCTTCCTCTCGCGTGTGCACCCACGAAGGGTAGCACCACGGAAACCTTAGCGGAATTTGGAGGTTGCCCTCAAGGATCTCCCTTCAGCATTCCACATAACGGTGCTTGATGTAGGTGGCTCCATCGTAGGGTAATGATATTGAGGAGACATGGCGGTTTGTGGCATTCATTTCAGTTCATATGATAAAATGTGGTGAAGAGATTTGACGTGAAATATTGAAGTTTGGACTCTAGGTTTAGTATTTCTTGCACCAAATTACATATAGGATCACAACTAAGCGGGTATGGTTTTATTTGAATGGAGCTTTCTTTTCTGAGTAACTCTCCTTCATAACGAGAGTATCAAGTATTTTTTTGTCTCAACGTAGACTATTCCAGTGAATAGCTAGAAAGCATTTATCGATTTAAGACGATTTTTTAAAAACTCGTTATTAAATGAAAAGTATTGTGTAGTTGTGGCTACATATTCTTCAATATTCTTCTTCTTTATTGTTCGCTACTCGTTGAACAGTGAAGCATAATAAATAACAAACAAGAGGTAGTTGCCCTGATTCCTACCTCTTGAGAAAGTTTTTGTGGAGAGTAAATACTGCTCAAGATATTATGGTTTTGGATGGTGACGCGTAAAAATTGGTGGAATGGGTTTCTCAAGATGGCTGCTATCCAAATTGTTTTAGCGAATAACGAATATACAAATACATTTTCCTTTGACGAGTGACATTGAAATCATTTATAATTAATAAAAAAATGGTATAAATATTCTGATAATATTGAAGGCTTGTCTATTTCCATGTCGCTAGTAGTAGTTTGCACCTTTCCTCTGAACGTCGCGTTATGAGAGATCCGATATTTCTGGAGTGGGATGTGTGTCATTTTACAGATGAATAATGACACACATTATTATTGATATTTCTTCGTGACTTCACTAAGCATCTGTAATATCCTACGAGCGTTGGCGTGGTTGCAATGAGTGGGGTCATTCTTGAAAGCATTCTCTTGTCAATGTGAAGAAAATTTGTGGAATAGAAATGCAAGCAGCACAACTATCGGAACAAAAACATAATAAAAATGCTTTATTTAACAGCTTGATGAATACTATATTTTCTCATTTAATAAAATTCTCTTTTTCCACCTGATAGTTACAAAAAATTAATTTAGATAGTTTGTACAATCTTTTTTATGGGATATGCTTTTAAAATAGCTATAATAAATTAAAGTTAATAATTCTTCTGTCTCAGAAATGTTCTCCTATGTATTAAAGGAGGTAATTCAACTTGTAAGTGAATATCATCAAGAAGAATAACTTTTAACAATAATATAATTTTTATTGTTGAAATAAACACAACCTTAATTGTTTGAACACAATAAAAACCATTGTAATGGCAATGATGAATACTTTTGAATAAAGATACAGAAATAAAAACAGTTGGAATATATAGTTACAGTAGTCACTTGAAAAATAATTCATACGGAATTTCTAAAAAAAGGTTATCTGAGAGACTACGGAAATTTTTTTTCGTATTACAATACTTCAATTATTCTTCTAGCTTCTTCACAGGCTTCCGATCGTTACAGAAATAATATAATACATACTAAGACTAACTTATTTTCACGGCCAAATTCGTAAAACGCCAATCATTGTACGTAATGCATCTAGTTTAAGAAAAAATGAATTCTAATATTATGTATTAATATTAAATTCAACTTCTAAATCATATTTTGCCTTGGAACACTAATTACACAATATATGTGTATACAATATGTTCTCACTTAGGATATCATGAAGGCTTGTTTAGTTCTGATAAACGAGACTCTACTGTTCAAGTCTGTGTTGATAGGTACACTAGGCGTCGAGTTCATACAACCGTTAAATATTGCCAAACATAAATCCCATCATCAGCCGGGTATCACGGGAAAGTTGCAAGGATAGGTGAAAAGTATAAATAGAATTCTCTCTTATCGTTGAAATTATGAAATACCACGCACTGATGAAAAGAATATGTTTCATCCAAATTTCTTATGACTTCTGTGAAGTAAAACCCATTCGACTAACACTATGAGGAGATATTACAATATAGGCATCCTCATCCTATTTGTTCATTCAAGTTTTTCTTTGTTTACAAATACACGAAAGAATTGTTTTCCATCTAAAAAAAAGTACAGATTATTCTGAAATATGTGGCTTGAAGTTTTTGTTTTACTCTGGAGCATTGGTGCGAAGAAAATCCTGAAGCTTCATTTAGTAATAGATGTGTATGATAATTATCTACTCATCTACTCTCAGACTACTCTTGCCAAGAATTCAAGAAAATTGAAAATGAAATTTTCTGCTCAGTGATCAATTCTCCTTCTCGAAAAGGTAACTACATTTACAACGTGAATTCTACAGACTAATTATTTTCGTTGTTGACTTTCAATTTATTGCTACAAAGTCAGTTAAAATCTGCTCAGAACGCGAAGAACAATGACATCATTCATATTAGATTTTAAAAGGATAAGAAGGAAATCTACATAATAAGCTCATAAAATTTAGTTCTTGATTGACAAAAAACCAAAACAGATAACTGGTCGAAGTGGCTTACAAAATCAGGAGTATTTTGCTTTGATCGTGAACGGTCATATGTTAAATTTTAAAGGATGTAAAAGAGGCTAGAGATAAAAGTTAAAATATATTGTATTTCATTTCTTTGAATCCGAATATGCAAAATACTAAAAAACCTACAAAACTTAGCCTGAAGATATCAAATATTCTGGCGATATTACTTGTATGACTATGAATAGGAAATACTGTTTTTTTACTTGTTGTAATACTTCCTTTGACGCCAAATCATATACGTCAAAATAATTATAAGTGAGTGACCGATTTTGTTTTGTCACATTCAATTGAAATCAAGTAACTTAATAATATCTGAAACATAGTATTTAAAGTAATATCGACACTGTAGTGTAAGTGGTAATAATGATTTGCTGGGTCAATGACTCTGAGTTCAGTTCCACCTTTATTTTCATTAATCATCTTTCTGATATGTTTCATCGAGTTGTAACTAGGCTGTGAATTAGCAAAGATGTGCGTTACTAAATAATGGTCTAAAATCTGACCATATTATACCAACATACGTATCAAGATTTCTAAAGAAGTAAAGATTAATAAATATTTAAAGAAAACATGTTCCATTTTAACCTCTGCAAGTGATCGCAAACGCTTGTAAAAATTATTAGAAACGGAGTATACCCCGAAGTTGTAGGACTATTAATTAATACTTTCTAACGTGATGTAGTGTGCGTGCATACCTATAGATTTTTCTTCTGGATGCATGCTGAGACATAGCAGAAACTTGATCCGTTAAATAAGCATCTATGTCTCAACAGAATCACGTGCGGAAAACAAGTATGACGTATTGCGAAGAATGACTTGCTCGGTTTGAACACTTGTTAACAGCAGTTATAGCAGCTACAGAGTTAACATTCTCTAGAGGCTCAAGACTAACGGTGTTTGAAAGGTTTTTGCATTCTGAAAATTCTATAAACATTTTTATCATATATTTTCGAGTAAATGTTGGACTTATATTGTTATACCGAAAGACATTCTTATTTTTGCTGATTTATGTCCACTATAAACCGTACCACTAATGACTATTAATAAAAATACACTTCGTTTTTTATTAGTTTTCAATAGATTTATATGAATATTTAACCCTATTAAATCAAGTATGTTTTCGATTAAGAAGTGTAAAAACTATTAACAACATTATGATATTTATATCGTTTGGTTATTTGACTTTGAATTTGTTAAAATAAATATTTGTTGGTAAAAAAGTTAATTAACGATGTATTTGCTCTCTCGACAAATTAATCAATCATTCAACATTTATTGGATAAAATAGATGTAAACTGCACGAACAGGACAGTATTGTTTGAAAGCATATGAGGTAATTTGATACGTATTAATATTACTGAATATACGTTAACTCCATTCATTTGTACTATTCAATCACTCATTATTTAACGAAGTAATGTTTCTGTGAGGTATCCAACACTTTGGCTAAGTGCTTCAATGACTTTATTTTATAACGTATCCTTTCTTGCCGCAAATCTCTAACTCGGTGTCAAAGGGAGTTGGTTTGTCGGCAACGCTTACGAGCATTTTAACTAGATCGTTCAGTGTATTGTGAGGTTAGGTTAATTTCGCTTTTGAATATATTCAATATCGGATGATTAAGAACTTCGTTTCATTGTTTGCTGTCCGAGAGTAACATAATCGCAATTTGTTTGACTGTTCTTGCCTCATACCAAACCCATAAGGCGACGCTTTTTTGCAATAAATGCGAGGAAACTACTGACGACTTACGGAATTCTGGCAGTGGCCCTTCCATTTCGGAATGCTCCTCCCGCGAGTGTCGTCTGCGCATGCGCAGCACTTGGACCCAGAGGGCATCCGAAGGACGGTGTCTCTGCCCAACTACCGCTTTCTATATTCATGTCGTTGGGAAAGGTGAAATGCTTAAGTTCGTAATACTCGGCAAGAATCCAATAAACGTGGTCCCACTACCCAAATTATGTATGTTTGTTCATGATAAAGAATGTATCTCACATCTATGATGAAAGATTGAGAATAATATAAAATATGAATCTATCGCGTCTACCCATTCAGTGTTCTGGATTTCACTTTCTGTGCGCAGAGAAAGAATCGCCCCATCTTACGCTCTGCCCAGAATGTTTTGTTACTTCCTCGTTTTATCTGTTCTGCTACCTTGACTTCTATTGCTATCTTGGCCTCATCTTGTTTTCTCTTGACTCATGAGTCGAGTTAGATTTATATACGATGACCGACACATTATTTAAGCACACGTCGTTTCTATTTCATTCTCTTATGTTTTCACGACTGCAACATGTCATAATTTCATAAGATGCAACGCTCACCTATTTTTATTTGACTTCCCGCTTTTGACATCTGTATTGTTTATTTATTAACCAATCTTTAAGTCCAGTGAAGTTGAGGTTATCGGAAGGGGTTTCCAGCATATATTCCAGACAAATATCAGTCTGGTGCCTAGCACTCCCCGACTACCCAACATGTCCCCAATCCAATTCCGTCTCCCAAACACGTGGATACATGAATGAACATATCAAATGTTCTGAAACTGTAGCTTAAAATAAAAGCATGAATTAAGGAATAAAGCAGGAAATTTCGGAAATCGCAACATTGCAGCTCATTTTCGTATTATGTATAGTTTCTCTTCGTCGAAACAACAAGTTTCTTCAGGAAGTGACCACTATATTATAATTATTCGGTTCATTTTCTCGCCACAGAAAGATCAGTGAAGTGAGTGAGGTCACGGGAAATGAGGTCAAATAATAGACCAACTAATACTGTTCTACTACTATCTTGTGGCCATGATCCCCCTTCAAGAACCCTGGAGAAGAGCATAGAAAACGTTTTACGTTTCTGCCTCAATGAGAGAAATATGTGATAAATCGGACTCGAAATATGAGACACAGATCAATATACAAAGATATATCTTTCTTGGATGTAAGAGCTACAAGTGTAGTATGAGGGTTCTTGTATCATGGACTTTACGCTGAAAGTAAACGAACGTCTATTTCCGATTCACATTACGTGCCAACGGTATTGGAGAATCTCCACTCACAGGTCGATAAGCGTCATGGCTTGAGTACGAGTCAACCTGCAAAATTCTGTTTTATTGGCAATTGTGATTTTACGTGAGGTTAATTGGCCTCTACAATTTTTTTAATGTTAATAATGGATGTACGCTTGATGAACCAGAGTTGAATATTATATTAAAACGACGAGATACGTATGTCAGGAGATTCAGTTTTCATCTTTCTCCCCTTCAGTAAATTAAATATAATGTAACTGTAAGATTACATTCCAGAAAGTATATTGAAAGGAGAGACTAGAGTCATTGTCCGTCGAATGTTACATAATACTCTGCCGCATCATTTGATATTGTGGCCCTTTACGGGTTGTCAAGTCGAGGAAGAAAAATGACCCCATTAATCGATCAATGTTTTTGCCCCGAGAATATGAACCGTTAACTCTCCTCCTAGGTACAGTTCCCGACACCACAGATGTTTCGATCTAATCAGGAGATAGAATACTGAACCATCTCGTGGGAGATATAGGTAAAAAGGAATACATACTTCCCCATATAGATACATATTTATTGTAGAATTTTTTATTTAAAACTATAAAACGGTATACAATGGAGATTTACTTTTACTTCGAATTAATACGTATCGGTGACATGACTGGATTTCCCGCGTCACTCTGATGAAAAGTGATGCTTCTTGAAAAATAGTTTGAAGAAGCGAATGGAAATGTGTACTAATTTTAGTTTTTTGAATCGTTTACTATTTTTACTATGATAACGAAGCTCAAAGGTTTAGTTCTAGAGGGTGCGGAAGTAGTGTTCGTAATCGTCTCCCTTCCTCTTCACTAGGAAAGAAACAATGCGCAAGGCGCAAACAAGTCGAACTAAAAGTGCAAGTGGCTGTTCGGAGCTCGGCATGGCGCATCGGCTCAGGTAGAGGAATAAGAACTGTTAGTTTTTGTGGAGTCCCGTTAGCGGGCGGCCGGTGCAGCCCGGCGCAGCAGCAGTTCGAGGGTCCCTGAGTCTCCCCGCACGCGGGCGAACGAGCGAGCGAGCGAGCGGCAGGTGGACGGCGTTGGGGGTGGGGGCGGAGGGTCCCGTTACGTGACGCTTCTCCCCTCACCAGTCTTCCATCTCCATCGGCTCGCCACCGCCGCGCAACAATGGACTGTGTTGCGCCACGCCGTCCTTCTGTTTCCGCCATCCGGGAGGCGCAGGGCGCGCGCAGGTCGCCTTCGGTGGAAAGAGTCCTTCCGATGCGGCCCACCCTCCTCCCTCCACTTCGATACACACATTCAGAAGCGGGACACGCACTATCAAGCGGCGTTCCATGGAAAATTACACCCAACACCCCAGACGGGCATCCATAATTGAGAAAGGGAAGTGTGAAAGAAATATTAAATGTAAACCGTAAAAAAGTGAATTGGAAATAACTATGTTCTTGTCTTCAAATCGTACTCCAAATCTGAACGGTATTTTTCTTTAAACTAATTCCTTGACAAATTACATATATTCTTTCGGGTGAATTTTGATTTAATATTTACATAAATAGACTTTTACTTCATGTATGATAGATTCAATGTATTATATTAAAAAAATATAAATGTATTTAAATATTTGGATTGTATTACAAAAATTCATTCACTACCGTACAAATTCCTTTTCAATGAGTCAAAACAATAGTCCCATTTGCGACTGTTTACGATAGGGGGTAGCATTGTTTGCAACTCTTGACCTTTCCTGTCTTTCAAAGGAAGCGAATTATTCAAACTCAGCTTTGGTGCGAAGGAAAGAGCACAGAATCCCATTCCCTCTGCGCTTCTACATGACCTGAGTTCTGTCTGCTGTTGATTTGTAAAAAATATATTTCACTAAATTGAGTTGAAACTTCATTCGACGAAGAAACTAGAGTGACTATTTTAATAGGTAGTACGGTAATCCACTCCGTGAACTAAACCTTAACCAAGATTATGTCAAGGATTCCATTCGTAATTGCCTATAAATCAATGCATTATCGTTGTAGCACTCACGAAAGCAATTCCACAAAACCTATTTACTTCGTGGTTCTTGCTGATTTGTCGAAGTTATTGAATTTGAAACTAATGGTTTAGGTGTAACTATAAATTAACTTTATTCCACAAAACATTTACGTTCTCTTACAGTTTGTCGCTGATACACTCTAATATAATTATTAAGTAATTGATGATATTGACATTAACTCCAAAATGTATTGGCTAAAGTTTCGCCTTTTTTCAAAACGTCGATGAATACACAAAAATTCATATTTTACTGACCTCACCTCAATATCCCCTAGAATTATTATCAAGTAATTATTGCAGCAAGTGTGTATAACTTTCAACTATGTTAATATTATAATTTCATGCACCCTAACTCAGGGAACTTCGGCAGTGAAAGCGGGCAAATGTTTTCCTGTGCAATGTAGAGATAATGTGTGGTATCTTCAACCCGACAAGGCAGGTTTTGTGCTGTCGTACAACATTTCTGGATATGGCGGTCCTTATAAAACTTTGTTGTAAGCCAAACGATTTTAGGTAACGTTCGCTTCGAAATGAAAAACAAATAATTATTTTTAGTTCCATTAAAAGTGGAGAAGGATTCTAAATATTGGCTTGAATATTTATTTATTGCTCCATAGCATTGTTTCGATGGCTTCATCAGCGAATCTTCAGCGGACTGACAACATTTGAAACAATTTATAAATAAATTGAAGAAACTCTAACAGATAGATAAAAGGATTCTTAAAATTTATTTTGAAAATAATGTAATAATATTATTTAAAAGGTAACTTCAGATATTGAAACTGGAGAGTAAGTCTAAAAGCAATTTTGTTCGGTCGGGCCTTTAACAACCCCTGTGTTTCTCACCGTGTTCCTTTGGAAAGGTAACCGAACTAAAAAATATAGAACGGTGCTTAACCTTTTTTCGAAGTTTTTTTGCTTGCCTCTGGTGTTCCTCCATCCGCCCCGTGGGTCCATTCCTTCTCCTGCACCCTGAGTCCCTTCTGGCATCATCGGGAAACGACCGCCAGAGCTTCCCTTCAAAGACCTTGGGAAAATGGTCTACATTTCTACAGAGGGTAAGGACATATGCTCTGCTTCAACGATACTAAATAACATCAGATTCACATATCAGGTCATTTGTTTAGACTAGAAGTACAAAAATAACAGTTCTAAAATGGAATATTATGGGCATTAAGTTTAGTTAACTGGAGAAAATTGTTCGGGCTTATGGTTTTATGATTGTGACCATTTCACAGTAAAATAGATAATTTTTGTTCTCTACTTAAATATTTGATTTTTGGTGAGGAGTTTTTCCAACATTGAGTCTTAAAAAACAGAGATTTCTGAAGTCATAATGTAATGAATACAGTGAAACCGCATAAATCAGTAAAGAAAAATAACTCCAAATGAAATGTCTCGAGAATCATAATTGGTGACCGAAGTGAAAGATGCCGAAACTAGATTATTTGATTTTAGAGGAAAGTGGACATTCAAGATGCATCTAGTTTCATGTTTTTATGCACGTAAATACTACAATACGAAATACGTGTTATGAGAGGCGCTCATTATTTTATTTATTACTTTACGACGGGGAAACGTCAAGCAGTTGCAGGTAGACCCTTGTACTAACTTGTGATTTCACACATTTATCTTCGGTCCATTGCCGAATTTTGGCATTTGCTGAATTTGAGGGACAAGAAAGGTCAATGTACAATACTACACCCTTGTTCGCAAACAGGTTCACACTGTGCAAAGGGCAAATGTCCTTGATTTGCGAAGAAAACGAGGGACGCTGGGAAAAGAAAACATTATGAAACTTGAAGCAGGACACCAAAAAGTACTTCGCGTCTGAGACAAAAAAATCGAGGGAAGTTGCAGAAAGCATAGGCGTCTTCACTCTTTACTGTTGATTAGGAAAGCATTAGTTTAATTTCCCTTTAGATCGTTCTGGGTGAGGTTTTCATCTAGGTTTTCCTTTACTACTCCAGGCTATTGTCGGCTAGGAATAGTAAGCTCCGCGGTAACCTAATATCTCTCCTTACAATTTCCTTCACCCAAATAATATGTTTAGGTGAATGATGAAGCCTTATAATGTAAATTCCGCCAAAAATAAAATAAATAATTGAAGACTGCTAGACTATTTTCTCTAAGAGAGATTTGTGGAAGAGAGTACGAATTGTGAACGCTGTGAAGGTACAATGAACATATGCAACCATAATGGAAAACCAACATTTTTTAAATTCTTTCGGAAGATATCAAGACGAATGATATACGAGTACTTGAATAATTATCAATACAAATACGAGTACTTGAATAATTATCAATACAAAATCTCCTCATGAACTCGAAAAGCGTTATTCACCTGACTCGTTAGAAAGAGGGAGTGTTATATCAAGTGGGGTTGTGTGTGTGTGTGTGGGAGGGGGAGTAGACGGAAGGTGACTTGAAAGAGACGGCGTGACCGAGCTGCAAAGGTTCTCGCCTCTCCCAGCGTAGCGGTTCATTCCCGAAGGGCACCTTTGTTCGAGGGCAAGAGCTACAGGTCGTCGGCCATCGTTCGGCGCCCACCTGCCTCCGTCACGAAGGGCGGATGAGGCCCGTTCTTCAGCCTTGGCTCAATGAGGGAGGGGGTGGTGTTCTTCGGCCTTGTGGGAAGTACTGTTCCAAGGGAAAGGGTAGTTCTCCAGCATTCTCCTGATTCTTCCTACTTCCTGCGTCTTTCATCTTTTCATCTAGAATGTCTTTGACGCCGCGCGGAAATTTCGAACACGGAAGACCAAACATTTTTTGTGGTTCGGAAGCGTTTTTTCGCGAAGGGTAGGCATTTCCTGGTTGGATTTCAGACGCGTTCTGTGGGTCAGCACAAGGGTAGTTCGATAACAAAAATACTCCTAACAATGGCCGTAACATCCCGTTATAAGCAGAGGGTTTCTGGATGTCAAGGGAAAATAGTGTGACCACCAACACTCAAGGCGTGGAGGGTTTACCACTGTCCAGAACAATGAGTCACATCAAAATAAATAGACGGTGAGAGCATATTTCTTAGAAATTCAACGGGAAAAGAATCCGTTTGCTTTCCTGAATGCTCCGTTGCACTCTGAATGATAAGTTGATAAATATATTTCTATTCTTAGATTGGTCAAGTATTGACTTCATAAGATTTATATTAAATTGCTATCTCTCCTCCTATAATTGGGCCAGTGTTGGATGTTTGTGTGAAAAATACTTCGGAAAGAATATTGTTTACATCTGAATAAAAATGCATTTCTGGAGTTCGGTTTCATGGCCTTTCGTTCATGTTCTCTCATTTATGTTTATTTACCAAAATTTTATGAATATATTACACATTGTGAATCGGATGTTACGTGTATGTCAAATTCTTGTGAATGAAAGAAAATTATTTAATTAAATAAGTAAGTGAATGTATTTGTCTGTTGACTATTCTTTCAAATAAATTATTAACAGTAATTTTGATTTTAGGAACTCTTTTCCTAAATGTTATAAATCAGACCAAGAATTATTCTAGGACTAAAGAAACATTATAATATCCTGATTTTCACTTATCCCACTTACACTATTTCTTTAAAAAAGAGAAATTAGTTCGTTGGGATTTAAATGGCCTCATTCATTTGACACAACAACATGCTGTTCAATACTACTTGACTGGAGGGAATAAGTTAAATATAGAAGAGAATACAATAAGAAGAAACTCCCATAGTACATCATTTCGGTAAATTCCAGAGAACCCATTGGCAGGTAGTGAAAGGGGTGGGAAACTCAATTTTTAGTTTGGGCGGAGATGTACTCATTGCACCATGTAAAGACAAAGGTTATATCAACTGAAAGTGTGAGAAGTTGAGGATTGTACGACATTAGCACATGTTTTTCCTCACTTCAAGTGATCATTCAAAATCGAATAGTTATAGTTATTTGAAACCACATTAACAAAATATAATTAAATGGTGATTTATTTCTTAATTAATTTTCTCACATGGTATTCGTCTCTAATGTATACATGAAAGAGGATTTTAATTGTGCGTAGGAAGTTGTTAAAATTGATCAGTCAATAATATCATGTTGGTTGATTATTAATAATATCAGCGTCATTAAATAATAACTCTCATGCTTGGAGGACGTGTTACAGATTTCTTGATTGTATTATGTCGTTTTGAGAAACTACTGAGATCTGAAATTGTTGGTGGTACGGTACAAAAAATTATAATTTCTTTCCACCTTTTAATTCACAAAGACTGAATGCACTTAAAGTTTTTAAAACTAAGGTAAGTCGAAGAGTGAAGGCATAAAGTTGAACAATACAATAAAAGGGGAATATGTATGCCCTGCTACATTTTATCACGCTAGTCAAAATTATGAAACTCTACTAGAGTTGTTAATCTTACCTTTATGGCAATGGCTAATTAAAAAATGTTTGGGATCAGGTTTTATGCTGTAGGTCTAAAAGTATCGTTCAAATTTGATGGAGAGAAATAAAATGGTATGTTGTGTAGTGATAAGATAGTTGAAATGATAATTTAATACATATCGCTGCATCCACTATTTTTATGTTTTTTAAAATCTTCTGTATGGTTCTCACTCCTGAAGAAAATCATAAGTCGGCGAAAACTTTGTTGTAACAAATGTGAACAATATTCTTAAACTTATTGCTGAAAATCTTTTCCATACATTTGTAATAGAAGTAGAAAGATCAAATAATAAATGTTGCAATGCAACTGAAAATGCCAATTAAAATGGATCAATCCTCTCTTTTTCTCACTATTTATTCTAATTGACTTTGTATTTCTAGCGTTATATCAATCTTTTGGAGAAATTTTCCTTTCATTGTGGAAATGACTGGCACTACCCAAATAACGTAATTATTGCCGTTTTTGTGTAACGTTTGTTTGGTACCCAATCGAAAGGCTTCTTCAAAATTATGAAACTCGTGCATTTTCTCGCGTGACTCGTTGTACTCGCGAGTGGGTACCTTGAACTAGAACTTGCAAGGCAAACCGGACAAGTAGTGTGAGTCATTAGTGTATTCGCCTGCGGTTGGCCCATCAAAGAGGATCGACACAAATCACGAGAAATTGAAGTAGAGTGAATGGAGTATAAACTTTCAGAAGTAAAGACCAAACGAGTCTACCAATGCATGTACGCAAGTAATGTTAAGGCACCTAATCTATTCCATAATAAGATTTTCCTTCCATTACAAAGAACTGAAATCATTCATTTGTAGCCTATTGATGAGTTAAATAATGTGTAGGCTGCCCTGCCTCGGTGCACTACGACAGAAAATTCAGCTCATGTTTAGTTATCAGTTTTTGAGTCTTATGACGGAATTGTATGTCTTCTGAAAATAGTTTTATGAAGCTGACGTGAAAGGCAATTTTTTATATAAATACCATATACATTTTCTCACAATAAGATCATGAGAACAAAAAACCACGTCAAATATATGGTGACATTATAACGTGAAAAGTAATCTCGTTAAAATATGTATTGTGTGCAATGTAAGTATGGTGAACTGACAGAAAATCACAAAAGAAATTTAGTGTTGAAGTGCATAAATATAATGAACTTCCGAATTCCACTTACTTGACTGATGAATTTATGTTTTATGCTTAACTACTGATAATGTCACGAATTGTGAAGAATTCTTTTTCTCTCTCAAAATTATATTGAGATAGGTAGAATGTGTTTTAATTATTGATCACAGAACGAGTTCTCTTTGTATTTACAAAACTAGTGAAAATAATTAATTTTACTCCTAGTTGATCACTGTTGAAAGTCACAACTAAGCATTAAGAATATAAGTAAGAATATAAAAGCAATTTCTCTCTCTCTCTTTAATGACACAAATATTCATTTCATTTTATGCCTTTTGGCGAGGTTCGGGCCTGCTGTTCCACCTAATCGTTGGACTTGGGTAAGTATTTCGGGAAGGAGAGATGTTGGGTTGCCAGGGAACTTATGGTACCGAATCGACATTTGCCTGGAGTAGGTGAGGGAAACCCCAGCTGAAAACCTCACCTAGTTCGGCCGAGCAGGGTTTAAACCCACTCTCTACCGCTCAGCAGGATCGAGGAACCTAAGACGCTACCACTAGACCAATACTATCCGTCATAAGTATAAAATCTTATTTGTAGTTATTCTAGCACTATTCAAGCTTTGACCTATGATGAAAATATATTTCTTAAAATAATTTATTATATTTCGGGACTCGATTTCATGAAACGAAGTTCAATTTATGAAATGTAATCTCGCACCCACTTCTTGGAGGAAAAGATTTTGGTCAGGACATTTTTGTTGGGTGGCCTGAGAGTGCAAGGTATCAAATTAACATTAGTCCCGAGTAGGTGAAGTTCACCTCAACTGAAATACTCAGACGAGTGGAGGGTCAAATCCTCATCGACCCGCTCAACAGTAAGTGCGGAGTAAAGACTTCGGTATAACATTATGAACTTGTCCTGGACACCAAAGTACCAAGCTTTTTGTTTGTGATAAAATGTATATATTTTTGCTTAGTCATGAAACCCCTATTTCGAAGGAGAAATTGGAGCAAGGATGAAGGAGGTAGTACGATTTAAAAAAAAGATAAATGTATTAGAAGATGTGAGATCGATGTGCAAGACTAGAATGACCTTGTTTCTCCTGTCTCCGTTTCCAGGAAGGTAACACAAGTCCTGGTATCCATATCATTGTCTGGAGGTCCTTTCTATGGGGGAGGCTCTTTGGCGCCTGGAGGCAGATGGAGGAAGCTTCTTCTGGAGGCGGTGGCGACGAAGGCGGCGCTGAGTAGGTCAGGCCGCGCGCGACTCATAGAGAGGAGTTGGTGGAGGGGAGGGACGGAAGCGCTGAGAGCGCGCTCTTGACCTTGCGGCGCGCGGGAAAGTGACTCCGACGCGGCGGTCATCGACCTCGGCGTCCGTCGTCGCGAGCGCGCTTCTGCTTCGTCGGCGGACCCGT
This sequence comes from Laupala kohalensis, assembly GCA_002313205.1. Taxonomy (NCBI): domain Eukaryota; kingdom Metazoa; phylum Arthropoda; class Insecta; order Orthoptera; family Trigonidiidae; genus Laupala; species Laupala kohalensis. The sequence continues at coordinate 264,866 of NNCF01126586.1, read as the reverse complement.
TCGCAGCGCGAATCGATTCTTTCCCTCTGGACTCTCGTTCGACTCCAGTGGCCGGCCTCGATCCGCGTGCTGTCGACGTCGATACTGGAGTCCTTCCTGTTTCCTTTTCATCACTCAAAAGGGTCCGTCGTTACAATCACGGAAGTCGGCGCGTTGTGCCTTATTTGCGTGAGGCGAAATGACTCAACTCTAGAATGGTTATTCATTATCATTATCACTCGTTTATAACGAAAGAAGAATTTTAGTTTTGAAATATTAATTAGATGACGAAACTAAATCAACAGATTGAGTAATATAGTTATGCATTAGTCTGACACATCTGTGGAAATGAATAAGTTAACGGTCATAAATGTTATTAAATCTTACAATGATATTTTTCTTATTTCCTTCTCATACCATTAGCTCATGTGAGAGAACACACGTCACATGAAAGAAATGCGAAAAAAACATTGAGAACAATTCTAAAACTCAAGTGTATAAACAATGTGATTGTGCTGAGGAGCGTCGTTCCTTAAACCCAGTCAATGCCTCGCAAATTGAGAGGACCTCGCAGATGGAAGAGTGAATTTGGTCGCGTGACGTGTGAAACCACGGCCGCGTTCGCTAGTTCGGCGAGAGAGGTGGCGGGGGATGGATGGAAGAGGTCATCGGCCGCACCCCGCACTCGTCGACGGACAGTTCCCGCGAACATTGCGCAAGCACCCGGTCCTCGCGAATATTTGTGTGGGCTCATTACCATACTAATTATTACCTAATTATTACCTGGTATATGTACAAGGGTAATAGATATTTTCTGAATCTCTGTGTAATCTTTATATCAACCCGCTATTGATATTGTTTTTTGTATTTCCTTACAGAGGAATAGAAATAAACTGTTGTATAGTTAATCGAGTGACATTGTTCTGCGCCTGTCTTCTAGCTATTAATATCAGGACTCGAAGAAAGACTTTTCTGCTCAGAAATATTCACACAAAACATTGTCATGTTATCATGACGAAAAATGTCTTGTAGCATTTGAATTTATTGTTTTCCTTTAACAAAGTGTTAGCTTCTGCCCTTGAACGATGATTTTCCGCTATCAAATTTATATAAAGAAAGAGACAAATCTGTACATTACAGGTGTTGCTGAATATCGTGTATCTCAGCGGTGGCTCGATATAAAAACGAGCTTTTACGGAAAATACTTGATATTATTCACCATAGAAGTACTTCGCAATGACTTCAGTATTCTTACCTAAAGCTGTTTCATAAGAAACACGAGTCTCATTTACTTTCCTGTTGGGTTCTATTTCTAGCATTTACCTTCACTACAGAAAATGCTTTTCCTCCCAATTTCGGACAACGTTGGCGTCTGCATAAGTCCATTCTTGTATTTTCCTTAGGCGTCGAGTACTTTTGTGTGACTCACGTAACATTCGTTGTTTCATCAGATTTCTTATCAACAAGGAACAACGTGTTTCCTATTCAAACTTATTGATTCCATGTCGTAGTTTATGACGTGCCGAGGTTCAATATCTCAGACCTGCTCTTCCACCTGAACACATGATTTGGGTGAAGGAGTTGGGAACGAGAAATGATGGGTTGGGTTGGAAATTTTAATGTAATCAATTTTCCTTTAAATTTTCTTTATCATTGCTTTCAAAATGTAATTCATCTCTCAATTGAATTTTGATTGTTTCTATAGCCAGCGCACTTGAAAGTATGCATCCGTATTTAACCAAATAAGAAATACGTCTTTTTTATGAATGACAATTAGAATTGTGCTTTGGTCTCACATGTTGCTTATGACATCACATCGAAGAAGCAATATATTAAGTATGAAGGTAGGTTATAATTTCTGGACGCGTCTATTCTTGGAGAACATGACGCAGTATTACATTTGTATTCTAGTAATTTTCGTGAAAGCATTTCTACATCAGCATTAAGCCAAAAGTCTTATACATTATTAAAGATAATGTAACCTAACAAACCTCTTTTAGTTAGTAATATAATATTTAAGTTTAACTCTAAAGAAAATGATTTTACATTAATACAATACTTATTTGAAAAAAAATTTTGTATTAAGTTTGTTTCCATTCGTAACTTTATTTCCTTATATATTCCTCTCATAATAATGAACGTACCAAGATGGAGAGGTTGTGGGATTCCCAGTGTGATGAAACGTCATCATTTCTTTTCATCATGCCAAAAGAATTTTAGCTTCACAGAATATTTTCTCATTACATGAAAAGGAAACGTACTGTTACTTTTATTATCCTTATGTTGATAGAATGATTTCATTTTTAAGTGTTGTCCGTTTGTTCACATGTTTCCAATTCCCCTTTTGTTTTACACGATGGTTTTAAAACTTTCCGTTCTTTGTGCTTTGCGTTTGGTATCATGAGGGATCGTGCTCCATCCGCGCATCCAGCTCTCCTCTATATTTGGAGTGTAAAGAGGAAGTGTTGAACGATGACTTGCGTTTATCGTATTTTATCTCATGTCATTATCATATTAATAAAAATAAATATTTGTGTCGTAGGAGATAATTTGATTAATATTCGTGAAAATAATGAGGATAGGTAACCAGTGATTTTGAAAGTACCTGACAATGCTTTTTGGGAGCTGAAATTAACAACAATTCCTGATTTACTGCTGAGGTTTTGGAGACATATATTGTATAAGGATTTATTGTATTAAAGGGGAAGAATATTATCTGATTTTCAGTTTTGTAGCGTGTGTATATAAATATCTTCTTTAAAGCAATTCTTGATATTTTTAAGGTACATTAAATAGAACACATCTTCATTATAAAGAATTTTCAAACCCCATACTTGCCTTTTCAATTAACGAAACTAATTGTTTGCAGAATAAATATAGTTTCGACCAAACAAAAAATGATCATAATAGATATGATGTAGCCTACATTGTGTTGAATCTTTCTTTGAGGAAGTTTTAATGTAAGTAATCGACATTCTTGAAGATTTGTTGCAGAAGTTCGTGGTAACGAAGATCATAAAGAGGAGATGTACTGTTCTTTTATTATATTTATTGGACGACCTACGACTGAGAACTAGTGGTTTTATTGGAAATCACAAGGAATATACTATTTCAACTGTGGACTAAAGTTCACTTTTAGTACATTTCAAAGTTATCCCGAAATACGCTGAAAAATCGTAGTGAGATGATGGCCGTGATGGTATTGGACAGACTCCGTGTTTCGCTAAGGAGGCGGCGTGGAGCGACTCGGCGCGACGGCGATGTCGGTGGCCGTGGCAGTGGCATTGACTTGGCTCTCCCGGAAGCGCGCCGCGGCCGCTCACCCACTTCCCTAGGCCGCGGACGTTCTCCGCGCTGAAAATACTCAAATCACCGAAAAATGGTGATGTGACTGCTATTCGGTGATTCTATATCGGATTTCAAATAGTCAATGAAGAGAAGGGAACAGAACTCTGACCCCTTGGAGGACGAGCTAACTTCCTGGAAGTTGTTATTGAATCGGCGGCAACTGCGTTGGCTCATGTGGGTTCTCTGAGTCGATTATCACACACTTCATGATCTGTTTATTTATTCGTTTCCCTGATGTATTCTTTTTCAAAGAACGGAGCCACCATTTTTGGAGATGCTTTGGAATGCGTGGTAGGTATGCCAAAGAGTGAGACGCGACTTTCGCTTAGCAGACAGATATTTCAAGAAATAGTGGGAATTCGAAGAAATAAGAGAAAAAATAATCCTACCGACTAGTACTGTTGTACGTTGGTTTGTTTTGAAGTGGTTTCTTATTTGAATTTTTTCGTAATCAATTCACAGAAATACCTTCATGGCCATGGTTTTAGATAGTATTATAATTGTTGCACATTTGTTTACATATATGTTCGGAGGGAGAACTTAATTTAAAAAACAGATAAACGTAGTTATCTATAAAGGTCTCTTATAAAGAAACGTAGGTCTCTTATAAAGAAACACATTCTCGTAAACAAAAATTTCTTTATAAAGAGATTGTCAGGAGCGTCAAGAAAGCAAGGATAAGAAGATCGTTGACTACTCACCTGGTGCCGTTCACTTCCCAGCAAATGTTCTTCAGCCAGTGGCATGGAGCTGTCAGGGACGATGAACTTCGAGTCGATATCCTTCCTGGGATAGGAAATGTGAACTTTGATAACACTTTCCAATTCACAACGGATACCTCGACAAAACAACGAAGAAACGTATTAACCCTTGCTAGTACTATCGCAGCAAGTTCGGAACCACACTGAATTGTCAATATACAGAAACAAAATCACACTTCTAAATGTCAAGTGCCGTCGGATCACAAAATCACTTCAAGTTTCGATCAAACATAAAAATCACTCAAATCCAGGGGTTGAATTTCAGTCGCGAAGCACACTGTCATCCACTGTTGCGTCACAATATCCAGGAGCGCACATGGCGCTGCGGCGCGCACGGGGTGAATATCCTGCCGGCAGTGAGGTTATGCGGTAGTGGAGGCCGTCGCCAGCTCTTCCGCGCTCGCTCGCGTGCGACCGACGCTAGCGCTCCTGGCGGCCGCGGCGCGCACCACGCGCAACGGGACACACCGCCACAATGGTTACTGACCTCTATGGAAAAAGAAGGAAAAAAGTGATGGCGGGGGAGGAGGACGGAAGGAGAGCGTAAGGGGCCTCGGAGTCTCCTTAACGCCCTACCTGCAACCCCCAACGGATCACCCCCGCCGTAAGGGATGAGAATGATGTTGCAACATTAACACACAAATGTAACCACTGGTGTTTGTACAGGTAACTGTTGCGTAGATAAGAGAATAACAGGAGTAATATGAATAAATTAGTATACAATTTCTGTCACAGAATTGAGGGCGGTAAATAACTAGAATCGACGTATGAAATTTTTAAATATTCATCATAAATACGTGAACCATACAGAACAACATAACAGGAAGAGTAAAACTGCAGAACAATACGAATGAAAAAGTACCTTTGAACTTGCTATAACAAGCTATATTGTCAATCACCATGGAAGATAAATTTGAATATTTTCGCGTAAGAATACATAAATCACTCACACAAATACTACAAAATAAATTGACGGTAGAAAATCTTATCCTTGTCTTCTGTAGGGTTGGAAAAACAGCGATTGTACCACTAATTTACTCATTACAAATTTATTTGTGCCAAAAGAAGCCTATTCTCCCCTCATTACTTAATTTAATTTTCTTTCATTTTTTTCTTGCTATGAGTTAAATTTGCTGCCACGAGTAAGACGCACTCTTTTAATCAATAAGATCCTGCATGAAAAGACAGTTGTAACATTATATACTCTCTATGGAAGCTCTTCTCGACAGATTGTGATATGTGCTCTCGTTTATTTTACTTATAAAGAAAGTATTTTGCGCCCGAAATACAAAAGGCGAACCATAGCTGCTGTTAGCGATTCGCGAGGAAGAGAATTAGACGAAAGGCGAAAGTTCTCGGTTCGGTGAATCCAAATGAGTAACTTTGCTCTGACTCAGAGCAAACCTCAACGAGTAATATCAGTTTTTTAATTACATGTGTGTTTTGCCGATACTGGATTTAAAATAAAAATGGAAGTTAAATTGATTTTTTCCCACAATTTTTACACACGTTTACAAACGAATTTCTTTTTAATGTTTAGAAAATAACGAAGTTTAGAAAAAAGAAGTTTATTAGAGAAAGGTGACGTCTAAGACTAAAATACTGACTGGGATTGAATAGGAGCAGAATCGTGAATGTCTTTTCTTCATAGACTAGTAATTTTGAAAATAGAAATTGTAGATTAATTCCAAATCAACTAAATAGAGCATGTGTAATTCCATATTTTTATTACTTTGAAAGTAGATTGCGGCGGATGCTTTTGCTAGATTGATTGGCGAAATTAATCGGTTTTACCACGGTGGGCGTTTCAGTGCTTGGTCATTTGTTTGGCAGTTTTTGGTGAGAGACCACTCTGGGAAAGTTATGGAGAGTGTAAGGATATAAAGAGATGCGATTGACTTCTCTAAAGATTCTGTGTGGCTCCAGCTCTAACTTTTTTGCGGAACGAGGAAGATTTTAGTAAAGTTTTAGCCATATTTAACTTTTGTAGATATACTGCGTGTCAGTATACATATATTGATTCCGTAATTTTGGCAAAGCAAAATAGAGAATCTTGTTTAATGTTTGTGTAACTATTACATTTATGCGTGAAACTTTACTTTTTTGAGGAGGGTCATTTATATCACGTTACGATCTGAAGTCCTTTATGATAGGAATGAATATATACTTATGTCAATGTAATATTTCTAAGTTAAAAATTCTAAAAGCGAGAAACCCGTTATAGAATGACTGAAGTTAACGGGAAGACTCTCGCTATATGCATCAGTGTCGAATGAATTAAAGCAAAATTAACGATTTTCTTTTTAAGCAGGGCATATAAAAACTAGAAATTGTGTCAAAAAGCTAATTCAATGTACATAGTTTTAAAAATAAATGATGCTATAGGTTAAGGGAAATTTTGTATGATTTGACTGTGTGTACATTATATAGGGTGAGTTTTAGGTAAAAACTGGGAATAACTATCATGTTTTATACATAACATTTATTAGTTCAGTTAAATCTTTCATTTCACTGCCATACATATTTTGGCAAAATATTAATGCTAGTAGGAAAATAATTTTCTATTCAACAAACCTATTTTAATGTCTTATAAGATGATAGAAATGAATGATAAAATCACGCAATAATGAAAACGTATATTTTCTTAGGAATGCGTTCAAAATATGTGACTGAAAATCCCTATAATTTTTATTTATTTGATCCTGCAATGGGATTATTTGAAAAAATCTCTTAAGAACTTTGATTTCACAGAAAATCTATTTTCTATTAAGTTCGTAATAATTCAGCAGTCCATGAGTGAATGTTGGTTGAGTTACTATAGGGATTTATTTAATTTGCCATTATAAAGGAAGAATAATCTGATTTCTCGATTCTATTTTCTATTTACGAATAAAAATACATTTTTTTCTTATATTGCTATCGTCTTCCGTTATACAACCGATAATTAATTAATCAATTCTAGAACAGATTAGTGGATTTTTATAAAATAAAAAACCTACTTTAAAGGTCCTTGTTTTGACTAATTTTTTAATTATGTATCAGTCGGAAAAATGTTGTTATAGAAAACTTCTGAAATGTTTGGAAGTAATAGTTCTGTTAAATGATGTTGAACTTTTACTCTTTTCAGAGAGCAAAAACTTAGTTGAAACATATTTGAGCACATAACTTTTCCGATTTAACATTTGACTCTGAATTTGTACTACTGTAATAATTATTTCTCAACTTTGCATTAAGCCTTTTTATGTACGTACGTAAACATAGAGCAACTTCCTCTCTAAGAGGAAGGATCTGTGTCATCTTACAGGATCGGTATACAATTGTATACGGTTACATATTAAATCCTTATGGTATTTATGTAGTCATATATGCGTTTTTAAGTATCTCTCTCTTCTTGAACTAATAAAATGTAGTCCATCATGAGTTGAACTCAATGATTCACATCATAGCGGGAGTTGGAATATTATTCATTAAGAGAAAATTGTGAAATAACCAATGAATTTAGTGCAAATTAAGTCTAAAGGATATTAAGATAAGTATATAAAATAATGCATCGTACAGTAAGAGCGCAGTGTGAAGGGTAGAAATGATGACATCTTGTGGGTTCCTTTTTCTGTGTGCATTCATGTCTCCGACGTCAGCGCACCACTTTCCACGACGGAGGTTCCTTTCCATTAGCTGCAGTCGGAAGGAAGGAAATCCAGGCGTTCGTGGAATGAGTTACTCCTCAGTATTTTACGGAAGGAATAGAGGCCGACATTCTACGAAATGAGATTTTCATGGTGACGTATCATGTTGATGTAAAATACAAGGGGAATTCTTAAATACTAACAGTTCTTGGATATTGCGGACATTGCACCTCTCTATCCGATTTCTGGTTGTTTTCGTATTTATTTATTTGATCTTTCTGTATTTATATAACCGTTCATTCTAATATTTATATAAAATTAAAGTAGTATAATGGATAAGCCAAAAAATATTTTATTCTTCAATAATCAAAATTTATTGTAACATTGGAAGCATAACCAATACCAATTGTATTTTTCGTTGGTTGGAGTAAATTTCCATCCATTAAAATAATTACTTCGTACCTTCTTTGTTCCAGTTACTTCTTTGTTTTACCAATTATACCTTCATGTGACTAATTTTATCGGAAGTAATTTAAAAAATGCTTATTTCATTTTTGTTTTGTTGAGTTTTTTTGGTAATAGGGAAATTTTCTATGGCGTTGATTTCACTATCAGAAGTTTCCATTACTTTCTGTCACCTCTGTTATTTTCAGAGGATTTTTAAACGTTCTTGGTAATATTCGCCTTTTCCAGGTATTGTTTACTCTCATGACATTAATATTACAAATAAGGTATAGTAATTTCATTTCGCTTAAGTAATTAATAATTTCATTCATAATATATTTTACTAATGAAAAAGTTAAATCACTAATACTTTCATTAAAAACGTGTTTCTCTTGAGGGTAATAATTTGTTATCGTTATTATATTGAACTCTGAACAGTATTAAATGCCCAAAGGGTATAACCGAGTGATTCCAATAAACTTAATTACAAGAGAATAAACGTGAAAATAAGATATTAGTTGTATCGACGAATTTCTGTAGAATTTCTGTAGAATCCATGTGAATCGAAAAATTGATTCATTACTCGAAATTAATCATATACTTCCAAGATAAAAAAAAAGATAATGAAACAGAAAGTTATGATCAGAGGAAGTAAGATTACTTTTGTATCCTTCCTTGAGGTTTTTAACTGAAATATTTCCAATTTCCCTAATACTATATTGTTTTTTCTATTATATTTGTAATAGTTCGTTTATTTTCTTCGAACATAACGACCCATATTTAGAGAGAAATATTTACTCCATAGAAATACACTTCGCTTTTGTTTACACAATTCTCCTGTCTCACTTGACTATCTTGAGAAAGATAAAACGCTCGTACGCATGGAGATGCGTCTCCCACTCGTCTACAACCGAAGAACTCAGACACGATCCCTATTCAATAAAAACAAGTGGAAATAGATCCAAGGAGAGACCTGGACGACTGCCAATAGCGCCTCCACACTTCAGGATTCCTCACGTCTGCTTCACAAAATACACGTATGTCATTCTGATATTTAAAATTCACTCATGTAAATAAAAATATTTAATTATATAATAAAAATAATTTGTTGTGATGATCATACATAGGTTCACAAATTGTATAATATATTTCCATTTTCCCTAAAGTTTTGAAAACTGAATTGCTTTTGCGTTCTCTACTGAGTGTTTCATCCAAGAATATTAGGTTTCTTTATCTGTTTTATTTTACAGTGTCTTAGACCGTGTAAGGCTGTAAATTGTTTAAATTTTTTGACATGTTATCGAAATACACCAAATATTTTCCCGAAGAAAAAAATTTTCATTACAAAACATTAATTATGAACCGAAATAATTTGTTAGAAAATTCGAGTAATATGTTGTGTCAGTGTGTGTGTACTGAAAAAGGAATGGTGATTGTTTTGACGTAATCGTAAATATATCAAACAAAGAACATTTTTTCTTGTTTTTAGAAAAAATTATGGGACGCTGTGAAACATACGAGTATATCCAAGTTGACAATATGTCGTTTAAATTTCCTCGGCAGCTTCGACGGCCGGAGTTTTATGACGCTCTGTTATCCTGTTGTTGCTGCGTTTTGTTGTTGTTTCCGTCAAGATCCGACCACTAGACACTGTATCAATCGCATAGCCAAACATCAAACATGTCGTTGAGTTCTATTATTACAGTACATTGTTTGATACAAAAGTTATGGTGCCCATGAGACTAAAATGATCTAAAGCAAAAGTATAACTCTGCATATCCATTCTGTAAAGTAATAATTGCGAAACCCCTATGTAATATAATGATGAATGTTGAGTGGCAAATCATTACTTCTTTGCATCAGGATTTTCGGGTTCAAATCACATATTTCCTTCATAAAGGATATGTAAAATGAAAAGTGCTTTGATCTTGATAGATGCTGAGACGGACTCTTGCTTTACTGGTCGAAATAACTGTTTATTTGTTAAAACTTTCTATAGAATCTTTTTTTTTTTTGGGGGGGGGGGTATAAATACTTAGAGAATATTCGTTTAATTCAATTCTATCAAGTTTCTTGACGTGTCCGTCTGAATGCAACATTAGTGATGTTGCATCAACTGTTGCTTTTCGAAACAATGTTGAAGAGACATGAGAGAGTGGAGGTGATGATGCTCAGGACTTTGCTTGTTTTTCAGATATTTTTCCGAAACCTACGAGAAAACTGGTGGAATCTTGGTAATTCTGATCAGAGTAGGCAACTTGAGGACACGGCTTTTACACCACTTAGATGATGTAATGAACCAAATCATGAATCCAAATAACCCTTGAATCGAATTTATTCATAATCGGCATGGACTCTTGAGGCCATCAACCCCGACTCAGTTGATGTAACCTCCTGTACTCAATTGAGTGGAATCCTACCGGAATTCGTATTAAATATTTGTATACGAATAAATATAAAAGAAACGAATTATTTCCGGATGACTTTACTCCACCGCGGCGGCCCAAATCGTAGCAGCGGCTCGGAACCACGCGCTCAGGCGACTCAGAAGCGAGACCCGCGCGGTGCGGCGCCCGACGCAGCCGCTCAGCGCGCGGCCAGGGTCAATGACCGCGCAGGTGCGCCTGACGTCACGGCCACGTAAGAAGGTTGGGAAAGTAGAGCGCTGCCCGTGACTTTGAGTGACGTCACATCGACCGCTGACTCGCGCTCCTTCCGTGCCGCTACGAACTATTCCCTTTTATTTTGGTGAATTTGTTCGACGTTGCGGAAACGACTGTGGTTCTATTACTTTGTGAACGTTATTTTGACAAAAAAAATAAAAAATTCTTCTTTGGATCCAATAATAATTTGAAAGGGCAAATTGGTTCAAATTCCTTGGTTCCAATAGTAAATTAAAAGGGCGGGTAGTATATTCACATCTGTATTTTTGTTCTAGTTCCATATAATTTAAGGACGATTTGCGCGTTAGAATATAAAATTATTAATTTACAATGCAACACAATTGTGTTAAGTAAGCAAAAGGAGGCAATTCTTTCTAAACGATCAAGGATGAAAAAATTAAAACAAGGGACCGGAGACTTTGAAGTACACTTGTTAACTATTATTAATATGCAAATTTGGTGCATTAAAAAGATGTTTATGGTTGATACTTTTGAAGCTAATACTAACGGTGCGGCGTTTACTTTACCGTACGTAAATTACGACGGATTCACAGCTCATTGCACAATCAATTAACATTCCAAAACATTAAAGAAAAAAATTATAATGCTTTTAAATATATCGTTTAGCAGATTTGTTTTGAGGTGTTTTACTCTCACAGTTTTGTGAGACAATGATCATTTGTTATTAAACATGCGGTGACTGCAACATTTGCTGCCTAATTTCAGAATTAGCGAGATAGTTTTCTGATCGGTGCTGATTTTACCGCTGTGTCTGATTTGTCTCCGCATGGTGACAACTGTGACTCCCGTTTTCCATGGTTTGCTCAATGGTGTATTCCTTCCGAACAGCCAAGGGTACACATCTTATTTACCATTTCTCTCCCAAGTTCACCTGAAGCATGTGCATTTCTAAACGTATAAGCCCTGTATAAAAGGTGAAATTTTTTCTCTAGAGGGTGGAGAAGAATAAAAGTGGTCTTTATGAGTTTCTTCTCGTTGTGTTTTCTCTTCCTACATCGAAGAAAATGCCCCTTCCCAGTTCACAGAGAAACGAAAACATTCATTGATCCATTTGGTTTTGCCACAATCATCTGCAGTCATCATAGTGCATTTCCTACCTTATATGATAAGTAGAAGACACCATCCGACTTTGCACGGTAGATTTGTTGTCGTGATATGATTTATCTTTCACTGCAATTTTGTGTCGCAAAAAAAAGCACGTTTGCATAGTTCGTAACTTGTAGCGAAAATTCGAAAGTACACTTTTTACTCTAATTTATCCCTTTAAAATATTAATTTCAAAGTATATTTTCCTACGCAGCACACTAGTTACATTCCTTCAAAATTTGTAAATTCTATCTCTAATATTTTGCTCTCTACTTTTAGGAATGAGTCAATCATTCAGAACCACAAACTTAACATTTTCACCCCCTTTCCTCTGATTAAAAGTAAAGTATCGAAAATTTTGAGAAAATTGAATATCTGTGAGTGCTACACACAATTAGGACTATCCCTTTTGATACGTGTCTCCAAGAGAAATGTGAGTTTCTAATTTTGCCTACTTTTCCTGTATCTCACGAAATAATTGGGATATATCATCAATTTTTGAATGTAAATGTAGTTACTTCAGATATCTAGAAACAGGAAAGAAGTACTTTTTCTTCAACAATTACGTCATTTAGTATTATCAATTTCGCTTGCAATGACGTCATCAGATGAAAAATCTATGCACGCCAATGTTCGTACATATAGTGGAACCTGAATGTGAATAAATAGGTATAGAGACTGTTAAGCGGGTGGCCTGGGTGCATCACCAGTTCATTTGTCCAAACTTTTGTAGAATTAATGTCAATCGACTGAATTTCTCTCGCGAAGAACACCAGGTAGCCAATTTTCTAACTTACCCATCAAACTTTTTTTGAAAAGAAATCACACGAATCATTATCTGTTTAAAGTAGTAAGATAATATTCATGCGAGATGATGGTACTTACATTGAATACTAAACATAGCAGATAATACCCCGGCACATTGCAAATTTGAGAATACATGGTAAAAAGAGTTATTATACAACAAGTTGTAAGATTTGTTTTAAAAACCAGAGTTTCGACTTGAGTATCTTCATTTTTCTCACACTATTCTCTCCAATGTAACTGTAAAGTCTTCGTGGAGAAAACTGTCTCTTCAAGCTAAAATTTATGTCTTTATCTAGATAGATGTCTTCGTACTTCTCTGGGTCATTAAGTCAAATGTTGGAGGCGTCACAAAATGGTTGCTGTTGAGAAAGGACCAAAAACCACTGTGTTAGAAGTCGTTTTGACGTAGGTCAATACCTGCGAGTGTCTGCGCACAATTAGGACTTGCCTCTTCTGTCCGACCATGTCGCAGTTCGTCCTGAAGTAAAGGACCCACTTGGCAGCGGAACAAATCGTGTGACTCCAACGGAATATATACAACTTCACAAGTTAGGCCCACCACGGCCTAGTCATTGGAATCAAGCGCGTAGTATGCATCTGGCTTAATTCGAAGTCCTCGGCATGATAAAAGGTTATATATTCATATGAATCATTACTTGTAATATGAATCACAAGAATTCTTTATTATTTTCTTCTGTCAACTTCTCGATTATTACTCTCATGACGCTCATTGCGTTACCCTGAAATTTGCACATTATAGTAATGTTGAAATATTATTCTACTCGTGTGTATAATAATCCTGAATACTTTTGAATATTTATTCAAAACAAAAGAACATGATTCGAATTTTTAACTCTTTTCTAGATTTTCAAGGAGTTATGAATTCTTTTTATTTGGAAAATGTTAAATCAAACGATAATTTATCTCAGTAACTTTTCGTTATTTTTGATAAATTGTTCATGAACATTTACTAGAAATGTACCCAATATTGTAGTAATAGGCAAATACGTTTCATTTGAAAATTATTACTCTTAGCGAAAAATTTAAATGTGTAATATAATGGAGTAAATTTGCTAAATGCGCTATACAATACAAAATATTTTTATCTTTCATTTGAAATTAATAATAAAGGCAGTAAGAAATAATTTGTTGGTAACTGTGGAACTAATTTTTTCCGCTTCAGATTGTTAAAACCTTGACTGAAAAGTGTGTTAAACTGAATGTAAAGTTACTAGTTAAATATATTAATATCTTTAATATACTTCGTTACATAACAAAAGTCCAATTATTGAATAGAATATTAATTCACCAAATTTATGTCCCATGAACTTTGTTTTCATGACCGAACATTGGAACAAACTCCAAGGTCTACTCAGTCTGTTAATGTGAATGTCTGGTCCGGCCTGGGGTAAAAGCAGTAGGGGTGTGAAGTTCGTGTCGTCATCTATAGATGATAGAGAGGGAAGATTCGAAGTCAAGATATCGCGGAACCACAATTGTAAACCACAAGTGTATTTATTTTAAGCCTTTTAGCGAGGTTCAGGCCATGAGGTCTGCTCTTCCGCCTAACCGTTGGACTTGGGTCAGGGGATTGGGAAGGAGAGATGTTGGGTTACCGGGGAATTCATGGTTCCGAATCGACATTTGTTTGGAGTAGGTGAGGGAAACCCCAACTGAAAACCTCACGTAATTCGGCCGAGCAGGGGTTGAACCCACACTCTACCGTTCAGCGGGATCGAGGAAGCGAAGACGCTACCACTAGACCACCGCTGTTTATTAGGTCATCTAGTTTGAATTTTTTGGCTTCTAAGTCTCAAATTGTAAAAGGAAAAGAGGAAATATTTATGACAAAAATTAGTGTTTACACGAAAAATAAGAATATTGTAAGATACATTTACCGTTTAATACCAAAATATGTGCAAAATGAGGGAAAAAGTTCCAAAAGTTTACAATCAAAAGAAGAAGCAATGTATGTCAAAGGAGCTATCAAAATTGAAAAACATTGTGGTAATTATATGAAACGTATCCTAAAATCAAGAACAACATGAAATAAGAAACTTATTGAAGTGAAAGGTATACAGTTGAGTTGCGAAGAGGCCTTGGACGATGGTTGTAGACTTGAACTTGGTAGAGAACTTTAGTCATTGGAACATTAGTTGATAATTTTCGACATGACGTTTATGGTCTTTCTTGTGTTAAGTTACCCTTTTGCTTTATTATTATTGTGGAGTTGGCCTTAACTCAGCAAATATCATTGTGTCTTATGTGTGTTAGATTTTATTATGTATCCCGAATGTGCAACATCAATTATGACTAGAAGTGTCTTAACTACACAACAGTAAATACAATTATTGAATTACCTAATGCCAATATTCAGACATTGAATAATTTAGCTCTGATAATAGTTTATAAAAATGCTGATTTTGAGAGATGAATTGATTTTTTTACTGAAGAAATATTGATCTTAGTTTTATATACAATTAGCATAACCCGCCCATCGGCGCTCGGGAGTTTGAATTGACCTCTACCCGTTTGATTTATACAATCTCACGCAAGTTGATAAATACATTCGGTCCCTTTACCAATCCCCTCTACTTGACATTTCACTCAATGAACTGCTATTGCCTGCATTATACTAATACGAAAAAGTTGCAAAATTTGCTTGCAAAAGAAGAGCAAAAATGTAAAATATCGTTTTAACTCGTCTAGACCATTTCGGCCAATATCACTTAGTTTGAGAAACATCTATTAAAAGGTATATATTTGCATACCGCTTAAATTTCATACGTCCAAGCACATATTCATCTTTGTATATAAGACGAAGAACATTTAAAATTATGTTGAGGAAACCTAATTTTTATTTTGTCTATGTTCTGGAATCATTTTCATGCACAATAAAATTCGTCAAATCCATTTAGTATTAGAATTTTAGTACACATAGAGAGGGTGTAACAATATCTCTACTTATAAGTGGCTGCCTAACTGATTCATCCATGTTAAGAAAAAAATATTGAAGATGGGAAAATGAAACTTCGAGAAGATGTAACTTTTCTATTAGGGGAGATCTCTATGAAAGTTTACAAAATTCCAATTGTAATAGGACAAATTGTGTTTTTTAAATTTTTTTATTGTTTATTTAAATACATAATAACCAATTTTTGGTTCTGTTTCATTTTTGAAAGGGTGAAAAGGGGTGAAAACGTTCTCAGAATTTTGTCATCCATGTTAACGGACCCAGAGTACATCCCACTCCTAACTTTTTTTATATCCAAGATAATAGACTTTTCGATCACTAATATGATTCTGAAATAGATTCTAAACAGATCCTTCTTGTATACCTAAATTTACAATGTGTGAAAATAATCTGGAATACTAGTTGTTGACTTTAAACAGTTTATTTTTGATCAGTTAAATGTGGAAAGAGCGGACCTCACGGTGCGAGTGGTAATGGCAGAGGCAGAGGTATCCCCATAACGGTCGTGGCGGAGGCATGACTAGTGCTTGCAATCGTAAAAGTGAACGTTAAACACAGCTATTGTCTATAACGAAACCATATTCATGGGTAAGGATGGAAAGTGTTGAATCTGTCTACGCTAGAAAAAGATAACGGGAGCAGGGACGTAAGATTTGCTTTTAGGAATTCACGGATCCGAGTCTGGTAAGATCTCTGTAGCTTAACGATTGCACGTTTTAGCTAATAGTGAGCATATTGGTTATAATATCTACCTTTATATATATAATATCTACCTTTATATANAACCAATAACAAATAGTTTATGAAGTAAAATATATTATATGTTTCCAAAATAAATAAGAAGTCTTCATTCTTTGGGGAAGGGGGTTAATGACCTCCATCCTTAATTATGCCACTGATGGAGAGATTTTTTTTGTGGGGCTTTAGGGTTCGTCAACGGCAAGGTCATTAGAGCCCTTTGGAGAGAAATAGATACAACAAGTGAGTTTGTCTCCATCACCGTGGAACCCGAAGGCGGGGGCGGCAATGTACCGGCAGCGCTCCTGGCGGGGAGTAGCGACAGCTGGGGGCCTCGAGCCGACAGCAAGGCCGTCGCTGGTCATCGACCCCGCCCCACTCCTTCGAGGCCCCTGGATGCACCGCCAGTGCTGCCTCCAACTCCATTGCGCTCTTTGCACGCTGGCGGCATAAGGAACGCCATTCACCCCAACTATTATTGATGCCCTTCCGACTCTAGTTATGTAATTAGGTTCTTTATGTGTTTCCCTCGAAGGTCTATTATTTCCACACCGAATAGTGGATCTCACTAACATGTGCTAATTACACACATAAACGTTTACATCTGTCTACGCTGACGACACGCCCTCGGGGTCTTTAAACATTGTTCTCATTGAATCAAGTATTGAAAACGATCTGGGGTTTTCTCCGGGTTTCCCTTCAGTACTTTGATCGGGTTTGCTGGAAACTAGCTTACTGTTACTCATGTTATTACTAACAGCATTTAATTTCTTTTTGGGAATTAATTTATTCTTTGTGATAATTGCCCAATAATCTTGCTTTCGTTTTATGTTTATTATATTTTTTAAAATTAGTAATTCCTCGGTAAAATTTGAGGCCATAGAATCTTTGATCCAAGTACATTTAAGGGGACAATATGATCATTTAGTTGGAAAAAATGATGTGGTTGCATTATCAGAATAAGAAATATTTTGAATAATATGTAAATAATTCAGTGTAGAAGAGAATCTTATGAAATTGCAAGTTGAATTTGAGATTCATAACGTAAACATTTTTCTTTGTGTGATTCCAGTGAGCAGGTTCACGGAATACTGCATAAGTAACAGGATCTGTTTGAAAGTCGTTTTGAAATGCAAAATGTGTTAAGGACGCGTGCAAGTCAATAAGTTCGACTAATAATTTTACAATTCATTGAAAAACTCTCGTCTCCTTTTAAATCTGATGAAATGATACCAAAGAGACTCTTTCAGTTGACGATTTCTAGATATCACATTTAACTTGTAGTTTGTCATTTTACTATTTGGTCATTTCTGTAGACGTAATGAGAAATTTACTGAATTAATAAGAAATGCACAAATAGGGAATGTTACTATGCAACAAAGTACGAAAAAAAAAAAAAATTATGTAGAAATAAATATTGTGTAAGACTTGAATTGTTGCGATGCATAGTGTTGACAATTGAAGTACGTCAATATTTAAAAATTTAACAAACGAGTTAAAATATTAATCGATTTAATAAATAAAGTTGATTGTAAATTTGTTACTATCTCACATAGTGTATTTTTTGTGAATTTTTAATTAATTCAATTGAATCACAACGATGATGTATCATATTTATTTTATTGCAGTTGAAACTTATTATTTCTTTTATGATTATAAACATATTTTTGATCAAATTACATCACCAAGTATGTAAATGTAGATGCTCAAGGATAGAGCATATGTACATTCCCACTAGTATTTTTGGCTTCGAATTTCTAAACGAGTAAAACTACGTTTATGGATCACCTGAATCTGTTACATTTCTGGCCCGTTGTCGTCGATGTAAGTCGAAAATATTAGAAGGGTTTTTTATGTAAGAAGCTTGTTATAGGTGAAAGAAGCTTAAGGAAATAAAAGGGAAACACCGTGAGTATTCATTTTGTTTTTCCAGAACGTTATTGTTGGCTAATTTCAAATGTTTCTTCAGAAGTGCTCGTCAAATGCTGTGAAGTTTAAACTATTGTGTTCCTCAACTCAATTTCTAGCTTCTTAAATAACAATAAACAATATTTTCCCATAATCATTGAGAAATCCTCATCATATTTTCTAATGAGAAACGAGAAAGAAACATAAATTATCAGAAACAAAGGTTTATTTAGTAATTATTCGTACTTAATTGTACAACGATCCACGTCTGATATCCTTATCTCGGATTTAAAATTTCGCCTCATACATATATGGCAACCCCTAAAAATAACAAAACGCTATGCAGACTCTCGTAATCGTAGTTTGAAAGGAGATTCTTTTGTTTCCAATAACTGAAGCTTGTGAAGAATATCGACAAGAGCTGCCGACTAAAGCTGTAAGCAAGCGAAGGAGACTACGACGGCAGTGGCGTTTGCCCCACTGCTCCAGTTCCCGCCTTCAGTGCTCTCCCCCTCCCTTCCGCTCAGCACCACCCCCGCCAACGGCATCGTCTTCACGCCGGCGGCAGCTGCCTCATGAAAGAAGTTGAGGCTGAGACAGATGCGACCTGTTTGTCGTCACATCAAGGTACATGTCTTGCTTTTGCCAAAATGGTATGCGAAAATTAAGGTATTATATCCGCGATGACTGAAGTCAAGTATTCACAAAACTTGGAAATATTCACCAATGTACAATCTTAATAATTAATAATTTATTCTTCTGATTTGTACAATTGGAGGAAAATAATTTTGAGATTTTAAAATTTGATAATGAATTTAGATTATCGTTTGACTCTTTTTTTGACGAGGGTCGCTTTATCTTCAGTCACGTGATGCGGCTACCATATCGTTAAAACAGTATTTTTCATGTTTCTATTTGCTATGTTTCGTAGGGTTTTTTCTCTTTTAAACCTGAACTTTTGCCAGAATATAAAAAAATCATAAGCCCGCGAAAGTTTTCTCCATACAAACCCATTATAATTCAAAGTCTAATAATTCAAAATTTGGCGCCGAAGGTGTATATAAAAATTATTCGCCATTGGATAGGGAACAGTTCAAACTATCATTGAAAACATTTTAGGGGGTACTTAAGCCTGGTTACTCTGACGGATATAATACCTTAATACACCAATGAAGAAGAAGGAGATTCGGATCGATGATAAAGGATCTTTAAACGGCCAAAGGTTTTGCTAGAATATATCGTTTTGTTGATAGAAAACTGGGGGGAAATCTGAGAGATACACTTGAAGATTAAAAAAAATTAAATATGGTAGGATTTTATTTAAAAAACGCCATCACTCTATTTAGTAAAATATAACTTGGACATACGACATAGGCCAACTACATGAAAATTTGAAACAAAAACAAAATTCTCAAAACCGTATTAGGAACAGTATTTTAACTTTATATTAAAAGAACTAAATAAGAAAATCTCCAGTGAAATTAATTAGTGGGATAGAGGTCTTGTTTTATTAACCATATCTATAATATAGAGTAAAATGATGCAAATGATATTGTTTATGATTAATTTTGAACTGTTACGGAACTTTATTATTATTTTTTTTCAAAGGTAATAGAGGAATGGTAAGGGAAGATAGCAATTTGAGCTCCACTTTGTGCGGGGCAAGGTCAGTATTTTTCTTTTTTTTTTTTTTTTTGATTGACATCTTTCTGAAGCACGTTCTTCGTGGTTCATCGCTGTCAAAGACCCAAACAGCATCTGAATGCCCTGTCACTGACTTGACCTTACTTCTGGAACCCTCTTCCATTGTCTGAAAGTTTCCCGTTGTCTCTAAATATCTTTGTACTGCACTTGGCGAGACCAGCGTCACGACTTCTTCGGTTGAAGCGACCAAGGAAGAAAACGTGTCTGGAAAGGATGGTCGCTTGAAAGGGCGAGTAGGGCGGTTAATAGATCACAAAATTCTGCAGGAAATAACATGAAATATTAAGGGTGACGTCAGTTTCATTACTTTTATTATACTCAGCTCATTTTTGTCAACGTGAGTTTATTTTTCTCTGAACAATGCATTATAAAATCATGTGTTGCCGGGAGGATAAATCTATGTCAGATCCAAAAACTTCCTGTTAACGTAGGCTGAGAACAAGAGTACGCTATGATGTAATTTTCTTATTACATAGTTATTTATGTCGTGTTCCTTAACTGAATCAACAAGGTACCGATATACTAGTTGTATTAATATTTAAAGAGCTACATTGCTTAAATATTTCAGTTATAATACCAAACATAATTTTATGCTTTATCGGCTATTTTTTTGTGATCTCGAGCAAACAGAATATGCAGCTGCATTTACCACCAGAAGATTTCGTATTTTCCTTTAAAATTATTAGAGAAAACGCAAACAAAATCGACAGTACACACAAATCGACTTTGAAAAATCACATCACACTTTGATGCTCTCATTAAATTTACAACATTAAAACATTCAGGACACAAAGAATTACTTGCGAAGCTCTTGCCTAAACCATATACCGTTACCTGAGTTCATATTTCCCGAACCTAGAGGATTTCAGGAAGACTAAAATCCAATCTTTGGTGTCCTTTAGCGAGGCCCTGGTGTTGGAATAAACCTAACTATATTAAGGGGTACAAAGGGTCTTTTTGACCTACGTGCGGGACTCCTCTAGGTGGCCCCACCTATACTACAATCTAATCTACAAAGAATTGCATCATGATAATGTGAATTTCAGATACGTGATTATTTAGGTTCACATGAAAAATCGTTTGATGGGAATAAGGAATTTGAATAATTTAGAAAGAGTACTCACCTAGATGTCGTCAAGTTGTTACTTGTACGATAAATGCAAGCTTACATCTATACCTTTTCTGTTGGCATTACTTCGTGATGGGTGGTACAAGATATTACTACCGATTCAGGATAAAAATAATAATCTATAAAGTTGGTTAGAAAATGTATAATTTCAAAAAATTAACCTTACAAGATATTTATTCCTTTTAAGCATTACCTCGGCTATATGGGAACGACTGGACAGAATTTGGTATCCTTTCCAAAACTTCAGTGAACAGAAAACCTGATATATTTTTTTATAAAAAAGGGTTGGCAACTTCTGCTTGCATGTATCATAAAGGAAAATACAATGAACTTAGATATGCTTAGACCAGTCTTTTGAGATAATCATTCACTCGTAATTTTTTTATCAAAAGTGAAGTAGAAATACGAAATTCCCATTTCCAACAAAATAATATGTATTTGATCCCGAATTTTTTAGAGTTCTAATATGATTTTATTACTGTATATGTGATTCTGTACTTTGGTCAAAACGAGTGTAAAAAAATTACTATTCTACCCTTTCTCACTTTCCAATGAACGAATGGGAAGCTAAAGTAAAGAAAGTTAGTTATGGTATACATAGTCCGGTTTCACTGGAGCTTCACGAACTGGGTTTTGAAAATCACGCTTTTGGAGTTTCAGGAATTTTGTATGATAGAAGTTTTTTTGTTCAATATGAAAATACGCAGAAAATATGATTCAATATATTAAATCGAAATTTGTGTTGGATGAAAGATTGCATTGAAGAGAATTTTCAGTCACTTAATGCGTTGCACTAATCACGTTGAAAAAGTGTTTCCCCAAGTAACATGAGAAAAAATCTGCTAACTGAAATAAATTATAATTCCCCCCCACCCAACGCGAAAAGTTTTTTTTTTAATTCTTCAAAACTTGAACGGGACGAAATAGGTGTCTAGTATGAACATTCCATATTTCAGAGCAATCTACGCACTGTGAATAAAGTATAATTTTACTTTAATTTGTTTTAAAAATTGATGATTTTAAACTAAATCGAACAAAACGAAATAGGCGTCTCATATGAACGTTCATATTTCAGAGCAATCATGTGTGCTCTGTGGATAAAATACATTATTTTGTTCAAAATTTGACGATTTTAAACTAAGTTGTTTTTCGTATCAACATTTAATATTTCAGAGCGCTTTATCAGCGCTTTATCAGTGCGATTGATTGCCAAATTCTTGAAAGTGATGTGTCAATGTGCATCCGTTGCAGACGCCATGCTGTAGGAGGAGGAGCGGACGGCATCATGAGGAGCCGTAGAGGAGCAGGGCAGCCCACTTGGAGGTCGTTGGCCGCAGACGTCGTCGTTGCCTCGGTGTTGCTGTTGCTGGCGGGCGCTCGCCCGCTCAACGGCTGCGTGGCTGCTACGGCTGCTGCTTCGCCCGGGTAACTGTCAAGGGGAACACGCTAACCGAATCCACCCTCCGCGGAGGCTCAGGGGGATGGACTACCCCAGATGAGGCGCACTCAAAACTCTGGAGTTGTAAAATAAGAAAGCACTATTGAATTATAATAACTAGGCAAGTACCTCACCTGGAACTGTAATAAAAAATCTTTCACCGTTGTTTAGATCTTGACTTAACGGTGANGGCGGTGAGGCTAGAAAAAATTTGTAGATTTTCATATTCATGTTCCAGTTCACATAGCTGTGATCACTGAAAAGCGAACCCTTCTTCCTCTTTCCACCTCTATTTAGTATCAATAACTCTTAACTATTACTAATTACTCCTATAACACCTCCATGTGGGCCAAGTCGATGGTAAACTCAGCTAAACGGCCCAGCCATTGAAAAAAGCCCCTACGACCTACCTCCTATCGCTCCTTGTTGATAAGCTTCAATAGCACGCTACATTTTCCATTTACAAACACTACAATAAAAAAATATTCGCTATTACACACTATAAATAGCTAAAAACGAGGAATCACTTCGAGTTTAATCATTATGAAAGCGTTGGATTGCTAATAAAATAACATTGTTGTCGATGGTAAGTAGATACTCATGCTTGGAACCTAGCTCCAAGAACGTTTTGGGTGATTCCTACTGTAGAATTTCTTGTGGTGAAGTCTCAAGAGAGAGTCTGGGTAAAACCCCCACCGAGCAAAACGAGTCGATTCAATTAAATGAAAAACAAATGAACAATAAAACGTAATATGTAATATCGTCAAGACCTAATAAAAAATAGGTTGGCAATGGTTTCTGGGAAACTGTATAATCTGAAACTGTAAATATATTTTAAATTTTGTTAGATTGATTTTGAAAATTATTACCCAAAATACCCCGAGAAATAAGAAAGTGATGAAGATGGTATAAAACAGTTTCCTACATGAAATTTAAGTTCATGTACGACGACGTTAAAAATGAGAAGGCATGATATAATGATGTTTCAAATACAGTCGATAATTTACAGGTATAATGCAGTGCCAATACATGACTATGCCTCACATTAAAAACTGATTTTCATCCCAATTTTCAAAGATATAACATAGTTATTAAACCTGTAGATTCTTAATCTTTAAGACGCTGACGCTTCAGAAGGCACCGAAGATAAAACTCTTGATTTTGTAAGGAAATTTTTGGGAATTTTTTTTCTATTCACGGAAGAAAATTTTGTATGGAACATTTACTCAAGTGATGAACTGAACATTTTTTTCTGAAGAACCAACATATTATGGCTTCAGTAAAGTACTAAGAGTGAATTGATTTGACCTCTTGAATTGAATACTGAAAAGAAGTATGCAAAAATATCTGTAAATGGAAGTTTTGTTAAAGAAAGAAAGTGAGACGTCCAATGATTGAAATGGTCATGGTCATGAGACTTGAAACGTTTGAAAAACATCATCAACAACAACTGGATGAATAGAATCTTGAATCCAAAGGACTAGTAATATGTGTTGAGAAGGCCAAAACATTACTATGTGTAAATGAGACACACATAATCATAAATTCAGATAGAAATTACTAATCACAATAATGTCGACTAATTATTGCTTTTTTCGTGTTTTATTATTTCTGGACAAAGATAGTGCTGAGAGATAAAAATAGTTAATAACATTGCAATCATATATGCGTTTATTATTAGTATTGCTTTATTTGTAGAGGAACAAAAGATGCTGTACATGTATCGGAAGCAATGGCACATTTTTGTCATTATGTGATCATAAATCTATTCAAATAAAAGTGAATTCTATAGAATTTCTGTGGCATGGAAATAGGAAAAGTAATCGATGAAATTACTCCAAGGGGTTCTTCAAAAGGTAGTTGGCCACAAAAAGGCAAAGTATGGTTAATATTGATAAATTACAGGAGCAATAAAACAATTAAAATTGGCTGCTAATACTTAGATGTGAATCTTCACTCACATGACTATTGACTAAGCAGCTTACTTAGAAGTTGAACTCAGCCAGAGTTCAAACGCGTTACGTGAGGTGGGCAATCCACTGAACGTATAATCTACGTGACCGAATCGTAGAAACAAAATTATATAAGGGCTGTAAAGAATATTGTTTACAACTTAAAGTGAAATAAAAACCAAAGAATTCGCAGATCTTAACTATGTGCTTTGTTTATTAAGATTTCTATGAAAAGTGTATTTTCCTTCTTCCACGATTTTAAAATAATTGGTCACGTACATATTAGCGTACAATACTAAAAGATGCGAATATTAATAGGGTTTCTTCCAGGTATTTAATTTTTGAAATTAAGAAAGGAAAAAAATTAATAACATGAAAGTAGAGAGATTTGGAAAATAACATATGAATTTAGAACATTATATGAGAACCTCGGACAACGCCGGGTAAAATGAGCTAAACACATTCAGACCTGATGACAAGTATCTTAATACCCTCTGCAGGGTAAAATGTATCAATTTACAGTAGCAATTTTTCATTGAATATTGAAGTAATTTTTTGTGTCATTGTCGAACAATGGAAATAAATATATTTTCAAATTTTTGTTTTATTTGCTTTAAAATTTTGAATGTCCAGTAATTATTGTTTTAATTTTTATTTTCAAATCCCGAGCAACGCCGAGTAGGTCAGCTATGCCCATTATGTCATATTATGGGACGATGGAAGCAAAGGTGAACAACTGACCCTTGGAGATGTCTTAACAATACTCTCTTTATCTCTTTGTTGCGGAAAAAAACTTTATTTCACAACAAATGTTCGAATAGTATTTCTAGCAGTTTGTCAAGAATTAATAATCAATGGCAATTGAACGAATTGTAATTTAGGTACTACATAAAACTTTTTGTCATCCTCCGAAAATTAGAATGTAAATTATTCAAGGAGTATACTGTATTCCAGCTTTATTTTGTCATGTGTATTTTAATCATTTTAAAAGGTCAAAGAATTTCTCTCTGAAGGGAACACTGAAGTAACAAAAATAATCCGAGTGTTATACAAGAGTGACACAACAAGCGGTATTCTCTCTTTCGTGAATCTATTAATCCAATATTAGCCTGCCAAATAGTGCAAGTGCACCTATTGAATATTCTGGTTTCTCAATAACGGAAACTTTGACCTCATTTGAATGAGGAAATGAATTAAATTGCGTTGTGTTGTAAATGATATAACTGAACGTTTTGTTTATTTTATCTTTCATGTTGATCCTGTGTGGTTTTTGGAAAGGACAGTTTAATGTACCGTTACTGTCAGAGAATATAGATATATTTTCTCTCGATAATAGTAATTGATATTAATTATTTAATACAAATGAATGTGCAATTTAAGAACTATTTCACGTTTGTAAACTATGACATGATTTGAGAATTTGAGCTAGAAATTTGATACTTCTTGGTTACCTGATGGTGAAACATCGATTTTAACTCCTGTGTCGTGAATGAGTCAATGTACATGACGGCAAGTGAGTAAAAACTAAAACATGTTTTTAAATTACACAGCAATGAACTATTGGACAGAGACATGTGAGTGCCATACATACATGAAATCTAACCTAGAGACCCATTCATGACCAGCAACTCTGGAGAATGCGTTCGAATAAGTTCGTCGCGCAAACATATGAAAACGGAGGAAAAGAAACAAAAGAATAAGAAGAGAATGAAGGCCGTAAGTACGATCCGTAACATATTGTGCAGTGGTGGCGGCCGCTAGTCCAACACACAGAGTAAACGGGAAAGAAAGGAGAATGGTCTCACGTTACGGTACGGCCTGACGGTTTCTGCTGCCGGATGACCTGGTTAAGTTTCACTTGCGAGGAGTCATTGCCCCCGTGGAAGAAGCGCGTGGTTCATAAACACAGCAGTTCCGTATTGTTGGATATTTCAAGGTTAATCTTTGTCTGGTTACATACGAGTTAGATTTTAATTTTAGGTTTCCTATCAAATACTGTTTTTCTCTAGTCTCTGCTAAACTCTAGGATGGTTCCTTGCTTGTTCCTGAAGAGTGAAGTACCTTAACCCTTTCAGATAATCAAACAAAGATCATATTTTTTTATAATATTTGGATTTAGGTGAAAACAAAATTTAAGGAGAACCACTCTACTAAATCTTTCACTTTTGGGTCTTCGAAAAAATACTAGCTTCGTTTGTAATTCGGTGAGTGTGAGTCTATTTTTTTTTTCGTTTACTCAACTACTTACATACGTAGGAACGAAAAAAATAAATTCCAACTAGTTTGGGAAACATCTTTCATTCTGTTTGTTAACCTTAAAGTACTTTTTTATTCATTGATGGAAACATTCTCTTCATTTTTACTATGTTGTTTAGTAAGTTTGAAAAAAGAAAAGTTCTCCTGAAGCACTCATCCACAATACTTTATATTAACTTATCGGGGACAATTATTTATAACACATTTATTTCATTGTAGTAATAACATTCTCTCATCTGCATAAGGTTTTATAAATCTCGCCCTCACATAGCTGAATTTAATATTTCGTTTCGAAGGTAAAAAATTGAATAAGAAACAATAATTCATTTCATATTTTCATTAAAATTTTATATTTTTTAAAATATAATTTTTTTAACTTATTGAATTTAATGATTTAAAATTATTTTATTTTAAACAATACTGTATTAATATTGAGCGATTGGTCAATTATCAGACACTCATTCTGGTACGAAAATATTCTTTGAAAAAAATAGTCGTACAGGACTATACCTTAACTTTTTGTATTTGTAAAATCAGGAAAAAGACAGTCAGTTTAATTGATTATACGATGGTCATTGCTTAAAACCTGAATGTTATCTCGTCGGTGTCTCTTCTGGAATGCTCGCTGGTTGTTCTGCAGTTATTACCTAAGATTCACAACAACATTTCGGAGGAAAGTTGGTGCTAACTTAAAACAGTCGTGAAACCGTTGTTCTCCTTCGCAAAAATTATGTACTCTTTCTTCGAAGATCATTCTTTTTTAACGTTATTTGAAATGCATTATGATGTAGTATATACAATGCATCACAATTTATGAGTCAAATTTGAAAAGTTTCAACATTTCTACTGAAGTTATACGTGAGATATTCCGAGTTTAACACATGAAATGTAATATGATAAAGTTATATAATTTATTATAAGATGAATAAAATTATTACTTACCATATTGTATTTCGTGTAAATCATTGCTGAGTTAATTTAAAATCTTCAACCAATAGTATATAATTGATAATAATACCACAAATTTTACTTTTTAATGTTATAAATGAGTTATTTGTTGCAAATAACACAGTTTATCTCTACGAAGATACAGACCAGACTTTTGTACCCAAGTAACGGAAACCGTATTGAGTAAAAATTAACATGTTGTTATCATGTGATTAAAATGTATGAGGCGTTTAATAATGTGATTAATATATCTCACATTGACCTTGATTTCACCATGTTATATTCAGTATGTTAATGTAATGGAATGTGTAGTGTTTGCATTGTTAATGTTTATCCGCAATATTTTTGTTTACCTTTTTTACATTCTAATTTCTTTTTTCCAATTATTCTTACATTAAAATTTACCTGTTTTATAATATGTGTTATACTTTAGCACAGTGTAATATTTTTATTCTGCTTTCGGTGTCTTCTGTGAAGATGGGGAAACTCCGGTACTTTGATTTACTTCCTCCTTTCCAAATACTCAAAAGGACAATCGATAATACGGACTTTCCCTGATGACGAGACAATTACTAACATTAGGCCATATTTTGGTGTGTAATTTTTCATACATTAACTTCATTTCATGGAGTCAAAGTCGTAAGAAGACAGGTTCATTAAAATTAAGAACGAGCTGAGTTTCTGCC
This sequence comes from Laupala kohalensis, assembly GCA_002313205.1. Lineage (NCBI taxonomy): Eukaryota > Metazoa > Arthropoda > Insecta > Orthoptera > Trigonidiidae > Laupala > Laupala kohalensis. The sequence continues at coordinate 236,398 of NNCF01126586.1, read as the reverse complement.
AAAGCTGGCGTGAAGTAGTAATTTTATGCAACAATTCTATTTAACCATTAAAATATGTAAGATAAAATCTAAACTAAATTTTAAAAAATAGTTTGGAGGTGCACACGGACCAACCCTGGAAAGGTATTAATTACCCTAGAGAAGACGTCCGTATGAAAAATTTTGAAATTCTGAGCCCCCAAGTCACTGCGCTAACTTTTAAAGTTCAAAGAAAAATTAAGTACATGTGATTTCGAAAAAAATCGCTGCCTAGTGCACATGATTCTTCGTGAATAATACGTGAGCCAAATGTAGAAGCTTCAATTTATTTCAGTCTCGTCGCTGCGCAGCTCAAAAATGAACAAAAGGAAAATGTATATCGAATTCTGGGAAAAAAATCGTCGAGAGGTTACCAGGATCAACCCTGAGGAACACGTGTCTTAAAAAAGCTCTCCACCTTTTCGAATGGTTTCTCTACTCCACGATTCTTACTAATAAAAATTTAAAAATAATTTTAAAAAAATGAAATTATAATTTAAAAAATTGGCTGGGTTGTCTTATGGATCTCTTTTTTAGAACAAGAAATTTCGAAGCTTTTGCCCAATTCGTCTTTGCGCCTTGCAGCGGACAAACTGACACACAATTGTTTTATATGTATTTACAAAACAGATTAAATTTTAAGGGACTCGAAGCAATGTATTTACTTCGTACTAACTCTTTCTTCCCCGAGAAAAAAATGTTGAATATTTTTAGATATTTTTCTGTTAGCTGTTTTGTTTTATGATACGATAAACAAATTACATAAATGGAGTATCGTAAATGAGTATTTTGTAGAAGAATATCACTAACCTAAAAATTTACTCAAATTAACGAACTAATTTGTGACATACGCAAGCCATCTTCAGAAGAAGTGATTAAAAAAACATTTATTTTCATGTTAACCGGAAGATTAATAATCTCGTTTAGTATACGTAATGAACATGCAAATTAGGGCATCACTTCAAAGTATATTGTAATATTTAAATTACTTTCTCTTAGTAAGGAAAAATGTGTACTTGAGTAGCCAGCTCATCACTTTCTAAGACGGAAATAGTTATTTATGGAGTAAGAATTTGGACATTTGACATAAATCACGTGTGCTTTCAATTTCCCAAGAAAGTGATTTCAGTGAAAGTATTAGAACTATGAGCGATGAAGTAAATACTGAAAATATTCTGGAGAATTGTTCTAGGTTCAAATATCAACTCAATAGGAAAAAAAAGTAAAATTAACTGGAAATTATCATCACTTAAGTTTTCACATTAAGGTTGTTTGTTGTGGATTAAAATTAAGTTTATTTCGTCTAATAGGAATTTATGTTTGTCTATTTTTTGTTTATTACCATCTATTATTGAACATTATTCCAATAACTTAATTGGGGATTTGGAAGAGGTCACAATCAATGGTTTATTATATACACTGATATGTAGGATTTCCTTCAAAAGTTTTTTTGTAATAAAAATATGTAAAAAATAATTAAATCATAATTTGTAAAATTAAATTCTGATAAATATTAGACCACATTATAAAATAATTACTTTACTAATTTATGAGAACAGTGCACGACAAAGATTGGCCTTGAACAAATTTTTCTAAAATTGTACTAACTTATTTTCTACTTGTAATGAGTTTCTTTATAATTAAATTAAATCAATATCCATGATTACAATGATGTCTTGATGATGACACAATGTGAGGGTACACAATAATACTTAATTGGTACATGAGTACCCTCACTAGCAGAATTGAATCGCGTCTCACCAATTCTGAAGTGGAGATGAAACATTGAAAAGAAAAAGAGAAATTCGTTGCGTGATATTGGTACTGGGTGGCAAGTTCTTCGTTTTATTGGGATTTTGGAGACAGTAATATTAAACCGAATGTTTCTTAGGATCTCGAAAATTTGACGAAGAATATAAAAGTGCTGATTCGTCTGAACAGAAAGTTGTGCATCCTCCCATGAATTTTTGCCGAATCTTCTACTATCGCTTTCTCACGTTTCGTCATTCACAGGGTTTCAGAATTTTATCACTTTTTCCATTCAAAAAGAATTGTTTTCCTTTTTATATTCACAAATAGTTTTATTTGTATTTGTTTGTTGTGAGACACGTACAATACCATGCATCAATTTTTACTTTATGATTACTCAGTCGTTGTACAATATAACATTAAGTTTAATTTATATTTCAATCTATTTTATACTAGACTTTGATATACTGGTATAAAATGATTACGAAACATCCTCTCTGAAAAATCAGCGAGAAGGAAAGAAAGAAAGGGGGAGTACTCTCTGGCGATGTATGTAACTTCCAAAGTGCACAGCCCAGACCGTTTCGTTGAAGGCCATATCAATGGATGCTTTTGTGTTTATCGTCCTTGTATCCAAAATTAATAGATATATTAATATCTTAGTTTATTATTTTGGGTCACAATTTTCTGTTCATTACTTGATAATAAAGGTGACAAATAACGTTGTTATAATCTTTTTTATTAAAGCATTTTCAACAAGCACAATAATGTTTCAGGTTTTGATAGTAAAAGTTCGTTTACATGGGGTAAGCTGCCTGGTAGTTTACCTACCCGGCAAACTGCGAGGCAGGTTACATGCTCCGTGTAAACACAACCTGCCTCAAAAATGAGGCAAATTGCTTGTAACCAGTCAGATTGCTTTCCGCGGAGAGTAGATTTGAGGCAGGCAAGCTGCCTCACCCCACCCCTCAAAGCAGCATGTGAGGTTAGGTGCCCAATTGCTCGTCTGAGTTTCGTTTGTTTTTCTAGTGGAAGTTTCATTGTGTTAATAAGTTTTAAACCAAAAGGAGACACATCCAAAATAAAAACAATAAAAAATATTTTAAAGCTAAAATAACGTTAAGAACTTTGATACTTTTGGTAAACACTTGCCTATGTCAGTTTTGTGAGGAAAAAATGTTTACATTTTTTATTGAGAGAGGAGTTTCTCAGTTTCTTGTTTCAAGAAAAATTTTGTCAAATGTGTCGTGTTTTGGCTGTAAACGACAAATAGTAATACTAAATGGAATATAATCTATCTCTGAATTACTGTTTACAAATTGTGTTGTGTAATAATTGAAATGCCAGAAATATTTAGTTTGAGAATTTATCGAGAGAGAGAGAGAGAGAGAGAGCATTTGAAGGTATCATTCACAATAATAGTGAACTTCCTTTTCACAAATTTATTTACTTGGAATGAAAAAGACAGTTGTTGCATTGAAATAGTTATTGGGTTATTACATGTGTGTGTTCATACATCTCTTCTTACATGAACTATAAATTAATAAAATAAACCAAAGCACATAATCCAGTTCGTGTTACATCAAGAAATAAGGAATTTAATGTATATGTGGTGTTCGCGTTTATGATAACAGTGTAGAGTATATGTCCTATCCGCTTGTGACATTGTGATATTGTATAGTTAATACTCGTAATTAATAATACAGTGGATGAACCAAAATTGTTACTGTTTGAAATTTTGAACTAAAGAAATACTTTTCTCTCCGTTTTTTTTCTTTTCACATGACTGGAAAAATGGGAAGATCAAATTACTCATTTATTTGTAGCATGGACGGGAGATGAACATTTAAGAACCTTGAATTGTGAGAGTGTTAGTTTACTGAGTCCGTTCTAATATAGAATATATATTGTTTAAATTTTTTAAAATTATAACCATGGTATGTAATATAATGCTTCATTTGATGGTAGTGTAAAGTATGGAAGTATAGCATGCGGAGGTGCTTTGAGTAATTATAAAAAGCTCTCAAGAAGCACTCATCTATTGAATTTTGTATAAACAAAAGAGAAAGGTGGCGTCTTACTTTTGAGTACATGTTCATATTAGAATCTCTTTCCTTATACTGAATTATAGTAATTTGAAAGAAATTTGTGCTAATTCAGTTAGAAAAACTAACTAATAATATAGTTTTACTAAAGATAAATAGAACTTCTGTTGTAGAGACTGACATGAATAATTGCAAAATAGTGCAATCATTCTCGTCCTTACCAACAGTCGTCGGTGATAATACTCGTATAACAAGTGTCGTCCATAAGGAGACGTTTGGTTTACAAACTATAGAGCCATGCAATTCATGAGATGACTGTATCTGAAAGAGCATATATACAGTTTAGCATAGTATAGCAGGTTTACTACATGTTCCTGTCAGATCAATCACTTTTGGAGCTTTAAAAAAAAAAAAAAATTCCCATAATTTTTGAATTAGATCCCCTAATTGAACAAAAAAACTCTATCCGAGTAAAAAAAAATATCTTCATTACATAATTTAGAGAAGTAAATAATATAATGAAGATAAATTAAAATTATCATACACTGAGAACTCTCTGAGAGAAGCTTTAAAATGAAGCTTCTATGATTCTTTAGTTAAGGATATTTCAAATACAAATATTTCATACGTAATAATAAATCATAATAATTACGTGGAACATAGAGTTAAAATTTTGTTTTCAATTACTTTTCACAACCTTTTGCTGCAATAAATTTCTCCATTTTAAATTTTGTAATTATTTTTTGTGGGATTTTGTTTTATTTTAAAAAATTCATTTTTACAAAAATACTACGAAACATTTTTGAATTTGTTTCTACTCAAATAATTTGCTAGGCATGTTTTTATTTATTGACCCAATGAAAATGTGTTTGGAAAGTAAATTTGTTACGAAGACTACCATTACATGATATACATTTACACACAGTCCTTTCAGGTACAGTCATCTCATGAATTGTTTGTAAACCAAACGCCGCCCTATGGACGACACTTGTTATACGGGTGTTATCACCGATGACTGTTAGTAAGGACGAGAATGATTGCATTATTTTGCAGTTATTCATGTCAGTCTCTACAACAGAAGTTCTATTTATCTTTAGTAAAACTATATTATTAGTTAGCTTATCTAACTAAATTAGTACAAATGTATATATGATAGTATGATCTATCAGTATCACTTAATTATAATACTGATAATAAAATAGGAATTTATATCTTCGTATTTTTCTAATTTTTCATCCATTTTTTTCTCTCCAAACTTATCACTTTATAGTCCCTATATCAGATAGGTAAGAGCACTTATGGACAAGAAGTAAGCAAGCTTCTGCGACGCCAACAGAAAAAGGAAAATGAAAAAAATACGTTATCCTTTGGCGAATCTGAAAGGAAGGGTGTCGTTTGGCCATCCGGTGTTTCCGAAGATCTATCATTGAGGTCAATTGATCCCTGTTGCGTTTGGACCACCAGCGCACCGCTGCCGCACCGCTGCGCCGGGGAGGACGAAGACATCGACGCATGAAGGCGGGGGCGGGGGCGGAAGCAACGCGCGCTGTGGGTAAGTGGGGCGACGGCCACGAGTGACCGCAGCCCCGGCTGAGGAAAGTATCTCGCGCGATGCACGCGACTCTCGTCCTTACCAACCGTACGTTTTAGACTCTTATTCCACTGGCATCGAGGCTGCTCAGCCCCGCAGGAAAAGTGCGTGCGGAACGTAATGGGTTACCGTAAGAGAACTCGAATAGTTCCAGGAAAGGAGGACGAAAGGGCAAGGTGTTGCGGAGGGGGAACAACCGATGTGAGCTGTCTGCAACGTGGAGAGGGGGGAGGAGGAATTGCCGATGGCGGAGGAGTGGGGTGAAGGGGCGCCACAGTGCCATTGTAGATGCGTCGTAAACGAATCATCTCTCTCAAATGACGTTCCACAACTCTCGCTTACCTGTAGACGTGAGGGTGCTCGCTCTAGGATTATAGTGATTTTATTTTTGTTCCAAGAGGAATGGATGCGTCATTCAGCGGGTGTCATGAATGACTCCTGTTGCATACATTCTACAGAATTGCAAGCACGTTATTTCCAAGACCCGTAGTGAGTGTTCCTGTAACTAACAATGAAATGAATTTCATTGACGAACACTATTGCCGCATTAAGATGACAATTTTAAAAAATTTGAACACTCGTTTATTATTCCTTATCAGGCTATATTCAGAAGTACTTCGTGAAAACAAAATATTTTTAAAATTTTAATGATTGTATCATTACAGGGATAATTTACGCTCCTTAAATTTTTAACAGTAACTTTTTAATAAACGAAATTTATTTGTTAACAATATCACTACATGCAACTAAATTTGTCTCGGAATATTACATAAGAATAAAAAAATAACCACGAATTCGTTAAATACGATCCACCATATTGTGACGTCACTCCTCTATTACTCTCTTATTTCGTGCATTTCCCATTTCTTCCTTTTGATCTCCATTTTCTCTCCCATATTCATTCATCATGTGATTCAAATCTAATCGAGACGAGTATTTTCACTTTACTTCACACAGCATGGAAGAACGTGATGTGAGAAAGTAAGATGTTCACTACTTTTCAGACTCCGTAAGGCAATTAATGTGACCATAAATATTCCTCACTAAGACTATTTGAAAGTAACTGGGAGCCATACATTAGTGACTGAGAAGTCGAAGGTATATATTTCGCGAAGTAAACATAAGACAAACCAACCTGCGGGAACAGTATTGATTTCCATACGCGCATTGAAATCTTCATTTCAAGATATGTAACGGCAATCTTTTGACACCTCTAATTCAGCGTAAACAGCGACTATATGTAAAATATTTGTATTGTGTTGAGATAAGTAATATTTCCAGATTTATTTCATACTTACGAAACTGAGTATAAAGTGTCGTTTGAATATTTCTCGGTGTATTTTGCCTAATGCGACAATAGTTTTTCTCCTTTCAAAAATTAATGAAAAAAGCTACTCGATAATAAAAAGTGTATATTTATTCTATGTACAAATAACGATTTAACGCTTAATCTAATCTCTTGACAGGTCTAAATATAATTCATTATTTCTTATTTCCTACTAACTATCAACATAACATTTTTTTTCATTTATTTTGATCTTATTGTTAGACATTAAGACTTCCTGTGATTTTACAATATTTATATATTATTCTTCGTACAATTTCATGACATCTCGTATCGTCTCGAGTGTTTCTTTCTATATACATGATAAATATCAAATCGACTATTACGTTGTGTTATTTCTTGTCTGTCGATTAAACGTAATCCACATACTAATATATAAATGCGTAATGCGAAAATGTTTCTACCTGTTTGCTTCTGGATCACGACTAAATAACTGGACTAATCGCGATCAAATTTGGCGAGGAGATAGTTTAGTTGTCCAGGATTAGGGCTAACTTTTACTTTTTTAAATACGCGGTAAGAAAGATAGAAATGATTTTCCACAATATATTTCGATACAATCGAAAAAAAAAGAGTTATATTCCCTTACGCTACCTAAACTATTAGAGATAAGGGACAACTATGAATGGCGATATTGTTTACCTCAAGGAGTCCCGCAAAAAAGTCCGTGAGAGCATATGAGAGCAAATAACCCTAAATTATCGATAGAATATTATTAAAAGTTGAAGTGTTAAAATACTTCAATGTAAGAGTAATTTAAGAAGAAAAAAATCAATCATAATCAAATATAATGAGTTATTTGTTTTGTATTTTAATCAAAGATAGAATACATATTTAAATCGTTAAATTTCGACGAATAGTTAAGATTTTACAAGAATTGTAATGAAATAGTGCAGCTGCGTCATACCTGGAAGCTAAAATTCGACCGACGCGACTACCCGCGAGATGGGGTATACAGCCAAGTTTTGTATTAAATTTGTATTATTATGAATTTGTAAAATTAGTATGTTATAAATGATTTTGAAAACAGCAAGTAAAAAGATTTTGATCTTACTATACACATATATTTTTTCCAGATTATATGTTGATTAGTCGAAGAAAAATCCCGTGCAACCCGCCGGGTAATTAGCTAGGACGTACTTGAACTCGACAGAACCTCCGGTAGGGGGATAATTTCACCATTAAACTCGACACTTCCTTAAGGATTGGGACTACGCGGATTTACCTGCGCCCATCGCGTGAATCTCCAAGAACTGAGACCAGTGGGTAGCTTGTTCAGTAATGAGTCTTGGAGTTGGTTTTGCCACAATATTTTTTATTTATAAAATTCGTGTCGTTGTTTTAGAATAATTGAAATCTACACTTGCACTGGTGCATATACTCTAGATTGATAAACAAAATATATTATTTTCCTTTTAATCATATATATTTCATGAAAGTATCAACAAAATTAAAGGTGGAGTTCTATGCACCACTTTTTTGGAATCAGAGACACCCGTAACGGATATTTCCGTTAATTTCGCGACCGAATGTTTTTTGTTTTACGATTACAATACATTCTATATACTAAAAATAGAAGCTTAAAACTCAGTTATGTCATAAATACGTCGTGCTTGGGTTCATTTTTACTGTAATTATGCGTGGAATCAAAAAATTATAAGGTAATAGGAATAAAAATAAAAATGCTCCATTGAAAGCATTTTAAATAACTCTCCATTAAGTGACTCAAGAAATTCATTGGCGACAGGTCGGTCGGTTGGCATGAGGGTGGGTGGCGGGCTGCAAGCCATTAGGACAGGTACAAAGTGTTGAGTTTAATGTTACCCAAAATTTTTAATCCCTTGCCCGACTTTACGGCCATGAGGAAGTGTCGAGTTTAAGAACTCCAATTAGTTAGTATATATTATTTTCCGTTTTACTTGAAAAACTTTGCTTGCTCATTTCCGTATAGCATACAGTTCTAGGAAAGATGTACAGATTTTTTTCTTTTACGCCATATACACCTTATCCTGTTCTCAAATAATTTTGAAAATGCCCAAGTTTTCTGTGTGCATCACCGAAGACATAATACTTTTAATAATTTGTATTATGTCTAACGAATCTATCTTGTAACGTCTACAGAGTCTTAGGGGATGTAAGTTTGGATGCTTTCCAGTTTGCTTTCATAATGTTGGTTTACAATTATGTGAACCTGAACGACTCATTCATAGCTGAAAATGATCTTAATCCTTCTTTATATGTCTACCAGCTCCTCATTTCCAAATTAAATTTATAATATATAACATTCGTAGTACCTGAACACTCGTATTTTTCCTTACCACTTAAATCACGTAGCTCTTGATAATCTACATGACATATGTTCTTTAGAATATTCAATACTCTCCAACCTTGTTTCTTGAGTTCCCGTTGATTATTATTTGATTTACAATCAGGACTGTCATCGGCATTCTATTATATTGTCCTTGAAAATTTCTTACGTGTTTTCCAAACAAAATATTCCATAAAATTGGTCCACTACTCAAACCCTGGGGACGTCCGATGTTAATTTGCTCATTAGTTTTCTGTTCTTAATTTCTATTATAATTTTCTTTTTCTTTGGTATAGTATTCTTCAGGATTCATTTTCATTTTTATTGTAATACTCATATTCATTGTCTTTCTTAAATAACGTCTATTTAAAATGTAACTATTGTATTAATTTAAATCATGTTCACTTTAATTCTCGTCCTTTTTCACGAATCTGCATTTAATTGGGTAATTCATATTTCGCTTTTGCTCAGACTTTTTTATTATTGTGTTAATTTTTATTGAAAATGTTTAATTGTTGTTTTAAGTCTTCAATGTTTATTTTGTATTAAAAAAATTACTGTGCATTCTCTGTGTACTCTTGTAACATTGCTCATATTTCTGCGTTTCTTACTTGACCTTCTTTATCCAGACGTACTTATGTGAATCAACCACTCGCAGAATGTGATAATGTCTCACATAAGAGACTAAACATGGTGTTTGATTTCCATTTTAAATTGTTTTCTTAATAGTGACGTGTGAGTATATCTTAATTTTTATTCAAAATTAAATTGTCTATAGAAAACTCAGGTCATTTTTCTATATTATTTATAATAATTATTTATTCCCTATTTTCAAATTTATCTTTATTCATAGCTCCATAGTAATCTTGCCCCAAGTTTGTAAATTTCCCGTAGAAAAAGTTTTAAAAAGCTTGTAATACACGTACGTAGCTGGTATAAATCAATTTACAGTACCTGCGTGCAAAACAAAGATACAAGTTTAAAATTACACAATTCTTAAATTCTTAATTACACAATTACACATTTGTCCCTCGAACAAGTCACAGGAAAAATACGATCTCAACACAATGGCACACACGTGCAAGAAAATGTTATCCAGAGTTGGCAGTACATTTAAGTTTTAAAATATCCGAAAGTTCTGACAACATATACAACAAAACGTTAACCCACTTATGTTAACCCCGTGTAACATACGTGGGTTAACGATCACATGTGATCACAACTACTTATGTGGATGACAATAAAGTGATTTACATCTGCTACATTACAACAAAAAATGATATATTAATCCATAAACTCTTTATTTTTCCGATCATAATTGTTAGATTTCATTTTTCCTCAGAAAGCTTTCCTGGAGAAGACTATGTAATGCGAACACATTATTTACTCTCTTGCTTGTCCCTCAAAGTCCAACAACATAGCTACAATATTTTTTATCTCTATTACTCGGTGTCAACAAATCTTAACATAGAACAATCCTTACTCTCATCTGAACGAAATACATACTGCTGATCACTTATTTTATTGTCATCCAAATATTTATTCAATCTTATTAATATTTTATCAAATATTTCACCGGAAGCTGTAATTAATGTTATTGGGAGGTATGAATGAATTCGAGTGTGGTTCTTACCGTTCAAGAATAATTTTACTTCCCCCACTTTCCAAGATTCATAACAGTATTCGTTAACAAACATCAATCATAAAGGGTACCCCAGGATAAGGCACTAAAAGTACCTTCGAGCCGAATGACCTTGTTCCTTCATTTTTACATAGATACTCATAAAATATTGCCANCCCCCACACACACACACGTTATACAGCGCTCCCTGCCCTTAAAAATAGTATTTTTTGTTTTTAATTTTTTCCCCTTCATTTTAAACCAGAATTAGCTACCGAAACTAGCCTCTCTATTGGTAAAATCTAACCAAGAAAATTTTTCCATATTGATCCTATGGTATTAGGCTGAAGAAATACGAATAAAACTCCAAAATTTCCAAAAAATGCAAAAAATCTATCGCATATCCCGGAATTTTTGAGGTGGAGGGCTAATTTTCTAAATAGAGGTTCTTATATTGCTCTATTAATTGTCGATGAAATTGGGAAAATAATCCTCCCTATTCGCTTACGCTGCCTAAACGACTGGAAATAGGTGATAACTATGAGTGAAAATATTGTTCGACTCGAAGTGTACTACAAAGAGTCCGCGTTAGCACATGTCTATGTACCAAGGTTAATATAAATTATCGTAAAACTTTATTAAAAATAGAAATGTTAAAATACTTCAAGAGAGTAATTTAAGAAGGAAAAAATCAGTCTGCATCAAATTAATGCGTTTTTGTGTGTTTAACAAAGGAAAAGAACGTCTTTAAATCGTGAAATTTGAACGAATTGTTTAGATTTTATATGTGTTATAATGAAACGGTGTGGCACGGGTGACTCCCGGCAAGTGGGACCCTGAGACGTTAAGATGAATAGACACAATGTCATGTCAGAGTTGGGCAAACTTTGGAATTAGGGGGAGGATGGCGAACAGCTCTAGAGCATCCATGGATGGAGTGGGAAGGAAAAGTCATGTAAAAATATTTAATCGAAAAAGACGGGTTTAATCCATAGATTTCGGGACCTTCCACATAAACATTGTCATGATGCCACATACTCGTAAGTAAGAACAAGTTCAGAACATATAGGGGTTACATACTCTTAACTAAGGATGAAGTGAGCAAGATTAATTGGTGACGTTTCGATTGGTTTGTTTCTCTCACGGACAACTTAACATTATTTGCTCGAGGGTTGTTTCATTCAAATAAATAATATTCCTGCTGCTGGAGGTGAAACTCAGAATGGTAAATACAATCAAGTTTTGAATTAAAATTGTGTTGTTATTCATAAAAACAGTAAAATTAGGATGTTCTACATATGTTTTTAAAAACAGATAAGTACGAGTAAAATTATTTTGATATAACAATACAGATAGATTTTTTTTTTCGTGAGTAAAAGAAGTTTGGTCTAACAAGTAAAAGAAATTCCGGTCAACGCCAGGTAATAAGCTAGTTATATCATATAGCAGATTCAAACTCTTTGACACGTTTATCCACCGTTCTCAGTCATTGATAAAATACATCAACATACATTACTTACGTTATCAACTGCAGCGAGAGAAATAAGTGGGCAGAATTAAAACATACATCTTTTTTATTAAAATGTCATGACGCATTGGAAACTTATTAAATTCTCCTCCATGAGAGTGTGACAGTCTAATTGGGGCTTCCGTCTTTAGGAGTAGCCAGAAACCTCGGCTAAGATCGCCTGAATTTTGGATTTTGTGCAAATACGTCCGTTTTGCACAAATACGTTTCGAATACGTTAAATCTTCTGAGAATGTTGCTCATTAATGTTAGTATTTTTGTGAAATTTGCGTTTAGAAAGAATTAATTTTCCTCGCAAAAGTTAAAATTATCACTTATTAAGTAATAGTTAAATGTTATACTTCCGTTATTGACTGTCTCTTTAAGCGACTTAAATGTTATCCTTTCCTTTGAAGGGAATCTCTTTGTAAACTTTGTGAAAGTATGTTTTGAAAGCACGATTAACTTTTAGAAATTCCAGACCCATCTCTTGTATTTTTTCACTAGTCCAGGTAAACAACGCATATCTCTTTAAACGTTCCTTTGACATTCACCTGAAACGTTGCAAAAAAAATTTTTGTAGTATTTGTAAATGAGAATTCTAGCTTGCTATGGAAGCTTATCTACATGGGAGGATAGAAAGTAGGAGGTGGGTGGTAGGGACTATAATTAGAAGATGGGCCGGTAAGCTGGTTTTACCAACAACTTGGTCCACGTGGAGGTGTTAGTAGGAATAAGTAGTAACAGTAAGAAGGGTACTAGTAGGTGGATAGAAGAAGGAGTGTTAGCTTCTCAATTGTCACAGCTTTATGAACTGAGTTATTGAAGTGAAAAGCTACAATTTTTTTCTAACACTACGGGAAATTGAATCAGGAGCGATTTCAGTTAGCTGGCTCAGGGCAGCAAGCATTCTAGCTCTGAGCCACTAGAGGGGCTAAATGTCTTTTGAACTGCATGGATCTCATGAGGCAACTCCAACATCCCAACTGCTGGTTACAGAGTGTAGATTGAAGTGGACTAATACGTTTCAAGAAGGGAAATGCATTACATGAAAGTGACATTCTATGAACCTGTGCGCTACTGAAAGGAAGGTAACTTATGACGTGGTCCATTGGGTGAAAATTAGAATATGTGACAATATTTGAGCATTTAGCTCATTTTTTGTGACCTTGAACCATGTGGCCCGTTGCTTTTTGAGACAATGTAAATTATACATGAAACATTTGTGGAGTAAAGATCAAATCTGAAACACCATTCCTTACGCAATTGTAAGTTACGCGGAAATGCCGACTAAAGTATTGTAGGGGAGGAAAATAGATCGAAACTACATAGTGATGAAACAGGACGGAGGTTATTACACGCATTAGGAACGCCACAATACGCGGTGGAGAATTGTGTAATGGAATTTAAATTTTAAAACGAAATATCGATGACGAAGTCTTACAGAATGTTATGAACGTTTATCAAATATATTTTAGTAACATATTGTATTTTTAACAAAGTAAATAGTTCATACGTTTTGATAAAGAGGCAAGAACAGGAGAAATATTTTTCAATTAACAACAACAAATTAAAAAGAAACTTTTCCAAAACAGGCAAACCATTCTAAGTTATTTGACTTGATTCAATACATTAAAAAACAGGATAATCAGGTAATTGGAATAACATGTGATATTAATGTATGAATAGCGTACGAAGGTAACCTTAAAGAAATGTAAAATATATGCTTGAAGAATTGTCGAATTAGAAATAAGATATTTGTTTTTATTTTTAACCTACATGCATATAAGTTATTGTTATATATTTTAAATTTAGTATTTATAAAGCGATATAATAGTTTTACCAGCTTATAATTATGATACTTGAAAAATTTTATAAGTGTTGGATAATTGAAATATTGAGTGTGAAATACATATAATTTATGAGATATAATATGCTCGATATATTTCTTATATTTTTAGTTTCATTGAAACAATATTTTTGGTCGATTCGTGGCAATATAGTTTGTATGCTCGTCTATTAACTGCGAGGGCGGTGAGTTGGTTCAAACCAGTATAAACCAAGTGAAAGAGTCGTGGTAGACAACGCGGATCTGCGGTCAATTCGTAAAATCGTGTCATTCATACGTCATCCACCTCGGGGAGTGAGTCAGAGGAATCATCCAGCTTCCTGCTGTAAGATAGAGGCATTACTTTATCCTTCATATCGTGAGTACTTATAAAGCCGAACAAGCCACATGATTCAATAGGTCATAAACAACTATGTACTTTCTATGACTGAGCCTACGTTCAATGAACTGTGCTGTCGTCGTGAATAGAGAAACGAGATGACGCAGAAACTGAAGATTTCTTTTCCCTCCACCCTCTTCTGTCTCTCCCACGCCCTTCTTCCTCCCTTATCCTTTGGCCACCCTCTGTGACGGGAAAGCGTTGCGAATCGCAAACCCGTACTTCGTCCACACAGTGTCCAAAAGAATTCGCCATGCATATTTGTGTTCCTGGGGTCAGAGACATTGCGGTCGTTCTTGGTATCCTGCAGAAAATATACGATGTGTCTGAAGTGCAATGACCACCAATGGTTGCGGTGAAATATTTACCTAACAGTTTGCGGAAATAAAATACACTGTAAGGATATTACCAGCCATAGGAAATTACCAGAAAAAATTATTGCGGTTTGACCAAATTCTTTATTACTACTTTACCAACGTTTCGGTAAAGAACGTTACCTTCATCAGGGGTATACAAAGTACCACATAATAATATTTTCATTTAAGAGTTGGTAGCTGGAGACAATGTGTATGACTGTATGAACTTTCCTAATGTATATAGTTTTCTTCACTAAAATTAACAGGTTTTTTATAATTTAGGGTAAATGTATATGGGGTTGTTTTTTTATAGTAGTGGATAATATTATGAATTATTGGTCTCATTTTGAATGTTGAAATACCCCTAAATTGGTTTCTGTTTTATATAGCCCTCATGAAGGTAACGTTCGTTACCGAAACGTTGGCAAAATAATGATAAAAAATTTGGTCAAACTCCAAGAATTTTGGCTGGAAATAAAATACTATTCCACAATTTCTTTTTGTTATGATTGTCTAGTAAGATTGGACTTTATTACGAGTACCTCAAATTTTTGAAAAGAAAAAAGACCGGAACTGATGTACATTATTGTGGGACAAGTTTTTCTGTATTAGCCATTAATTATGCATCGTTTCATGCAGTCATATATTTCATCCATATTTGTAGTTATATTATAATTATTTTAATATATTTATTATATTTTACATAGCGATGAATTATCTCATGATTCAGTTGCTTGTGTCGTCGATCATCATTAGCGATAATATACACATTTATTTCAAACGCTTGCTCATGTCTCATTATGTAATCTTACATTTGCACTTATTGCTGATTACAACAAAGCAATGTTTCAGTTGTGTACTTAGTTCCTGGATCAAATCTCATGCTGACTTCTCGATCAAATTCATTAGTTATCCCCTTCCTCGCTTCCAGAGAGTAAAGTGTACCGTATTTTCCAAGTGCACCAACACGATGTTCTACAGTATTAATGATGCGCTTTGATGAAAAAATATCGATGATAATTTAAAAAATGACCTGCACAACATGGAATATAATTTCAAAATAAATTTGATCGGAATTCGTTAATTGTTACCACACATTATTTTATTTCCTACGATATATGTTAATATGAAGAAAGATAAGCAGTCACAAAGTACACAAATCAAAGTTAAAAAAAGTGTAACATAAACCCGTCGCACTATTCTCACTATAGTATAGTTTTCAGTAACAGGAATATTTATAATTCTTCACAATTTATAAGAATATCATAAGTCTTAGAGAATCAAAACAAGACAATTTTTTGTTGTCTGATAATCATTACTGTCCAATAAAATAAAGTGCGACAGTGGTTATTCGGATATGAAAAGCATTTCATTCAGTAAAAAGAACTAAAAGCTTTAAAAAGTCAATTGAACTTTCTCGAAAATACTGTTTTTTGAATAGTTATGCACAAAATAAATTTATGAATAGAGAAACAATTATTGAAGACACAAGAGAAGGGTTGATTAATGTGGTAGGAAATAAAATAATGCGCTGCAGTTAGCAGAGACGTTTGTAAATCTTTGCCTGTTCGCAAACAAAGATGTCATAATTTACAAAAAATTATATTTTTGTCATCTTCGTTTGCGAACAGGCTAAGATTTACAGCCGTATCTGCTAACTGCAGCGCATTATCAACTTCTACTAAATGAATTATCTACTTCTACAAATCTCTCTGGGAACTTTCCACCGAAGGATTGACGTTTCTTTGAGCTCTCACATTACCATCTAGCAAAACCGTCCTGTCTTGTACGGTTAACCACTTTCCACAGGTCCCTTAGAAATCGCATCGGACTGTTTTACGACTCTCGGTGGCGAGAGAGAGCAAAAGCCCTTGGTGGCGAGGGCTCGAAGGACGTCGCCCTTGAAGTGCGGGGGTGGAAGAGCTGTCGCGAATCCTTGGACGCGGGTGCGGTGACGAGTCCCAGCCTTTGTCCAATGCAGGTGAACCCTCCCCCGCTCGAATCCCACTCGGGGAACACGATGAACGAGCACCAACCCTCCTGCACCTTAGGTCAACGACCTTCCCTCCGCTCTTTGATTTTCTTTTGCTAAAGCGCTGTCTTAAGTTTCCTATTGTTACGATGAGCAGATTATTTGTCATTACTAGTCGGAGATCATATTTTGATCTGTTATTGAGTTCGTGATGTTTCGTCAGTTATATATCAATAATAGCGGCGACGTTTCTGACATTTTTGTGTCATAAATATATAACTAATTTATTTATGATAAAAAAAAGTTACCAACTTCGTTTGACCACGTGGACTTTCTGGAAGTAAGCAAGGGATCATCTCATCAATTTCGATCAAGAGGTGGATTTATCATATCTGCACTTTCTAAGAGAAGAATAAAAATAGTTAGCTGCATGTTATAATAATCAACCACAAAACGTATAATAAATATAAAACAAGAAAGTTAATTGAAAAATTGGTACTATTATCAAATCTTTAAATTATTTCTGAAATATTGTTTATAAATCTTAACTATTAAATAACTCTAAATTCGAAATTTATTATCACAAAACTATTAATGAGACTTCCGTTCTTAGGCCAGAACCTAGAGAGCCTACACCTCTATCCGATGAAAAAACGGAGGAAAACGGGACCAGAAAGAGGCTACAGAGTTAAAGTTCACAGCAGTGCCCATATTGACAACAAATAAAAAATATGCATATTCCAAGGTTCGTTATCTATTACACTTGATCATCATAGTACCAGGCCATGTGGACCGGATACCATAGAGAGAGTTTTTTTTCTTAGGTTAAACTTCCTCTGAGTAAAGTAAAAAGACTTTGAGTATACGTATGAATATATTGAAATTATATTTTGAATATTTTATTTTTACATATTTTTATAGATTTTTGTTCTTTACTTACTGATAAGCTTTAATTTTAATTGCCCTGGTGATGAGTACATTTTTGTGTATCCTTAAGTCAATTGAACTTGCCTCGATATGTGAGAATAAGACTGTCAGAGATTGTGAAGACCGATGAAACCTCTGCCCTGGCTGCCGATAATTTAAGGCAAGATCGTTGCATTGAACGTGGATAAAAAAAAAGACCTTATACAGTTGCCGCAAATGCAAGATATATATTTGTCTTGAGCATGCAGTGGCATCTTTGTTTGGGCGTTGAGGTACACTGGTTTTCAATTAATCTTATTTTCTTATTTTTTTTCTAATCTTATTGCCATTTAATTTTTTTCCTAATGTCTAAGCACAAGTTTAAGTTGATTTAAATAATTAAATAATATTACAAAAATATGTTTGTTATTGTTATTAAATTTTAAATAAATTATATGAAAAAAACCTCCACCATACCTAAAATTACCTAACTATTAATACACTAGACATGTTTTCCGATATGTCTTTGTTCTATTATAAAGAAACTGGGTACTTTCCAAAATAAGTTAACTATGTACACAGAAAAAGGTATCTTATTAAAAATAACTTAGCCTGAAGAAAACCTGTCTTCAGACGTCACCAACTATGAAGATCATTTCATATCACCACAGGTGGGTTAACGATAATGAAGTGGCCAACATTCAAGTATTGTAAAGAATAAAAGAGTGTAGAAATTGATCAAGATGTAAGAATTTTTATTTTGATCAATTATTATTGAATTGATTATTTTCTATCTTTTGTATTTACTACTTTAAAAAATTAAAAGAATGAAAGTGTATCTTACAAGACCATTTTGTTCATTGTAAGCAGTACACACTTATATCTTAGCCTATACTACAATGCCATAACAGCCATTGATGAATATAAAATAATAGACATTTGGTGATTTTGAAGTACACGTTTATGTGAGCCAAATATCCAACATAGTATTCAAAATTAAACGGCTGTGTGGATAAATGTGTTAAGTTCCATTGTATATGAACCTGAGCAATATAAATGAAAGCTGAAAGTTTTATTCTATTTTGAACTCTGGTCAGTTTATGTTTCTCATTGTAAAACAATATTAAAAACATAACTTTGTAATTATTACTTAGACTTTTTTGTTAAAAAACTGTATAGAACGTAAATAAACTATATTAAATTAGAGAAAATAAAGACATCGCAGAAATTTTAAGTAGTTTTATCTAAAAACTAAGAAAATATTCCTTCATAGTCCCAATCCATCAAATACATAAACAATGAAGGGAAAAGTAGATACGAGATGTTTTGCAAATTGTACTAAAATTCTTGCTTTTTCATGTCCACTTCTATGTATTGAATCATTTCATTTCCGCCTACACGATAACTATCTCATGTCTAGCGAGTCTGCTTGGAGAAGGCGACAAGGATCTAACCATCGTCGTATGTTCTCGAATATAAATCCACCCCATTATGGGAAAACTTCGTATAGCATGCGACAGCGCGTATTTTATTCCGAGCCATTTAAAGTGAAAGGGAAAAAGTAGGTCTGACTGCAAGGGTGCAGAACTATGATTTATATTGCCTGCCACTCAGGCTGGCAATATGAATGACAAGATGTCAGTTTGAATAGAGATGTACTCATCCAGAAAAGAACCTTGAAAAGCTTATTTCCGTTTATGAAAAATACGAACTGAAGAAATTCAATTCCAATCCATTCAACTTTTGTTTTCGGTGACGTATTTGTCTGTCAAATTCAGAATAGAATTGAATATTCATTGAATACTGCTCAGACGACCAGATGTTTCTTTCACCAATCCATAAACAAAACAAAACACCAAAAATATAAAGTGTTTAAAACTACGAAAATTTACAGTAATAAATTTTAATAATTTTTGACTCTGAACTTACTTGATATTCCCGAAGTATTTACCTAAAGATTCAGGAAAAAAATCAGGAAAATCCCTTTTCGTTGTGTCAAATGCCTGGTATTGTTAAAATGTAGCTATCTTTTTTTTACAAATTACAGCACACATTTCCAACAAAATCTAATTATGAAATGTGAGTAGAAAAATGTGACCACATAGCAATTTGATGTATCGCGTACAAACATAATTTTAATACTGGTAGTACAGTACTTGTGTACACATACGAATACTTTTCTGTAAGTATTTCTTCAAATTATAGAAAATAAGTTTGTTCAGTGACATGTGTACAATTTAATATAGAAGTACAACTTATTTTTTTTATTTTATACGGGGAGACTAGATGAGAGCTACTTATTTACCATATCTTTGTTTCCTTTACGGACATTTTAAGAATAAGTTATTCCTGCTTGAGAGATATGCATCCTGAGGAAATTTGTCTCAACCTCTAATCGCAGCAATTGTAATAAGTTGTTGGCACATTTTGTTCTTGTTGTCTGCAGTAGAAGTGTCTCTTTAAGTCTAGATGTTTGAACAAGAGAGTAAAAGGAAGTTATTTGCGTATAATTTAAAGGTGTAAGTCGTTTTTATCATAATGTATTAATATATGAAAGTGAATATATATTTCGGGCTTCACCACGTGGTTCAGTGATCCTTATCTTTTACTTGCTGATTAACCTCTTTTCGTGGGAGTAGAGGTTCAACTTTTTTTTAAACCCTGTTACGAACCAAACAACTTATGCTTATTTTTATATTTTGAATAAGTTTCTTAGCAAATTTCAATCTATTTTCTTTATTTAGCTATATTGTAATTTTTTATCCGTGACGATATCTATTCTTTTCTCCTTGCTTTTTAAAAACACGTTTTATTCTCATGCTCAGATATCGGTATGTCTGCGTTGAAAGACTGCGGAGTGTATGTTTCCTTCCCGCCGTTTTCCCTCCCTTCATGACCTAACTTTGTCGTTGCCAAGTTCTCCGTCATTTCGTTTTTCCCTTTCACTCATATTCTTTGGTTTGCCAATGTCCATTCTTTTTTCCTAGTTGTTTCAAACTGCCTGTTATATTCCTGATTCTCTTCTTGGTTTTATTTCTCTCATCATTACTTAGCGTTTCTCAATTCTGTCTCTCACTTCCTTTCTAAAGCGTTATCAAATTCTACATAGCTATCAATAAGTTTGTATTGGCGCTTAATTGATTTAGATTTGTCTATCACGTTTATAACGTTTATTTTTTTAAATTGTGGTCGTTACAACAGAATTTCTTTAAAAATTACTGTTTGATTATATTTATATTGGTGGTTTCTAATGAACATTTTTGCTGTATTTTACAGCGGAAGTTTGAGGAGGTTGTCATTTTGGAACGGTCTCCCTTTTTTACCACTCCCATTAGTATTCTACAAGTTTCTTCTTCTCTGGCACTTTTTTTTCATCCAAAAGTTGCAATATCTTCCATCATTTACCAATAAAAAGTCCTCAGGTTTAGAACTTGTTTTCACCTTTTAAAATTAAATTGAGTAGTTGTGGAATCTAAATTAGTTGTCGTTGTGACAACAGACGGTCGCCTTCTCAAAAATGAATGTTATTTTCCAAAACGCATTCGTTATCTGCAGAACCTATTTGACCAGTTATCCATGACACAACTGGCATCCATTACACAACTCAATAACTACATCATGTCACCTAAAGCAATGTTAGTGCATCATTGATTCATAGGCTACCGCCGATACTGCTAAAAAGGGGATCGAAAAAGTTAATAAATCTTGAATCAATAATTAAGTATTTAAACAAATTTAGTAAAACAATTTCATTAATAAAATCGATTTTTTCGTGGTGGTGGGGGATTATTTCCGTTGTTTCACTTCCAATACTTCCGTTTTAGACTCTCCTTGCATTAAATTTGACTAGATAATAACTAATAATAAATATTTAATGCATTATTCTTAAGTAATGATTAATATCCCAGTTTGGATCATGAAAATGTATTTTCTGACAAAGAGTGAAGATCTAAATTTTGTCCCTGGCTTGAATTTTACTTGGTGGAACTATTGATGTAATTGGGGTATGGGAATAACACAAAACAAGTATGACTTTAAGACCTGTAAAACCTAAGTAGAATATAAGTAATTTTTTTACATTACTTGAAGCGTATCACTATTTACGACTTCCCGGTAACTATATCCACAAGGTTAATCAAATTGCGAGAATTCATGAGAAAGTATATCTGTGGCAATTTTACATGAATATTCTAATTACGAGTGAATTAAAAGATTTTAGATGTAATTCTCCATATTCCATTTTATTGCACAGAAATTCAGTAGAAACGTGTTTATTTTATGGATGTGCATATCATGAAAATGTCTTCATGAAATAATTGTGACATCTTAAAAATCTTGTGTTTGTTTTTTGTTTCAAAATTAATGTATAGATAAAACACAATTCATTCATACCACTACTTTGCCTTCAAATTACGCTCCATGATGGAAAAGACAATTATAGTAAAGCATAGGGAACATACATCATCTGGTTACGACAGTATGTTAAAATACCGAAAGAGAAAAGGGTCACGTAAACTGCATAAACTTATGTAAATTACGTAACGAGTTAGGTAATGTGAGGAAATTGTGTGTCCCATACGAGAAAGGAGGACCGTTTCATCGCGAACATTAAATCAAATAGTTCCAAATCGCTTTAACTGTCTAGTTTATTCAATTTAAATTAAAGTAAGAATAGACAAATGGTTGATTGCATGGTAAGAGAAAAAGAAATCCGTTAGACTACATGTTAGACGATATACACGAGAATGACTTCAAGTAAGTGAATATAATAAATCGGTATGCGTGTATACTTTGTTCGTTTAAGGTTGGCATGTGACGTCTTAGTGGAACTTTTCCTCATCTTTTTCCTCCGCCAGCGCAGGTAAGGGTTTACATTCTTTTTTAATGATTGCTAAGTATTTTAGTTATGAAATCTGTATAGGAACCTGCTTCAAATTTCGTGAAAAAAAAAAGATCAAACTCGACCACATTGCGGTAAATTGTACAATGCTTATTTATCAATCTATGCATGTAAACTGGTAGTTATACATGTGAAATACAATTTATTATTTTAATCGTTATAGTAATTTTAATTGATACATGGGCCTTATGTACGTACCAATAGATTTATCAATAAGCAATGTACGATTTATCGTAATGCGGTGGAGTTTGGACTCTTTTTTTCTCAGATGAAATTGAAGCAGATTCCAATAGAGTCTTCATAACAAAAATTATTAACAATTATTAAAAATTGTGATGACATTTTG
This sequence comes from Laupala kohalensis, assembly GCA_002313205.1. Lineage (NCBI taxonomy): Eukaryota > Metazoa > Arthropoda > Insecta > Orthoptera > Trigonidiidae > Laupala > Laupala kohalensis. The sequence goes on along the minus strand of NNCF01126586.1, from coordinate 213,506 downwards.
AGCGTCTTGTAATGGTTCAGTGAAAGTCTATTGTCTCCCAACCCTTAACTGCGCTGGCGAAGGAAAAGGATGAGGAAAAGTCCCACTGAGCTGTCACACGCCAACCGTAAACGAACAACGTGAAGAATATAATCGATGTAGAACTAATACACACGATATATGCCTAGTATTCAGTCGTTAATAGTATGCTAATAGACACAAAAGGGTGCGCTGTGGTTATAAATTGTTCACACGAGTTAAGTACAGCACACAGAGGAACCCTTCATAGTGTGAGCTGTCTTCACCAGGCACGCGTCGCCCATTAGAAGGCACTAAAGTGATTTCTCAGGAAATATTAATCTGTCACTTTGTATTTAAGAAATTTAGGAATGGGCTGTTTGCTGTGTGGAAATTATATGTTTGGAAATCGATAGATATAAAAGGGAACATGAGAGACTTCCCCAGCTCATTTGTAATGTAACCTCCAACACGACTAAGTCGTGAATAAAGCGTAGTAAAAACTTTTGTGTTTTTCATTTCTTCGAGCGATCTCGTGATAAGAACCTGCGATTCTTAAGACCGTCTAGTGAATCGGTCTTCTACGAACATAACTCTCGTATGTTATTCTCATTTTTATATTTCTTATACGTGACAACCAGTGTCGACTAAAAAATCTGGACTTGAGTATATTATTCCATTGATTTCCATCTTGCGTTCGTGTCTGATGGGTGATATCGAACAGAAATAGAAAGAAGTATTTCAGCAAGTAGGTATTTGATGAAAGACGAATGTGCAGAAATGAACATATATCATTAGATGAATGAAAAAATAAATTTTATATTTATTATTGTCAAAAAAAAAACAGTTACAAACTGCGTATGGTCACGTGGAGGACAAAATCTATATTACTTTCCGGAAGCAAGCAAGGGACCATCCCGTCAATTCCAATCGAGGGCGCTAATGCAGAGGCGGATTTAACGTTCCAACACACTCGGTACGCGATAAAAAATAAACAGAATACCAAAAAATTGTATTTAATAAAACACAAAAATGTTATTTCACAACTACGTATTATTATAAACTATAGATTATTCGAAAAATATTGTTTATAAATCGTAACTATTAAAATAACTCTAAATTCGAAATTAATTATTTCAATAGATACGCAAGAGCCTACAACTAACTAGATTGAATAATTGTTCGGCAACCAATAGAAGAAATGTGTGTTACGATGACAGAACTTTGTCATTAAAAAAAAGAACTTACACGCTTGGAAACAACATGATGTCAAGTTTTTGTGGTAGTTTTACTATTCATGACCTAAACGTTGCATTTCAATTAGAGGCTGGAAATGAGTTTAAATAACACATTGGTTGTATGCGCGATATTTTTACCGTAATCTTGAATGCCATTACTTGATGCGAGCCTTCATGGACTTTCTGGACTCAAATTCTAGTCTTTCCTATTTCCACGGAATTAAATTTAAAAGTTCCGTTTGCTTTCTTGATTTGTTTTCCTCCCCGAACGTTAAGATGCGGAGCATGTTGCCCCGTTGAAATATTACAATTGTTCTAGCGTTCCTCTATGTGACCTCGTTTGAGTTTGGCGTATGCTTCGCTCCTGATATTGAAGCACTACGAGGCAAACGTGGAAGATGAAAATGCTCTCCATCTTCTTCAATGGGAGCGGGTTTTTTTCACTTTATTCTGGTGATGTAGTATGATGTATTGCGAGTTTAAAAGAGTACCAGTATCAATTTTAGTGCCTAAGGACGCTCTCATTGTCAGATATGGAGTTATTAGAATTTGCTATTATTGAGAGGATGAGTCTCAACGTTGGTATGGTGATGTTTACTAAGGAAATTTGAACTATCAGCTAATCAAATCAAGTTATTGGAGAGTTTAACGCCAAAAAATACTCTAATATAAAACGATGTATTTTTTATAGTAGTATCCGGTATAAAATCTGCCCCATTAGATGGATCTTTTTCGAACTTGGACTATTCATTGGAACGGTGCAATGGAGCCAAAAGATATTTAAAATTTTTAACCATCACTCGCGAACGGAAATTTTCACGTTTTATGTGAAAACACAAAAGGTATTAGCAGTTCATTAAGCGTAGGCGTAATTACGATTAAGTGGTGGGAGAGGGACCTGTTACTACGGATATCTATTAATCAAACAACTTGATTGATTAAAGCTATTAGGAAGAGTACAACCAATATTGAGTAAAGCCATTGTAAGATGACTCAATACATAAGGATTTTAAATCGCAATTATGAGCAATTATAATAGAATTTGTGAAGCTCTGTTGGCATAATAAAAATTAAAATAATGAATTAAAAATTAAAATGATTTATATTTGATTTATATTTTCTTTGTTAAGTTTTGTTGTTCATTTTTTCCCCAAATGGTTCAAGTGAATTGGTATGCACTTTTTAATCTAACGAGTAAAACAATGCTTAATGATAACTGTAGGAACACAATTCCTACATATAAAGAAAGGTACATACCTTCATACAAATTATATGTTGAAGCTCCCTCATGTAACGAATTCTTACTAAAGTTACATGGCCATCCATACTGTTTACTGGTTCCCAAGGCGATACCACTCTTTACACAAGAGAGTCTCAAACTACGACGCCAAGGAAGCCCGACAAAAGTAAACATTAGAAGACTCCATGCAACAAAGATCGCCTCAATTGCGATTCCATGACGGCAGGGAGACCCCTCAAATCATCTTCCGAGACGCTTAAAAACCCGAGAACTCCGTCTAGCCTGTTAGGAAATTTCTGGAGAATTTCAAGAAACGAACTCCGACATAGTGTTGGGTCACCCTGAACGTCGTTTGTATTTGTTTAAATTATATCTGCTAACAACGAAATATTCATTCTGACCGCTACTCTCGAGGAAGCCACACTTGCTCCGATAAGCTCCTCACGAGAAACCGCTGTGCCCGCTGAAACATTCTATCTTTAAACTGGGTGATTACGCCAGACGCTGGAGAAATTCTATCTCCCGAATTAAGTGATCGAAATATTTCCACGACATCGGAAATATTTCAAGATCCAATTCTGTGATTGAAGAAATTTCGCACGACGCTGCAAGAAACGTCTAACCTCAAATCAAGAGATTGAAGCACTTTCCAACTCGGAAATATCAACTACTTCAAGGATCGACACAAGGCATACGACTTTGACTGGTGGTGTCATCACGCCGCAGATCGCTTCACTCCGTGGACTGCTATTACCAACGGCGCCATCCGTCAACGAAGGAAATACTTCTTGTAATCAACGCAGATTATACGTGAGAACCAAAGTCGACACTGAACTTTTAGCGCTTTACCGTTTGTCGTCTTGTGCTCTTCCTTTGTTTGTTTCAAGACGGTTACATATTTACGCAATAAATCTTGTTCTTTAAAACCTTTTTGGAATATTTATTTTGGAGAGGAAGAAACTTTTATTGTGAATACAATAAAAAAATCTTCCCCGACAATAACTATTTACATAATCATTTTATACTTGTTCTGATAATTTTAGAGAAATTATTGAAAAGGATAGAACGCTTCACTCGTGCCTGTAATTTACCATTATGTTAACCCAATTCCAGAAAATATTGTTACATTATCTCCCAATGTAAGTGTCGTTGTCCCAACTGACTGACCGATTGATAGGACTCATATGTACATTCATCAACGGAGAGAAAGAAAAAAACTTGTTTCAAAAACGTGCTATTTGTATCTGCACTAAATTAAACCTAATGGTAAATCTATCATAACAACCTAGCTCAGATGCCAAGCCGAGTAGGGTTGGGTAGTACTATTACATGTTTTCTGAAAACAGATCTTATGAAATGTATTATGTACGAATTTTATTCAATTATAATTAAAGCTTTTCCGATCATGAAATATTTCGAGAATGTGTTGATGTTTTGGTGACTATTGATGATGTATCTAGTATTAATCAAAGGCCAACCAATGGTAGGATATTTGATGAATTATTACGCCCATATTAATGTTTAAAGTTAATTATTTTTCTTGCCGTATAGCGATATGTATAAGTTCTCAAAGCAAAAGGATAGAATTAAGTTGCAGTGTGTATCATTGTAAATTGATTTTAACTTTGAAACGAAAGTTCTTTCCAGTGAAATAAATCTATCAATTTATTCACGTGATATGAACTAACATTTCATGACAGATTGGATTCCATTAACTTTAAGAGTTACGTTCCGCAGAAACTGTATTCTGAAGCAACAATTCTTTCTTTGTAAGTTCTTCCTGACAAGATAAGAATTAATGAATTTGAAAAAAGAGTGGATATAAAATTTATTATCTCTTGCTATGAAGAAATCTTATGTTTAGTAGAAGGATTTCTGAACCAATTGAATGAATTGCAGCTAAATTTATTTCAGCGAAAAATTATTTATATACTTATCCACCATTGTTAACATTACGACAAAATATATACACTTCATATTTTAATGAAGAACAAGCAAGTGATGAATTTGTCCTAAATAAAACATAACTTCAACTTTATAACAGTTTCATATTTCCGAATCATATTTTTTAATTTAACCATTGAAACATTATTCATCATCATTCAATGGAATTATATAAAATTCATAATGAACTCAGCAAATACTTCGTACATTTCATCGAGTTGAATAATAAATACATTTCAACGGTAATATCAATTCACCTATATTTTATCTAAATACGAAAGTGTCACTAAGCATCTCGTATAAATTTCACATTCCCTGTTACATTAAAAGGGAGAAACACTTCCTTCATTTCTGACGATTTTGGCACGGGTTTGTTCAATAAATCTTGTAACACAGAACCTGCAGATGATCTTGTAACACAAAACGTAATCGATTTAATCTATGAAACGTTACACAATCCATAAACCTGTGTTTAATTTCAGTTTGTATTGGTTCTTTTATTTTTTATAGTCTAAAATATTATTACATTAAAAACTATCTTTATGACTTAAATATTGATTTAATTGATAAAATTTCAATTTTATTTTTTTGGAAGCCACTTCTTTGGAATTAATATAATATTGTAAGACATACCTACAACAAAACTAGTGGTGAAAAACCATTGCACATACTTTCTCATATACATTTCTCCGCCTACAACATACGGTGAGAAAAAATTATATAATGAAAGGGTTATTTCTGGAGTGGTCCTCTATATTTTGGTCGTCTTCCAGTGCTCTATTCATGCTGAAAGTCGCTAGATGAACTTATTACTCTCTTTTAATTTGAAAGTAAAATAAATATTCGAAATATTATTACAAGCGACATATCAGTCTTATAAATATCGTAAAAGTATTAAGTAAATGTAATTTTGTTGCAGACAGAAAATGATGTTTTTTCGTACCTGCAGAGCGTTTGCTCCCTTCCTATGTATTATATCATTATCATATCTTTCATTTCCGTTTACAAAAAATTGTATTCTACGTTTGATTGGTCCTCTGCTAAATATTGGATTTACTCAGCTAAATATTATTCAAGCGTCTTAAAACAGTAAACTAATGTGTAAGTGTGGCAGACAAATATTACTGTACTGCGTCTATACCAAACTTTCAAGAGAAATACCATTATGCGGGTGTATTGGATACTAATTTTACTTAACATACAGAAAATTTCAACAAAATCGTTGGTGCCGTTTTTGAGAAACATTAAAAAGAGGACCTTTACCTTCTTGTGAAGTACCCTTTGTTTTAAAGTAAAAAAATAGAGCACTTGCATCGACAACATGTAAATTCTACCGTAAATACGTAATGGGAATTAAATTAATTCATCCATTTACTCAGAATCGCTGCGCACAGACAGACGGACAGACGAACGAATGTTATGCCAAATACTAATTTTTCAGAATCAGGAATCGCCAAAACGGATATTTCCGTCGAAATCTCGCTTTCGAATTTTTTCACGTTTACAAAAATTTCTATATGCTACGTATATGAGAAAGTAACAGGAGTCTGTCGTTAAAAGACCATGTTTCTATGAAAGTAAGAATACTTTCTGGAAAGTTTTCGTTCTATTTTCTGGGGTGATTTGGAAAAAACTATTTTGTTTTATTAAAAATTTCCCAAAAATTACTTGTATATAAAAAGATCATCCTTATTGTTTCCATGTCTTATTAAGCACCCCATTTTTACAGTAAAGCGACTCTTATGAAGGTTATAACCGTACTTATGGATGACTAACAATTTATTTTTTCAATAAATGATATGTTAAGTGCATATTATTAATCCGTGGTGGAAAGTACTAAAAATGACATACTTTATTAAAATGATTTGTTCATTTTCAACCAGAGGAGAATGGTAAATGTTCACTGAAAGTATTAGATTAATCATGTCATGAATTGGAATGGCATATATGTCGTTTAGCTCAATAAACAAGCCAGACGACGTACATGTGATTGTGGATAACAATTGGTGGCTTTCGCTTTCAAGGATAGTGCGGCATCACGCGATTCCTCTTCCTCTAAAGATCGAACGCCCTTTCATGCGAGGCGGGAATCACAAGGGTTGCTTGGGATGGCAAAGGGGACGCGACGCTCATCGACCTGTGCGCCTGCGCCGACTTCTACGACCGCCGAAACCTCCTCATGCAAAAGAATTTTCTTGGTATATACTTCTATGTTAATTGGATTTCATGTGTTCATTATTGGAGTGAACCTCAGGATAGAAAACTTTCTCGATGTTTCCTTGTTTTCTTTTCACTCCAAAGTTTTCGATTATTAGCCTAAGAATACAGGTTCCAAATCGTTTCATGTCAAGAACTTCATGAAGTAATCCTTTCATTTTAAGAACTTCTTTGAATATATTCCATTTTCGTAGAGTGCCATGCTTTTTTTGACATGAATACTGCCTTATACGGATAATTTACTGGCGGAAAAATATCTACTTACCTGTAAATTAAAAACAACTCAAATCTACATAATATGTGTAAAGCACATAGAAAGACCAACACAAAGTTTTTATGAACTTAAAATATTGTTAAATCATGAAGAGTATTTAAAATTTGTCGTGAAAATAAATTATATGTATTAAAAATGGTAAACAAAATTAATTTTGTAATCAGATTGCACAATCTAATTTTTTGGAGAATTTCCCAACAATTTTAAATTCACGGTTTTCCTTTCAACTTTCAAATAGATTTGATTTGCAAATATTACTTATTCAACGACTACAATATTCCTATGAGAGAAGGAAATGAATTTAAATTCTTACAATATCAAGACGTGATTCTTATGAATATAATAAAGAAAGTTGAAGAGAAAGAAAAAAATTGTAATGAACTCCCACAAAATACAAATTCTTGACCTACGCTCAGACATTCTGACACATACTCGGCAAATGAACTTCAGTATGAATTCGACCCAAGCTTAGCAATTATCAAACAAAATAAACCCTAAAAGTATTTGGCCCGCGACGCAGTCTGAGTCTGGTCGGGGAGGCGACGGGGGTGTCTGCGGTGACGGCTCCGCGTTGGAGGGCGCTGCCCTTGGGGCGCGGCGCCCGAACCTACCCCATCGGGCGACGGGTTGCCCACCCATCTACCCTCGCTGCCCACCCGTCTCTCCCCGCGAGTGCGGCTGCAGCGACGGCGGTATCGGCAGCGGGCGCCTCCACCCCCCCCGAGCCCCACCCTTCGCCATGCACGCTAGCCGCCGCGACGGGGCAACGACCCGCGCCCGCCCGCTCCGACACCCCGCCGTCACACCACCACCCTCCGTCGACAGCCGCCTGCGCTTCGAGTCCCCGCTGCCGTTGCCGCGCCCTGACCACCCCAAACGAGGTGCTGTTGGGATAGCCGACTACAGTCGCCAGACGCGTATATAACGCAGCGAGAGAGGCACAGGGAGATTCACAAATGGCGCACTCTCTTCAACCTGATTGCATCGCTGCCTTCTCCCAAAAGGAATAGAAATTAAATTGGTGAAGAGGGAAATTGGAGCACATTTTTCAGGAGTTGCTTAGAATTCCCTTCTTTTTAGGGAACAACTAACAAATGAAAAAAATATTATTATTCAAAATAATTATGATATTGCTTCAAAATGAGTCAGCTCTTTTTGTTTATAAAAACCACAGTCTAGTTATGGATGTCAAAAATAATATGTATGTCATGTTAAATTGCAATTATAAATAAATTTTTTAATGATCATAAACGTTACAAACTTTTAATAATTATTATAATATTTAAATTTTGGTGATATGGAAGTTTGACTATTTCTCACTTATTTAGTTAAATTATACGTAATTTGAAAGTTAAAAGAATGAGTTAACATGTATTCTGAAAATGTTAGCTTTTTCCCACTACAAATTCTTGCGGGCCCTCCAAAAGGAAGTCGTATTCATCCGTCTTGTAGACACGGTTTGTCTTGAAATGAGATTGATGCACAATGATTATTTGAAGTTGTTACACAACATTGCTGGATTAAAAACCAAAATCCTCCAAATAGTCGCATTTGCGTGTAATACAAGTATCACAATTAAAAAAAAATTATATTGTTATGATTCTTTTTTTCTTAAATTTACAATTAAAAACCATTAAATCTTTCATACACTGAATATATTTTCATGAGGAATATTATTTTGATTTTGGATATTACGGATTATAGTTTCATCCTATATTTCTACATAATAAAAAAGAGATTTTTTTTATATTTATGAAAATGTTAATCCATAATAAGCTGTAAGAATGATCCTTCACATTATTTTTTGAGACTCTAATATAGATAAATTATAATGTCTAGACATATTATATCTAGACATTATAATTTATCTAGATTAGAGTCTCCCCCATCCTGGCCCGGGTTTTTCTCCGGTTTTCCTTCGGGTAGAGGCGGATTTCTTATTNAATGATAAAAGACTATGCCATAAAATCAAATTTTAATTAAATTCGTTGCGTAAAATATAAAATACAAAAGTATGCAACCAATGCCGTTCGGTGTTTGTAAGAACACTATAAAACTAAATTGAATATTAAACATATTTGTCAAGGTTAAAATAATATTATGAAATCAACAGTTCTGAAACTTTATTTTGCACGTTAATTATGCACGAATTTCACGAAGCATAAGGTTCATCATGGTGAACCCCTCTAATTTCCGTGGAGTAATTTGAAGTACGCTCGAGAAGTGATTATCCATTCCTCGGTACATTACCGAGGAATGGATAATCACTTCTCGAGCGTACTTCAAATTACTCCACGGAAATTAGAGGGGTTCACCATGATGAACCTTATGCTTCGTGAAATTCGTGCATAATTAACGTGCAAAATAAAGTTTCAGAACTGTTGATTTCATAATATTATTTTAACCTTGACAAATATGTTTAATATTCAATTTAGTTTTATAGTGTTCTTACAAACACCGAACGGCATTGGTTGCATACTTTTGTATTTTATATTTTACGCAACGAATTTAATTAAAATTTGATTTTATGGCATAGTCTTTTATCATTCTTTAGCGTTTGGCGTGTTCGACGAGAATGACGTCGCTTGTATGAACTTTTATACATAAAAATCTACAAAAGATTGTATTGAAGATAAAAATTTAGTACGCAATAAGAATATATACATTAGAAGGTTGACGATACTAAAACTTCAAAAATGATATAGATAGACATGTTAATGAAAGAGTTGCAACTGAAAACTAATTTTTCTATATTGCAATGCTATCACAAATAGTCAAAAATGTCGTACTAATTTCGAACAATGTTCTGTTTTTAGTGAAATATAATAATCACTGATATCTAGCATCGTCTTCGCTATTTTTAACCACACCCCACGTGGATCCTATGTCTGCATTTGTATGTAAGTACAAATGTGGAGGAGAGAAATGTTTTATTTCCACCTGCCTTCTACGAAACGGTTCAACGCAATCCCACTCGACAGCACTGCTTTGCGGGACTACCGTCACTCAGGCGGCTAGCGGGATCAAGACATTTCATTATTCCAAGTTGATGAGAATCGTCTACAACTACATCACTTGGCCTGTATATATCACCCAAAAAAGTAATGAACATATCTGGCCAAACACCTTAAAAAATGTAATCTTGTTTACCGTTTGAATAAATTTAAAATTATTTATAATTTATGTTCTCAAGTTTGATGTACGCAGCATTGACATAATTATTAAATACAAGTGAACTATAATATTTTGCCTCACTGAGGAAAATAATGGGGAGGAGGGGTAAGATTAAATGAAAAAAAAAGAGTTATTTTGGTTTCTGCTTGATTGAAGATCTCGATCACCATCCATTATCTACTTCGGTTGCTGACTATTAAATGAAGAGAGGGTAAAGTTAGCTGAATTGATGCTTTGACTTGATAATTGTGTATTCCTAATAGTTTAATTGAATTATTCTGTCCCCAATGTTATTTGAAAAGAAAATGTTCGGAGAGAAATTAATTTTGTTTTATCAGTAGAATTACTAAAATCTTCTCTTTCTTATGACCCGAATGATGATTTTCACAATAAAAGTGACAGATGGGAGGTGAAACTTATGGATAACCCATCACTTTTAACTTTTATCTACGACGAAAACCTTCTCCATCCGAATTCCGTATTCATCCCAACACAAACACAACCATCAATTCGTATGAGTGAGACGAGCGTCAGACAAAGAAACCATTTCGTCGTGGGATATGAAGCAATTACATCCGACGGAATGGCCACCAATCGCAACGGAGGGAACGCAATCTCTTCAATTGGCTGCGTAATGACATTTTGGAAGTTGTGCGTTCTGAAAACGAGAAAACAAGGTGTCGCACGGGGGAAACGAGGTTGCGTTCCTGGCGACGAAGAGGGATCAGTGGTGGAGACGGAGGGAGGGATGGTGGTGAAGGTGGTGGTGGTGATGATGCTTGGGGGGCCAAGGAAGGAGAGGGGATGCGCGTGGAGGCCGGTCGTTGAACCCGCTTAGCGCAGTGGGGCAGGACGCGCGCTGCGCGGCCATTAGCCGGTTTCCGCAAATACGCGACCATCGGAATACTTTCTTAGCATTCCGTGTTGTCGACTTATTTTCGATCCTGTTATTTTTTTTATAAAACATGTAAAATATTAAACAAGAATGACATTACATTTTATTAGTAGTTTGTAATGTAGTAGTCTTAATAAAATGTTTCAATTTTCGTTTTTCGCAATGAAATGAATTTTTTAAAATATTGAATAAATGGATAATGTTAAGGTCCTTAAATATATTTAATGGTTCTAGACACAAAATGGAGGAAAATATAACAAGACAACTTTTTTGTGATTGGAGTTTGTTATACAATTAAGTCTTTTAAGGATTAACGTATAAATAAAAGCAACAATGAATTGTATACTAACTCTAATTTACCATTCTAATTTTCTTATTGACAAACAATATAAAAATTACTCATCAAAATTTTGCAAATATCTTATAGGGTTATTTGTCAACCTATAACCACGCTTTCATACTTAAAGATCATGATTGTAGTATTTTACATACAATTAACTGTGCATGTTTACTTCACCTAACATATTTCATTACATATCTTAATGTTTAAATTTTACTGTCATTTCCTTTAAAAGCATAACAAAAGTCCAGTTAAGAATATGCTCAAACTATCAACATGTTTATGGATATTTTCAAACCGAAGACCTTGCGATAATAATGAACGTTCGCATTTTGAGAATTTAAACGTGAAGATTAATTCCATCTTCTATTGTTAGGTTTTCAATGGTCTTTTCAGATAAAACAGAGTCAGCCACACAAAAAAGACATTAGAGATTTTAAGTGCATTTTTAATACCATAAATATATAAAATTCTCCTTTTTATTTTTTGTTTTACTATTTGTAAGTACACATTTAGATTTTATAGATTAAAAAAAATTGCTTTATATGATGTAGTAATTAATACAAAAATATAATTAATAATTTGTTTAATGCAAATTAAAGAAAATGTTAAAGTGTCTTTTACTTTTCTAAATTATCGATGTCTTACATAAAAAATAAAATATTACTTTTTGACATTTTCATTATTTGTTTCTCCCAATGCTTGGTTTAGGATGGATTTTCTTTCATGTGTATCTAATGGTATGTGAAGATCGATCCCTAATTACACAAATCGCGTTCTTATGAGGTGACCCAGCGAAGAAAGTAGTATTTGTGGAATGCAACCTTTTTTTCTCTCGTCAGTGTCCCACTGTCTCCACCGCACCCGCAACATCGCTCGCCCTCGCTCTGGATGCCCACGTCTTCTACGCCACCCATTTCTTTACTGTTATTCTCCTACGAGCCATCGAACAATTTTACTTTCTGACGCGGATGTCACATCTTAATGTTTCTGTTGTTCGAATAATTTTCCAGTCATCTATTTCAAATATTTAAAATACATCTCTGACATCTCTCAGGATATGTTTTAATTCTTTATAGTATTCCCAGAAAATCTATCTTTACTACAATATTAAAACATAGACCAAAATTTTCCGAATTAACAAAACACGTCAGAATTTTTTTATTAATTTGGATAACTTTCGGTAAAAACTTTTGGAACTTCCCTTTATTTTATTGTTTACCCATTATTTCGCAGATGTTTGTTTATACGTTTTCGTATTTGAATTTAAAGTATTTTTCTGGTGTTACGAATGTAATATATAGCAAATAACTGATATCGCAAAAATACGTTAAAATGTTTTCAGTATCACCAGCAATATCCAGTCTATTTACCATTTTCTCTTTTTCTTTTAATTTTCGAAATAAAAAGTTACATTTTTTGCGAAAGATGCTGATGGTATATAACCCTAGTAAATACGAATTTAATATTGAGAGAAATTTTTTATTGCTTTAAATGTCTTTTCGTGATAGATAATTTTATCTTGTTTTCCCTTAACTGTCTCCAAGGGAGGCGTTGTATTGACATGACCTCTCGGGTTACAGGCGAATTGCTATTGAATGCATGGCCTTACGTTATTTTATGGTGAAATGAGTGTTAAATTTTTCATTATTTTCTGGGCATGGGTTTGTAAGCACAATTTATGGTGTCATGAACAATTTTTGAGTTAGTTCTGAAGTTTGTTTCAACATATTAAGAGCTTGTATTTTTCCCTGGAGAAGGTAGAGGATGTACACATCATTATTCCCATACTACTATTATGAGAATTGTTTTTTGAAGGTATGTATCAATTTGAATTTATAATGTCAAAGAACCACTTATTTGATTGATGAACGTGACGTAAGAGACAAAATTACTTCCTCCAGGTGAAAAATATTGAATTTATCTTCACATTCTGAAAACACCCGTCATTCCTCGGGTGAATATAGTGATTTTATATAAACATATTTCTTTAATGTTCATTAATATCTCTATGTAGACTACGTAATATTAATTCCTCTGTCGTACCAAAATATATTCCAAACGTAAAATACATTACTATTTCATCAAATCGATGTTCAATAGATATATCTATTTTAGATATATCAATAGATAGATAGAAACCATTACGAGTTTACATTTATCATTCATTGCACTTGTGAAGATCTTTAGCTTTTCAAGCGCACGCAATTTAAAAATTAAGTTTTATATTCTGTAGAATACATGAAATACGTAACAACAAATACTGAAAAAAGTATAAATATTATCGGAGACGTGTATGAGAAAATATTCGCTTCTATTTATAATCGGTGTGGCGGGAAGTCCAGAATAAAATGAAATCAGGTTTTTACTCATTTTTTAATTATGTTACAGTGAATTGAAATTACCTAGCAATGTGGTTAATCGCAATTTAAGAGATTCATGCATGTTTGTGAAACTCGTCTTTTAAATTAAATACCGAAAAACCCTTTAAATACCTAAACCATTTTAAGAATTTGAATAAACGTTTACAAACTTTAACCAAGGGGATATATCTGTACGTGACGTTATGTGCAAAATTCGAAAAATCACATTTCATCTCAATTGACTTCTTTAACATTGGAATTTCGAAGATCCCTTTCTTAGCGATTCCCTCCAATAGATAAGAAACATTTCCTTGAAATAGGATTTTTCTCTACGTTGATGAAACAGTCAGTCACGACAACGACAACACAGGCGAAGGTTTCCTTGACCTCCGGACTCCCAATTTTGGTTTTCACCCCAACAAGTTCTCTGGACGTTCCATCCAACAGACACCTTCGTTCCAACCACGCTCCTTGCGCTCATCATGCACGAAAAGGTGGAAGGTATCTCTCAGGCAAGAAAATTATGTTTACCTAGCATTTTATCAACAATGTATTTTCGCTATCGGCAATGTCATGATATCTTAAGGGGTAAACTTATCCCCAAAATGGTATTTAAAAATTAAAGATTTCTCGACCCTAACACTATTATAATTATGTTTAAGTTTCAAGTGTGTACGTCCTGTAGATGTGTGTCAAAATTTGTATAACTGGCAACAATTACGTGTAGAGACCCACATAATATAAGATTGAAATATGTAAATACTACTTTTCACGTGAGTTTGCACTTATTTTTGTGAGGACAAAAAATATGTATATTTTATTTTTTAACTTTTTCGGACAGTAAAGAAAAACTTTCTGCAATGACGATAACTCTGATGCATATTGTTTCCCCATTTTTTATGTTGAGCAGTAAATTACATAATTCTGGACGAGGAAAAAGATTTTCAGGAAATGTATGCCAAATGAATCTACGTATTCATTTTTACGCTAATTTTTGTGAAGAGTTGTTTATTTAAACGAAATATAATTTAAACTCATAAGTGGAAAGCTACAAATTTATCTGTCATTTGTTTGTCAATGTCTTTGCATAAAATAATTATCTTCGCTAATGTTATTTTATACACTGCTATTTTAGAAAGAATTTATGGTGGAAATATTGCTTTTATTCTTGATTATCTCCGTATCTTTTAATATTCGTCCCTACTCTATCTGTATAGTTTTCCTTGCGACGAGAGTTAAAAATAACGACGGTTTTAAGAACAAACACCAGTAACTAAAATAACAGTTTTTGTTTCTTGTTTTCTCAAGTGGTTTATTGGCTTCTACGAGCATGAACAGCAATAACTTGGCGAAGTGAATTGTTAGAAGTTTTGTGATATACATGTTAAAATGATTAAATGGGAATCAGAGGTACATTACTCACGTAGAATGAATGTTGAAAGTTGGTCTTGTTATTTAAAAGTTTTTCTTATTTTTTAATAAGCACATTTAATAAATAAAATTGTGTCTTTCTCAAATTTTAGTCGCTCTCTCTACACATTCTTATCTTTAATACGTCAAGAAAAATAACATCAATTAAATCGTTCAAAATATTCATGAAACACCTAGTAATTTTTAAATATTAACATATTATTTTTACCTTTAATAGTTAACATGAACTCGAAGAAACAAAGAATTTTTCCTGTTTGTACACTGACCAAGATGAACAGAATTTTTTATTTATACATAATTTGTTCCTTATTTATTATATACTTTTAATGTGTTCTAATGATTAGAATATATGTCTGTACCGCAAAATCTAAAAGTTCATTATTTCCTGGGGAAGACACGTTTAAATATTAGAGATATATATATTTTTGTTTTCATTATTTTGAAGATTTGGGTGAACAATCATTAGAAAACTCACGCTTTTACCAAGCGACTGGTACATATGTAAATGTTATTTCCAAAAATAATTCCCTAATTTCTTCATGGTTGTCGATTAACCCTTAAGTCTTTCGATCTGAAGGCATTTGTTTGTACCAAAATGAATCCCTATAGGTCGAGAGAATATAAATGTGAGATCATTAAAACCATAAATCAGGATAAGGAGAGTTAGATAAGGTGTAAAAATTCAGTTATTTCTTATAATGATTGTAGTTCAGGGAGTAATCATAACATTGACCATATAGATCGTAGCGAAAAATTAGAACTCCTCCATTTGATGCAAAGTAAATGATGAATTAAAATGATGTACATTTTAATTTGATTGTAATAACTTTTTTATGTATATTGATAATTCAAGTCGTAAGTTTTCTCGTACACATAACCACAAGTTTAATTAAACAGAAGTGGTAAATGAGAGTTTTGCACTTTCTTCTCTTTACACTTTGTATTTTTATCTGTAACATTTATATCTCTCGTATACAGAAACTAGGAAAGGACATAAATATTGTTAGTTTGTGTTTATTCCACATACACGAGATCTTTACATAAATCTCTGTTGTAGATTTTCTCGACAAATGAAGATTTGTTCCCGACTCACTGATAACAATCGTTCTTTGGAACTTGTGCGAAATGAATCCCGATTGATATTCAGGACGTCAAGAGGAGTGAGTCATATAGTAAGATGAGTGCGAAACGAGTAGATCCTCTTTGCAAAGGAAACTAGTGGAACGAAAGCAAATTCAGTAGTGTTTTGTCTGAAGAGGCGAGAGTCTAAAGACGCACAGAACGTGCGATGAAAACGAATCACGATCATCACGCTCTTCCTTTAGAGCTCCCGCCTCTCGTGACACACAACGTTTACTTCTTAGTTAATTTTGGAAGTATGGGGTAACTTTATAAAAGATGCATTCAAATTGAAAACTGTCCCTTAAAGGGCTTCAGTTCATTATGCGATTCCGTAAATATATTTTGCCGCTAAGAGTACTTCAGCTGTATTTTATGATAATACTGTTGTAATATTGTATACAATCTTTTAGGTACACAACATTTTTTTTGTAGTCAATTGCTATGATAGTAGACGAAAATATTGCCAATATTTTTTCATCAACCATAGTAATGAAATTTAATACCTCTCCTGGATTTTACGTTTTGTTCTCCTAGATATGTGTATTTATTTTTTTGGTGTAATGATTTTTGTTCTATAGCACTAAAAATGGAATTTACAAAACATGAAATGTAAGAAATGGATGAACTGGAGGGATAAAACAATTAAGTACTATAGTAAAAAAATTCTCAATCAACAATTCTCATTCATGACTGTAGATTTTTCTTTTTGTTGTAAAACTACTAGTTAATGAAATTAGTAAAATCAGTGAAAATATTTAATTAATAGTTAATGAGAGTAAATGTTTCTGTCATCTATTTCATTTATTTTTTTAATTCATCCAAAACGATTCTATTTTATTTTATTTAAGATTCTGTTTATTGCGGAATGTAAAAAATATGTAGTTGATGTAACTGTATGTGATAGTTGGTTACATTATACGTTACCAAATTACAAACAAATTTCATAGTTCTAAAAATATTTACGATAGTGTGGAAATAATGATACACAAAAATCTGAGATTTCATCTATTTATCATAACACAAAGGTAGTAATACGTAGTTTACTTCCTGTTGTAGTCAAGTGTAATTCAGGCGGTGGAGTTTGGGAAAGTAAAATATGAAGCCTGAAACAAGAGAAATGTATCACAACACCGAGAAACGCGACCATCGAACCCACGAAGAGGACGAATCTGTCTACACACAGCTGCCACCACCGCCGCCGCCGCATGTTTTCCTTTTCCTGGCCACTGGCTGGTTGAGGCGGGCGACCGGCTGTGTGGCGTGCGTTCCCTCAGTGTGTCATGCTACTCCGCGTAGAGCCTCAGCGCAGTAAGAGTGAAGGGTTGGCGGCGCGGGGGAAAGAAGAGCGAACGAGGGAGGCAGCGAAGGCCTAGCGTGCTAACGGGACCGGTGCGGGTCGCGCGCGGTCGTTGCCACACATTCGGCAGGGGTGTGCGCGGTGTGGCGTCGAGCCTTTTGCGTGCGCGGTCATTGCCACGGCTAGGGGTATCCAAGCGCGAGCACGCGTGCCGCATCCGTGGAGAACGAGAAAAATACGGATAAATCATTCAAAAGAACTACTGGTATATGGAACAGAATTTAACACAATCTAGGTAATGGATTCAGAAACTCCGTCAAACATTGAAAATAAACTTGAATTCTGTTCTTAATATAATGTTCTTATTATAAATGCGTGAACCATTGCAGTTTTACGTCTTTTACGTCTATTTTTATCTTAAAAAATCTTAACCAATAACTATGTGATGGGAATGACAAATAATGTGGATAAACACTAACGTATTATCACAAATACTTTTTCCGACTTTGTTATACGTACATAAAATGTGAAAAGGTGAGCTTAGAGGAAAGCAATTGTGATTTATTTGCTAACCCATATGGATTACGAATAAATAAATAAATTATTGTCAAAATAAGTTACAAACTGCGTATGACCACTCGGAGCACAATATAGTGATGACCTTCACATTTACGATAAAAATGGCACATGGAAAGATATCCATTTACAGCGATCTTTTTATTCTAATTTCATGAACGGCACAAACGAAATTTCTTATTGTGGAATATGGGCATAATTCTTACACTATTCCAGCAACAAAAACTTAAAGTACGGATATTCCAGTTGGTTTCTTTAGTTCAAGAAGTTTTCAAAATGCTCCATTGAGAAGGAAAAATTATACAAGATGCCACGACTTGATTGAAGGAATCCTAACAAATTCAAGTATCTATTCAAGAATAATGCATTGTCGTCATAGCAGTTAAACACGAATGGACGATAAACGTTTTCACAATCACTGATAATATTAATATTGAAAATTATAAGAAACTATAAGAAGTGTGAACCCAAATGTTAATCGACAGTAATTTTAAAAAATTCTAGAACATTAATAAATATTACAAAATTGATTGTGTTTCTCTTTTTGTCAAACGAATTTTGTCTGATTTTCATTTGCTCAATTTTTTCAGCACTCTACTCCAAATAACACTGTTAAGAGATGATCTGGTATACAATCATTTACTAATATATCCGGATAAGGACACAGTCGTAACGAATCGGTGATTATTAAGTAAAGGAGGAAAGGTGATTATCTATGAATTGATTAATATGATTATTTTAATTTATTTACGAATTATCAATATATATATATTAATGTATGCTTATTATTGTTTATTTGTTAGATTTTATCTGTATTGGAACGATTGTGTAAACTAACTCTGTAGTCCCATCCCGACACGGAGTTTTCATTACCATTCTTTAATCGAAATACTTGCTTTCTGAATTCCATATAGTAAAGTTTCTTACTTTCCTTCAAGTTGTCATACATATTTCGCACTTGCTTTTCTGCTAATTAATATTATTTACTTATTATAGCAGATATGACATTTTGAAAATAAAAATATTGGAAATTCAAGCCTTGGAAGATTTGGTAAATTTTTCTCGAAGCGTTTGTGCAGAAACCTCAATGTAAGTGAAGATTGTATATCGCACCTAGAATGGGAAACAATGAATTTGGAATACAAATACTCTGAGAACAAAATACCAATTGAACTTTGTAGAAGAAAACAATATGTAATCACAAAACAAATACTTTTTTTGATAATTGTGCCAGGTAGGAATAAAAGTAAATGTGTTATTGTAGATGCAATGTGAAGAACATTTAATGGCAAGACAAAATTAGAAACCCAAAGAGACCAGATTTGAAACATTCCAAAGTTAAGACATCCATCCCTATTTTTGACACTGCTTGAAATATGGTCGCGGAAGGGAAGAATTATGTTGTTTTACATACTTGTATGTGTGTACGCGTGAAGATCAATTTTAGTGAGTCAACGACAGACATGCGCAGCACACTCACTTCATCGAACTTTATTTTCTTCATCTGAAGCAAAATATCAAAAAAATGTGTGGTTTTGACAAACCCATAAAAATAAAAGATGTACTTTCCTTGACTGAATGAATTGAACGAGAATTTAATTCGTACAATAATATCTCAAAGAGTGTTTGCTGTGCAATTACACATGTCATCTCCAAAATATTTTTGGTTTTGACATATTCAGTTAATGTATCATATTTAGTAATATCACATTTATTAGGAAATCAGCATGTGTTGTGGATTGAAACGCGAATTTCTCTTTGTTGTCAGGACCATGCTTTTTATATGTCCCGCGCAAAGAGAATTCCATCTATATTTGCTAATTAACAAATAACGCTTTATTCCTTCACTTTCATCCACTTTCTCTATTTCTTCATTAATTCAATCCCTTTTAATATAAACCACGAACAATATTAAAAATAGCTTTGAGTATATTTTTATGACGTAAAACTGCTGAACTGTTTGATTTTGTTCTAGAATGTTCCGAAGAAAATTATAATCCTATTAATTGTCTGAAGCTTAATGCGCAGTATATTTCCTGACATGCCTGCTCCTTCAAAACATACAAAACACACTTCCCTTTTTCTACAAGTGCTTTTTACACTTATTCTTATTGTTCATGATTTTATTACTAAAAATCAATGAAGTGTTCTTAACAAAACTACAGAATCATTTGATAACCCAAACCAACAAATTTTGCAGCAGTTCACCAAAATTCATAAATAGTTATATTTCAACTTGATTCTTACGGTCACTAAATTATTTTAAATATGCGTAGTCAAATACAATCTTCAAAATGAGTAAATTGCATAATAGCGAAATGTATCAGAAATAGTTTGAAGATACGTTTCTCGAATTGGAGAAATTATGTTAAATTAACTACGTAGCACCTAATTCATCTTATTCTTAGTCTTGTAAAAGTAATAATTCGTAAGTATCGCACATACCTAAGTATGATGTGTGAAATCAGTAGTATGTGAAAACAAATGCGATTTTTCGACACGTTTGGGATATTATTCAGAAATTTAACTTACAGAGGTAAATCCTAAATCATAAACTAATAAAATGTGTCAAGATAGATAATGTAATTTTTTTATCCCCAGTGATGAAGGAAACTCGCGTCTCAAGATCCTATTTTTTTAAATAAAACATCAAGCACTTAATTTTTTTGTGGTTGATACACCCATACTGAATTTTTTTAAAAATAGCTCACATTATAGCAAGTGACTCAAAGGTGTGTACCATAACTATGGCACACTAGACACGTTGAAAATAGTAACTCACCCCGAATTTTCCCCATAAAAAAGCACTGGAATGTGAATATCCAAGACACCTCGTGGTTGAGGCCTCGGATATACCCTCGCTGAAGTGAATACCCGAAGAATGCTTGGAAGGGCGAGGCGCATCCTCATATTTCTGGGGGCAAAACACTTCAGCGAGTGAATCTAGTCGGTTAAATCTAATAAAACGAAAACCAAATGATAAAGTCTCTTGCCTTGAGGCAGCATTCACATTAATACTATTGTAATAATCAGGACTGTGCAGTAACTCAATCAAGAGAACTGATAATTTAATTTAATACTGTAATTAATTACAAATCTTATTTAACTACAGTATTTAATTATTTTGTTTGAAGTGTAATTTTATTTAATTACTTAAAAATGTGTAATTTGTATTTAGATGAAGTTAATTACATTTTTAATACTATTTTACGACAAGGCTTTCATATTATGCGTCTCGCTGAAACAATCAATACATAGTATTTTGAAATACTATCTTGAAATAGACTTAAACAGTTTA
Source organism: Laupala kohalensis (assembly GCA_002313205.1). Lineage (NCBI taxonomy): Eukaryota > Metazoa > Arthropoda > Insecta > Orthoptera > Trigonidiidae > Laupala > Laupala kohalensis. Next base: position 192,100 of record NNCF01126586.1, on the reverse strand, counting down.
TTTCACAACTATCTCGGAGATTGCCTTGTATAAAACAGTTAACAAACTAAATATATAAATTTGCATGCCATGAATACGTGTTCCTACAGAACAATATCATATTTCTTATTGTTGAATTCCATCCTTACTTAGCAAACAGTAGGAATTCCTTCGAAACCCTTTATATAGAGTATTACCAAAATCATTTAGTTAGTTCAGACCGAAGAGTGAACATTTGTGAATATTGTTGAGTTTGAGTGAATTTTGTGTATTTTTATGAAAAATGTCTGAGTCTGAAATTGCAACATTTCGTGATTTCAATTACGGGAATACTAAACGGAGAGATATTTCCAATTACAAAAATATCCCGGAGAAAAGCGTCATAGCTAAGTGTTTATTATACGATAAAAAAAAGACGGAAATCAGAGGCTGCGTCAATAATTGGTAAAAGTTTCTAAGAAAAATGCTTTAACAAAGGTGAAGAATTACATACAGGTGGCAGAATCAAATAAAACTGTATCGTTTTATTTGATAGTTATTTTTCAGTGTACTTTCATATAAAATTTATCGTAAATCGGGTTTATAGAATAATGGATATATTATAGTTATGAATTTCCTATGCTATTCACATACATCTTTGTCCTTTATGAACATTCCGAAAACATTCTTTGTGTGGAATAAATATGACTCTTGTCCCAATTAATATAATTTTCAATATCTGCTTACTCAAATAAATTTCAACTTATTTAGAGGATACATCCTGAAGATTTGGATATTTTCCCTGCATTCATTACGTACAATACCTCTTTGTGTGCGTCTGCAGCGGTTGAAAGATCGTTTTCTTTAGTGAATTTAATAAATTGTCCTAATTGTGCAAATCTAAGCGATTCTAACTTCAAAATTTTGTTTCTTTAAATATTCTGTATAATAAACTATTCATAGATAAGACTATATATAAAAACAATTAAATAAATACATATATGTACGAAAGTATGTAAAAATAGAAAGTATAATCAAAACTTTTTATAACATGATGTAATTTAATTAATTGTAATTATAATTACATAATTAATTAAATTATTCAATAACAACATAAACTATTAATTATTCTTTAGGAAATTAATTACGCATTTTAAAAGTAAGTAGTAATTTTGAATTAATTACATTTTTTGAAGTAATTGCTCAGTCCTGGTAATAAATAATATTTTATTTTCAGTTATTTTAAATGATACGAATTATAAACGATATTTTCCTAATAGTTTAAAGATTCAGTAAATCTTTAAAATATCTTTTTGTTTCCTATTATTTATAAATTAATTGGTGTTCTGTTGATGTCATACAAAAGTAGCGAATTTTTTTCTCTATATTATCTTAGGGACCGCAGAAATAATAAATTCGCCCGTCTTAGGACCCTTGATCGGAATTGATGGATTTCTTCCTTACTTGCTTCCGGAGAGATAATTAGTTTATTGTCCTCCACATGTCCTACGTAGTTGTAAATGCTTTTTTAACAATTATTTATTTATTTAGATAATGAATTGGATTAGTATTCCGTCGATATTTGAGGTGGTCAAATAAACCGACCCGAAACCAACCAAAATGTTTTCGTTTCCAAAGGGTCGAATAGGTTTTGGGTTAAACAATTATTCCGAAACCCGATTGGTTAATTAATCACTTCATCGACTGGGTATTCAGTTGTAAACTAGAACGATGTCGTATTTTGTATTCCATGACAAATTTAGTCTTCATCTAAGCTCTTCCGGTCTTCGTATTGCAACTCGAAATTAACAAAAAAATAGCATAGTTAAATCCTCGATAATAACATAGACATGAAAAAATACATAAAATGTTGTAATAGTAATTTAATATTATCTATTACCTATAGAATATTTTTACTGTTAAATTATATTGCCAAATAATAATAATAATAAATTTATTGTCAAAAAACAGTACAAACTGCGTATGACCACGTGGAGGGAAAAAAAACTAATTTACTCTCCGGAAGCAAGCAAGGGACCATCCCATCAATTCCGATCAAGGGCCCTAAGGCAGAGGCGGATTCAAAAAATTCAGCAAAAATTCCTAGATAAGATAAAAAGTTAGCTGCGAGTTATAATACTAATAGAATGTCAATATGTTTGTAATTTTAAGCAAAAAATTACATGTAAGTTATTATCGAACTATAGATTATTCTGAGTATAGTGCTTAAAAATTGAAATAACACTAAATTCACGATTTATTGTTACAATAGACCCGCCCCTAGACAAAGCCTAGAGAACCTGTATGATAAATCCGCCTCTACCCGAAGGAAAACCGGAGAAAAACCCGGGCCAGGATGGGGCTACAGAATTTATGTACACAAACGTGCCAATGTTGAGTACACATAAAACTAAATTAATATGAGCCATAAGACAACACAATCATGCAAGAAAATAGTTTTTGAAATTGTTATAAGTTGTTTAAAAAGTACTACAGCAATGGCGTGATAAAGCACAAGACGAATTTAACTTTTGTTAAAATCAATAAATTCTTTTACAGTGTAGAAGCACTGGTGCAGGAGGTAGTTTTTAACCGCGGATTTGAAGATATTCAATTTCATAATATCTTTTATATTCTTGGGCAGGGAATTATATAGAACGATTCCCGAATGGTATGGTCCCTTTTGGCAAAGAGTGGTTGACACTCTAGGGCGATGAATATTACTACTATTGCGTGTATAGTGTTCGTGAACGAGACTGTTTCGTATAAAGCAAGGGTGGCACTTCAGTAATTCGGACTTAACAAACACGACTGTTTCATAAATATAAATGCAGGGAAGTGTTAATATATTTAATTCCTTGAATAAAGGTTTACAAGAGTTTCGGGGGTGAGATTTACAAATTATCCGAACTATCCTCTTCTGAATTCTGAAAGTTTGAATACTCTGACCGGAATTACCCCAGAAGGTAATGCCGTAACGTAAATGGGAGTAAACGTTTGCAAAATATACGCAACGGGAAATACGTGGACTAACTGCGTTAACTAAGATTCGGAATGCGTAACACAATTTGCTTAATTGGGAATTAAGATTGTCAATGTGACAATTCCATTTGAGGTTGTCTTGAATATGGAGACCTAAGAATTTTGTATTTGTAACAGTTTTTAATTGTGTTCCGTTTAAAGAAAGAGAAACCTGGGGTAAAGATTTTGTGATACTATTGTGAAATGACATAGACACTGTTTTGTCAGTGTTTACAATGAGACGATTTGCATGGAACCAAGTCGAAAGGTTAGACAAAACTTTTTGAGCATTGGCGTGTTTACATAGTAAATTAGTGTCATCAGCAAAAAGAACCATTTTGCAATCTGATGTGGATGATGACATGTCGTTCACATACAATAAAAAGAGTATAGGGCCGAGAATTGATCCTTGGGGTACTCCGCAAGTAAGTGGCTTTGTTTCTGAAAGACAACGCTCAAGTATTTTATTTTTAGTATAGGATATTTCTACTTGTTGATATCTATCTTTTAAATAAGAAGTTAGCCATTGATGTGGAAGTCCACGAATGCCTAAAGAATGCAATTTGGTAAGGAGAATTCCGTGATCGATGACATCGAATGCTTTGGATAAGTCAAGAAAAACACCCTGAGGATTTTCTCCACTGTCTAGAGATGTGGTAACATCGTTTAAGAAGGAAAATATGGCGCTTGTAGTGGAAAAGGATTTCCTAAAACCGTGTTGATCGTCAGAGAGAATGTTATATTTTGATAAAAAATCTAGAAGACGCTTATAGAACAATTTTTCTAGGATTTTTGAGAAAGTGGGTAGTAGAGATATTGGTCGGTAATTTCCAATATTAAGTTTGTTTCCTTTCTTGTGTAAAGGTTTCACTTTAGCTCTCTTAAATATATTGGGAAACACCCCTTCCGATAAAGAACTATTAAAAATATTTACGAGTGGATTTAATATAGCGTGGGACGAAGATTTAACAATAAACTCAGGTATATCATCTATGCCTCGTGAAAATTTGTTTTTTAAGGAGCTGATGATTCCCATGACTTCACTGGCGTTAGTTTCGGAAGTGAACATAGAATTGGGTATGTGGGTGGTAATAATTGGAGGACATTGATTTGGATATATTGAGTTCGTTATTTTACCAACTTCTGAGAAGTGAGAATTAAACAAACTTGCGATGTCCTGAGGATTTGACAGGATCTTGCCATCGTTTAGTAAAGAAACATTTTCTCGCGATTTTCAGAAGTTGACATGTAATTGTTAACAATATTCCACATCGCTTTCATCCGGTTGTTCGATTTTAGTATATGCCTGTCGTTTTCCATAACTTTAGCTGCATAGACTACTTTTCGGAGTTTTCGAATAGTTTAGGATTCTGTAGTTCCTCAAATATTGGTATAGTTGTATGTGTAGTACATATAGTTTAGGCAAGGTAGGCTGTTTAAAGCAAACGTAACTAATATTTCAGTAGCTCATGTGAAAAATGCTTTATTTACAATGAAGGAATATTTTTTTTTTAAGTTTTAAAAGTTATGTTACGGAAGTAAAATATTGAAAATTTTACCAAAAGTATAGAGGTTTCCAGTGTTTCTAGATAGAATACTGTAAAAATTCACAGTATTCTTATCATTACATATTCAATAAAGTAATTTGAAAATAACGGATTCATATATGGGTTTTGCATTACTTCATTACCTGTTGTGTCGGGAGGTGCGAGCAGTACGTCTATAACTACAGATTCAGGTACGATTATTAGGTTTCAGTATAACGATTAGTTTAATCCGTTTGCTGGTATTTATAATAATTTTCTTTCTTATATGATTGATGTTCCACTTTTTGTCCTGAGCAGGATGATTCATAAGTGCCTCGCATTAATCGTTTTCAAGAAAACAAGTGCTCGTGACCTTTATTTTCAGATATTGCTATGGTTGAAGCACAGTAATACGAAATATACGGTTTTATTTATGGTTGTTACAGATATATTAGCTATTCCAATATGTACTGTTCCTTCTGAGTCTGCATTTAGTACGAGCGGACGAGTACTCTATATCGACTAAGAACGTTGCTATTAATTTGCATAATGCTACTAATATGTATCTACTAACATTCACAAAACATAAGCTGTAAGTATCGCTCTTTTTTTTCAGACAAAAAAAGCGAAATTTATGAAAAGTGAATTTTCTTCGATTTTAATGTCCAAGTTTAGAAGAAAATTCTCATAGAAGTAAAATTAATTTATTATTATATTTTATTTATTTATTATATTTATTAACCAATTTATTTATTTTTGGATTGTTTTGCATGGAATGACTCTATAAATACTCTGAGATATCAATATATCTATTAGCTTTGCAGATGAAAACATTATGTAAACACAAGAGAAAGACTTTGTTGGATAATTCTTGTGTACTCGTTATGTCGGAACAATAGGAAATGTATTATTGTATATGAGAAGAATTTAATGTCAAAACCAAATAAAAACCATTAAGAGACTAGATGTACCAGGTTTGAAACATTCCAAAGTTAATAAATCGACCCATTTGATACTATTTTTGTTTACAGTTTTGTGTCGCATTCCAACAAATAAAAAAATAGTCTGTACAGACTGATCTCAAACACATATGCAAGAAGTTTCATTAAAACTTTTGCGTTTTTACGCGAAGAGTAGAACCCTATGTAATTCTCCAATCTTCTTATTCCATCACTAGTAAATGTAATAAACTATCAGCGTATTCACAAATGTTAACACTTTCGCATGATCAATGGAAATGATATCTTCAGTCAATGCGAATGCAAAATTCTTTTTTTGAATCTTCTTTTTAAGAACAAAAGACCTGAATGACTTGAAAATTTTCAGGGTTTTATTTATCATTAATCACTGTTAACTCAATAAAAGTCAAAGATATTTTGTATTATTTATCAAATAAATGAAATGAATGTTAAGTTTACGATATGCTTCACTGTGTAGTGAGAAAAAGAAATATTTGACCTTCTGGGGAGGAAAATATAAGACGTTATTTTAAAAGTCACGCAATAAGAGGTAACGAACAAGTTGCATCCGTGACTGATAAAATATAGCAACGGTATATAGAGATAATCTTGTAACACTTTCAATAGGTCCAAGCTATTTCACCCTCTTTCTACAGTTAACTAATAATTATAAAGCTACAATTACTTTTCATGCATGTGCGACTGATACAGATTATACGTTCAATTTTTTACCGAGTGTTGTGGACGAGGTTCTCCTTGGTGTATTATAAGAAGTTTATAAGGGAAAATTAAATAGAAAAAAACATATTTATTTTCATTGGAGAAGGATATTTTTTTATATTTTCGTTTTGATAAAACTTCACTGAACATACCTTTGACCTAAAGATGAATATGTATTACATGGGGTAAAATCTGAGCTATTAAGAATTCTTTTAAATTCAGTATTGACACATAAGCTTCGCTCTGACAAAAATGAAAATAGAGTTTCACTTGTCTAATGATCTTCATATATATAACCATTTACGTCTATTATATAATCATGATAAATTTAAAGTCGGTTCAACAAAGCGTAGTAACTTTAAATTGTAATAATAATGATATCTTAATGGATTGGGATAAAACATTAATATTAGACAAAGAATTAATTGTTACAAACGTAGCATATCTCAAATGATATTTATAAATAAAAAAATACTAATGCGAGTTTGAATTTCCGCACAGACAAAGGAGAGTTATCGAATATTTTTACAATATAATAGTATAACATGTTTATGTGATGTATGCGTTTTTGTAAACGTAAATGTAAACAAAAATATGTTTAATTCAATTGGTCTCTTGCTACATTTATGTTGTTTGTTCAATTTTTTTACCTGACGACGACTCAAACCATGAGTTGTAACTTGTATATAACACACAAAATATTTCCTGATCGTCCATTAGAAGGTCGTAAGTTGTATTTTATTTCTTTCTCTTTTTTACAAGTATATCTTTTGTACACGTATATCCTTTAGTAAGAGAAAAAAAGCAATTTAAACCGATATGCCACTGTACTACCTGAGCAGGCGGGTCAATTGAACGAAAAAGCGAGGGGACCAGACGCTTCTTTCTTGAAACCAGGACAGCGATCGCAGCGCGGGCAGCGGTGGGGCAGGGGTCTGCACCGTTAGGCCACACACACCCCCATGCTTCACACACTGAGCGCTCCCTTTTACGTCTGTTCAAAGTGGTCGCTTGAAAGAGAAACAAGGAACAGGAAGGACAGCTAAATTTACGGCACACTTGCATAACGCTCGGATAATTTCAAATGAAATTCTGCGCTCGAGCAGTTCGACTCGGCTTTGTGTTGCTTTTATTCGAAATTTTAAAAAATTCTCGCTACAAAGCTCCTCACACACTCATATAATTTTTTTATGACGACTATTTTATCACCTATAGATAAAAATAAAATATGTGTATAGTAGGTGGTGGAATTAAACTACTTTATTGACCTATGATCGAGTTACGTTCCGAATAGTTTTCGTATCATAGTAACCCCGGGGCATGGTTACACTGTTATCCTGACGCATCCTTGGGATCTCAACTTCAAGAATAGCACCCGTGTCAATCTTGTCTTCCAACAACATTCTGAGACATTGTCTCTCGCACTTTGACACTTTTTACTGTAGATGACTAGACGTAACCCGAATGACTTGAAAGACTAGTTTGTAAAAATTACAAGTGTTGTAATTTCAACATTTTTATCGGAGAAAAACTACAACTAACTATCCGTTAAAATGTACTTTTCATAATTTTATTTTAATAGGAAACAAATAATACCGACCTTAAAATTATGTATTTAAGGTGCAAAAAAAGAAACAATATCAAATATGGCTTCTTATACTAATTTCCACACATTTTTATTTATTATTACATCCTTATAATCTAAAATCAATTTTTGTTTTAAAATACTTTACAAAATATTGCTTCAAACATCGGGACAATAAAATTCCAAAGTTCCTATAAAAACAATGATTATACATTCGTTACAATTACGAGTCGTAAAAATGAGATTTGACTTTACTGGAGATCTACAAAGAGTCAACAAAGTTAAACAAAGAGTCCTTGTTTTCAGATCACACCACTCAGGCAGAGTCAACTGTCTAAAAGAAGCACCACTTGATTTTACCCCCCCCCTTCCAATGCATCAATCACTTATCACCCGTAAACTGCATCTTATCGTAAAAATTACGACCAATTAGTCATCTAGAGTTAAGGTAATCGGAGTTGGAATATTGTATTACATTTATTCGATCTTTCTTCGTTCTTTATTGAATATTTATTGTTATTCAACGATTATTATATTTGCCAACACATTTAATGTTAACTCATACTCAATGTTTCCCTCTATTTCATTACTCAATAAATGAACGTCCTTGTTAGAAATTGTTTATTTATATTGTGACTTTACTAATTGTTATTACCAAATAACAATAAAAAATTAATTGTTATAAACAAAAAATGTTTTAAAAAATTAAATAATATTTACCGTAAATATATAATTCTAACTAAATACTAAGGGGAGGGAACCGAATACTCACTCCTATTGGAGTCACTTACAATAAAAACACTGCAATCTGGTGTTCGAGCAACAAACAAAACACTTTTTTTATTCATAGTGATTCTAACTTATTTAATACACAATACACTGGTAAATAGTCACAATACTACACATTACTTCGCCTACTGCGCTCTTGGAACGTCTTATTGAAAGTCTTTTTACATGGTACTCACCAAGATCTTCTTGATTGTGGGCTCCTCTGTTCATTACCCTCTCCTCACAATCAAACACTTTAATTTTTGCACTCGTCCTGCTGACATTTATTTAACAATTTGTGTTTACAAGGCCCAAAATAACATTAACAAATCCCCTCTACACTATTACACACTATCCAAGATGTCTCGTGATGTCGGACTGGATGAAGACATGGTTAATTTTGTGTTCCTGGTGCGAACCCTCGTTCCTCGTGCCTCGCTAATGTTCGTTCTCTCTCTTCTGCCTAAGCGATTTTCCCCCTTCCATTAACATTCTGTGTCTGTCACATTTCAGAGCTTCCCGACTCACTTCGCATTAATTGGTTATTTCGTCCTTTGCAACATTTACTATTATTATTTGGTCACTGTATGAATGCGCTTCGCATGTCCTCTGACTGATCACAGTGCAACGTATTTTCTATTGTCTATGCAATGACGATGCCTTCTCTGGCTTACTAATTTGCTGAAGTGATCTTTGACGGCTCATTAACTCCTAAAACGCTAATTATCGGACCTGTTCAAGTCCCTCTCTCGTTTGTTCGAACTTTTTTCACTGCACGAGTCCCATTTGTCCTTTTCAATCATACGTGATCACCGCACTGCTCTCACTACGAACTTGCGTTCATCACAAATTTCTGCGTGCGATCCTTAACGCTTCTTTAAACCAAAAATTCTCAGTTAGTTTATCAAAAAGAACTTTCTCGAAGTTATTCACTGTCTCATCAGAAAAAAAATAATACTCTCCAAATTTCCGCACCGTCTCAATAAACAAATAAAACTCTCTCAAATTTTTCTTTCGTCTCACTCAACAAAAATAAACTCTCGCAAATTTTTCACTGTCTGACTCAACAAATAAACTGTCGCAAATTTTTCACGGTCTGACTTCACAAATAAACTGTCGGAAAATTTTTCCCCATCTCATCACAAATAAACTGTCGGAAAATTTTCCCCATCTCACCACAGTGCTTCTGTGTCCTATTTTTTTATAGACAATTTCGCGTCACGTGACGTTCCCCTTCTTATCATTCCTTCCTTCTACTACAAGCCCTTGGTTCTTTTCCCCCCTCTTAATTTTAATTGGAAGTTTCCGAAAAGATGTAAGTTGCATTCTCATGTTGCCAATCACACGATTTAGCTCCTTCCCCCGTAGTTTTCCATTCGTAGTTCCCACTCTCTCTACTTCCAAGACTTTTACATCTAGACGAAGGTCTGTCGGCCATTTTGTTATCTGTACTCTGCACATTTGCTCTGAGCGGCATGCTTCTAAGATCCCATCTTTTATGGTTTTATGGCTAGGCGGCGCGGTACCCTCTTCGTTAGACATCATCCCATTTTTGCTACCACTTGTTCTGAGCGCCGGCCCTCCTTTTGAACCCAAATTTTTATTACTTCCTTTTGAATTTCGCCATCGTGTGTTTTTGCTGAACCCATATCCCCAAAATTTCACATTTCATTATCTTTTCTTTGCTTTGCGCGACATGTCCCAAGAGACATGTGCCGTGAGCCTTTTGGTCGTTTGTCGCAAACGTACACCCACGTTGCCTTGAGAAATAATATTCCCTGACATCCGCTCTTTTTTCGGTGCTCTCTTTTGTACTGAATTTCGACGCTCGTTTTTTTTTAGATTCAAGTTCAAACTTGTCTGCCTCCGAACATGTGTTCTGGTCGCCACTTCTTTTGATTTTTTTCAAATAATGGATTTTATATCTTCTTTGTACTCCATAACTTTCTACAGAGCCTGTGATGTCCCACCGCCACTACACTTCAGACCACCCAGGTCCTTTTCTGCTAGCTTCCATGTTGACACATGCTTTTATATTAAATATTTTGAGAACGTGTGATTGAATTATCAATCAATTCAATCCACGGTCTCAATATATACTAACTTATTTTAATACTTTTCGCATTCAATGTTTTCAATCTATGCGTTCACGTTAATTAGCTTTTGATTTCGAATGGACACGAAATAGGTAAGTTGTAATTTTTGTATTGTTAGAAAGCTTATTGTCTGATTCCATCGATACAATAAAACAATGGCAAAGAAATTTTTGAACAAATAAACCATGGGCTCATGAAAAGATTTTGAACTTGAATAAATTTTTCTTTTCTTTTCTTTTTTTCGTATACGGGACAAAAAAATTAAATGCAATAATTTGTTAATATGAATAATAGCTGTATTTTCTTTCGTTCTCGTGAATTTGATATTATAGAATCTTGGATAATTTAGTAATTAATAGTTGACAGTGGGGGATCCAAGGGGGGCCACAGGTGACACGTACCCCCCAAAAGGATAGTAATAATAAAGGAAAGTTTTTTACTTTACAAATTTAGTATGTCCATTGAAAACAGCAAGACGAATTAACATCTGTGTAAAAAGACTATTTCATAGGACAAAAATATGTATTACTTTGCTTTTCTACATTTCCATTCCTGCAATATGAGCACAAGAATTTCTCTATTTTTCCGTGCCCATGCATTAGGTAAAAGAATATGCACTTTATTTTCAATGTCCTATATTATATTTCTATATTATCACTTTCGTCCTCGTATTACAAACCACTGATTTTTATAATTTCTTACATGGTATAGTTTCTTATATGGTATATAGATGGAACGACGAAACTTTTTCAGTTTCATGTGAATTGATTAATTCTGAAGAAATGAATAGACTCGTTATCAGGAACATTTAAAGTAAAAGTTTGGCAAAAATACACGAATTATTTCAAAAACGTAATTTTGAAGAGTTTTTAAAACGAAGACTGCAAATTAACCGTATACATTATTTGTATATAGGAATACCTAAAATTGCTGTTTCAAGAAGTTAATTAAAACAATCAAGTAGAGACATTCGAACACACTTGTATTTCTTTATGGGCCACTCCCAAAGTCAAATTCTGGATCCAACCCTGGTGGTTGGTTTAGTATTTAATTTAATTATCATTTATGTAAAGTAATTACTTGTAAATTTTGTATTTTTCACAATTATGCTTTGTTTTATTCATGTTCGTCAATAAGCCGACGTCGTGTTATGCTAGGATTTAGACAATTACTACGTTTTTTGCGGAAAAGAAGATACGTAGTTTCGCTTCCCAAAGTTAAATGTAAATAATATCCCCGCGTATCTTTTTGTTTCCTTTAATATAAAATGTAATTAGTGGTCGACCAGAAGAACAAATCTTATGGTCTGACCAAAATAAATACTTTCATTATTATTATTATCATTATCATCATCATTTTCCATAATTCTCTCTACTTGTGTTGGTGTTTCTCTCAGCAATGGATTATAAAATCAACACTTCTGCAGGGAGGAAGAATCTATTTCGGGTCCAAGAACTTTCTGGTAATGTGGGCTGAAAACAGGAGGACGTTGTGTTGCAGTCTGCTTATTATAGTTTTTCCTATCTATTATGTTTTGAGTTGAGATGTGGGTAAGGTTAGGGTAGTTCTAGATGAAATAAGTTCTAAGTGTTTCGGCGAAACCACTTGTGTTACGAATTTCTTTTATAACTCGGAAATAGTTTCTGACAATGAATTCATTTATGTCATTGCTCCATTTTATTCTCCATTTGGTTCTACTGAGGTGGGTCCAGAATTATTGTCCTGGGACAGAGTATCCTCCAATAGAAGTCTTAGTTTATGTTCTTACCACTTGGAATTTAAGTTTTGGACTTAAAGTGTTGTGCATATCTGCCAATGTGGGTAACAACAGACACAATTATGTCTTTATAGATTCTCATACTTGGCAAGAACTGGACAAGCCGACAATATATGGTAAATGGTTTGTGTTTGATCTTGAAACAGTCGACATTCATCATTCTGAGCAATTTTGAAAACCACCTTTATTATGACAGCTTCCGATTCTGGTTTCATTTTTCGTCTTTTAAGCAACATAAATGATTGGACTTCGTTGAACTGCTCTTCCTCAATACGTTTCAAGAATTGACTATGAAGATGTTTGTCAATTTCAGTGTCCTTTCAGAGACCCTTCCAGTGCTTTTTGTGTCTCGCGTTTGCTGTCGTATTTTTGAAGCAGTTCACTGTTATTATTCTGTGGTACATTGCACCCTCGCATGATTTTTATTGCAGTTTTCTTTGCTTTACTTTCATTTCCAGTATTCCCATTCTCTTGATGACATGACCTACCTCATAAATGGATCTTTTTATGACTGATCACATACTTTCCCATAACAATGAATGCGTTGTAGTAAGAGGCTTCCATATGTCTGAGCTCTCTTCCTCCTTCTTTATGCGTAACATACTATCTGTGAATATCAGCTCTTAGGTGAAGAACATGTTACATTGTAAGTAGCTTTCTTGTTGTTCTAGTTGTGGCGCGTATAATGTTCTCCGTCCATTTTACAAGCCCAAAACTGCTAGAACTGATAGATTGCCATTGGCTATAATTTTGCTCCTTGAGTTAGGAGCTGCAGAATGAACCTCGCCCTTCTATAGTATTCTTGGCAGATTCTTTGTTTCACTGACTTGATATACTGCCAGTTTCTTCAAATTCAAGATATTAATATGTTTTACCTGGTTCAAGACCCTGAATATTGGTATTCTCATCGACCTGAATGTTCTCTGTTGTTTTCACTTTGCCTTTTACTACACAGACTTTCGCAAACTTGTCAAGAGCGAACTCATAAGATTTCCTTACTATAATCATACTACAGACAGCATCTTGGAGAGAATTTCTTTACTTTTAGCAAATAATTTTAAATCATCCATGTAAAATAGATTGGTTATTAGTTTTTCATCACGATTGAGTTTGTAGCCGAAGTCAGTCTACAACAGCAGTCTTGATCGATACAAAACAACATAGATATAATGAATCACCTATTGATTGATTTTCATAATTTTTGTGGTCACTGTTCGTTGGCTACTGTGAATTATTAATCTTGTACTCCATGATCTCATTCCAGCCTTACAAAACCCTATCAATTCGGGGTCAAACATGTAAAGTTCCAAGGTTCTGATGATCCAATCATGAGTCACAGTCAAAAACCTTTTGGTAGTCACACATGCCTGTAACGTAGTGCTACTTCGACTCCAATGTTCAGTGAAAAAAACTGTAATTTCAATGTTAACATAAATTGCCTCGGTTGAAAATACTTTCCTCATCAAGAAGTGATTGCTTAAAGGAAACGGATCTATTTTTAAAGTGAACGGGACGCTTTAGTAGAGGCTCCTTCGGGTGACGCATGTTAACAAAGGAACTGCTTATTTGTTTTGAAAGTGAAAGTGTCGCATCGCTCGCCCAAGCTTCCGTAAAACTATTTTTGTAAACAAGAGGGATGCGTTGCTGGCCTGAGCGTCTATGAACAAAGGGCGCATGGGCAGGTCACGTGACTGTTTGTCACTATATAAGAGGATGCTTCATGCTGCCTCAGGGTCCCACATGGTAGAGTGGTGAGTCCAGGCGTATGCCGAAAGTTCCGATCCAGGGTGATCGCAGAGAAGTCTGAGGGTTTCTGAGAAACCATGTTGCTGGTTTTGTAGAGTCGCTGAGGTGACTTGAGTTAACTGCTTTATTGAAAGCATTAGTATTTTGTATGATATTAGAAGTTTAGTTCATAATCAAAGTGATATTAGTATGAATTGGATATTTGTTTCCATTTCATCACTTCACTTGATTTTTGTTTGAATTTCAATTGAACTTTGTTCTACAGAACAAGCAACCTTTTTATTCAATTAATTTTTTTTTATTATTGTTTAATTGCGTGTTTGGTTTTCCCCGTGGACACGGGGTGGTGGTAGCGGTACCTTTACCTGCAACTTAGCGAATGTAAGTCGCTGCGTTGCGTTACGACGGTTACAACTTGGTTACAATGCCATTCTGAGGTTTAATTTTCGTTTCATTGCGTCATCCTGTATTACTCATAACTTTGTTTAGTAATAATGTTTCCCTACTACCATACGAGCCTTTACGACATCCCTTTTGCTCAACTGACAACAAATTGTTTTTGTGGAGACGTTTACATTCTGTTGACAACAGCTGCGGTATAGATCTAGTACATTACTGGTAAACATCTTATTGGTCTATAGTTCTTCGGATTTTTAATATTTTTGTTGTCTGAGGCCGGAAAGCCTCCACGTTTGCATTACCGACTCAATACGAGGTTCTTCATCTACTCATCTCATATTCTCGTTATAACCCTTATACCTAATCTCTTCTGCATTAAAGTTTTAACGCTGCTGATCTCAACCACTATTGACTATTGAAGTGTTTGCCCGTTCCCGCCAACGTGGACGCGCGCTTATATTCTTTGTGCAATGCTTTCTTGATCATCATAATTCGATTTACATACTCTTCAAACAGTTAGTATTTTTCCTTTGTCTCAATCAGGGTTCGTTTGTCAGTCATATTTAAAAAGTCTCGTCCTTTATACTCCATCACCATCCACGTTCCGTGTCATACCGCTCGCAACCCCATAACACGTAGTCTGGTGTCTCATCTTGTCCACAATCGCACAAAGCACCATTCTCTTTACCTATACGAGTATATCGGATTTTTACTGTCCTCTCCCTTAAAAATTAAGAACATAAGTCCTGGGGTAAGTCACTCATTTTCCAATATATTGTTTACTGCTATCACAAGAAGAGAGTATTGTGGCGATGGATATATTCTGTATTAACCAGATTTGTGCAGCCAGTTATCAGCTTATCTATTGTTCCATGGGCTTGTTGATATAATCCGCATTCATTTTTAGGTCTTTTTCAAATATATTTTTGTAGTTCTTAGTTGCTACAACTCGATCTTCACAAGCGTGAATGAAACCTTCAGTCTTTCCTAATTGGGACAAATCTCTGAACCAAAGCATTTATGCGTCTCTGTCGGCAATGTTGAGAGAATGGGGATATCTACTATGGAGGGTTTTGATTTCTACCTCATTTCCTTTCACTTAGTGTCGAGGTAGTGTGGTAAGCACAATCTTCATACATATTGAGAGGAGAGAAACCTTTGATCACACACTGAACTGTGTAAAGGCGATATTGATAAAATACTCTTCTATGCTTGTCGCCTCTTATTGAAATGTGATCGAAGGTCTACAATGTCTCTTACATTTTCTTTCCGGAAGATATTGAGTCTTTCTACATCTGATTGTAGATGGTGAATTCTGAATTACGTTAGGGTTTTACGTACCAAAATGTTGAGGTCTCCTGTTTGGGACCTTGGCACTATTCCGATACTAGTACTATGCAAGTATTAGTATACCCCATGTATTTATTGCCTTTATTTTGTCCTTGACAATGAGATGTTTCTAAACTTTTCCGGAAGTAAAATGTAAATACTTTTTCCAATTCTTGCATATTGACTTTGTTGTTTAGTACCAATGTTTGCTTGAACGTGAAGTATTTGTAGGTGTTGTCTGGGCTTAGACGTTTCCGATGTCCATCACGTTCCAGCAATTTGTGGCACTTGGCTCAAGTTTGATCTCTCTTTTTTCTTCCTTTAGTGTTACACACTTCTCAAAACCAAATTTCATTTGAGCGTATCTAATGAACATAGCTGACATATTCAGGAGACTAGTTAATTCCGTATAATTACTAACATTCAGTTTTAGATGGTCCGTGCACATCAAATGGGTTACTGTGTGCAAACTCGTCTATAAATTTGAAACCAAGGTCTGTTTCTCGTAGCAAGTTACGTAATGGATTTATGGCAATGCAGGAACACAAATCACTCCATATTTCTTCTTGAAAAATACATTGCAAGATATTAATAGGTTTATATCTCAATACTTTGTTTCCATCAGATGATACAAGCTCCGTGTACCATGATCTCATTGGCACTTCAATAACTCAATGATGTTATCATGTATTCCATGTATTTCTAAACCTTGAGAAGTCAGCTATGAAGCACAGAATCATATTCTTTTTGGTAATCAAACCAGGCAATTGATAAATTTCTTATCTTTTTCTTCTCTTGTCCTCCTACTATTCCATCTATAACTAACTCTTCCTTGCGTCCTTTGGTTTTCTTGCAGCATCCTTTTGGTTCTCCACAAAGAATGTCTTCAGAAGTAATATTTTTTCTATCTTTTATGACAATATAGATAACTTTCTACAACATATTTAAACATAACAGGTCTCCAGTTTTTCACATCTGCAGTTTCTCTGTTCTTTGGTTTTAGCTTAGGAAATGAATGAAAGTATATATGAAGGGTCATGAAACATATAATTAATTATGTTAAGAAAGGGGGAATGGAGTGTAACTAAATACTTCCATAACAAATTTTGAATGCCTTCGAACCAGCAGTTTTCTAGGTACTCAATTTCTTTATTACCATTTCGATGACACAGGAGGTTACGGTGAGATTTGGCATAGTTTATAGACATTTACGAGATTCAGCTTCAATTCCAATCGGCTTAAAGATTATGGTTAATAGGACTGGCCCATAATTCACTTCAGCATTCTTCAATGGCCCTTAAAGATAGTGGTCTGTCTTGGACATGTGTCTCGGATAGACCATTGTAAAATTAACTCTGATTAAGACCAAATTTCTTGTTTTCGGATTTCCTCCTATTTGATTTGTTGTAACAACTCTTTTCCCATTTGTTGTAACAACTATTTTTTGTTTCAGCTTGTTGAAGTATGAGTCTAATTTTTCATCAAATTTAGGGTCATCTTTTAGTATTCGTGCTTTAATGATTTTATGAGTTATGAGTTTAATGAAGTGATGATGATAAGTTTGCACACAGTAACCCACCTCTGTCCCTAGGTCTTGTTTATATTGGATTATTTTCACTTTCCACACAGAGTTTTTTGATACGACACTTCTGAGGTGTTTGATCTTGTTTTCAATTCTTCTTTATCATTTGGGTTCTGGTTTTTATGCTTTGATACCTATTACAAGTTCTTTTGTTCTGTTGATGTTTTGGATAATATGCAAAGCACAATAAGCATAAAGTTAAAGGGGTTCTGGTTATTTAATTAAGAATATTATTAAGTAGGGTTAAAAAATTAAATTTGTTCTTCTATACTCTTATCTTGGTCTTGCCCTAGAAATGTTAATCGTGGTCTTCACTCTTGGTATTTTGGTCGTTGGTTAGTTTTGGTCTCTTGGGTCTTGCTGGTCTCGTTATCGATTGTACGATTGGCTAGTTCTTATTTTCTATACATACGATTCCTTGAGATTAAATAATTATTATAAAAAATATATTTAAAATCCCATTTAACTTTGATTTTACATCAGCTTTTGTATTTTTGTGAAAAATAGAATGTGTATTTTAGATATACGTATCAATTTATCGTACAAAAAAATTCATATCAACAAAAATACATTACATTTATTTATATTATACATAAATACAAATGGCGTATCCCTTCCAATAATTTATTTATATTTTTGAAAATTGGAATGGTGTTTTTATAATTATTTTATTAAAAATAATTAAAATATTCTGTCTGTTGTAAATCAGTATCGTATGAGAAGTGATTAGTGTCGCTAAAATGGTACTAAAGTAAATGCTTGTAATTTTTGCAAGAGTCTTGATTTTTTTCGTAGTCTTGCTGGCATGGTCTCGTTTTTGTTATTACAGTGTTGATCTAGCATATTCCGCAAGACCAATACGCGAATCACCAGGTTCACCCCGGTTATTTTATTTTCCTGATACCCAACCATATCAGGTGAGCGTTTCCCTATCTGCCACATCGGGTGGCGCCCGATTGGGGGCTGGTGCCTTCACGGGTTGTTATTATTATTATTATTATTAAACTTTGTGCTCTCACTCACATCATCCACATTGCTGGGTAACTTACACCAATCCCGTATTAGTATTGGGATTGGTCGACCGTTGTTGCCTTGTCCTTCATACATGCTGGTACAAATGATATCTGGAGATCGATCTATGCTCATAGGAATGGTTTCATATACATAGAACTTTACTATGTATATGGTCAGTTCCTATAAGGGAATTTTTTGGATTCAACGCCTGAAACACTTGAATATTCTATATCTGCAGACAATATTTAACTATTACATTAAAGTTTGAAAAGAACAATACGAAACACTCAGATCACTACAAAATTCAGGCAAACTGACTTTTAGTTTTAAGGTTTTCCGTATGTCAGTAGAGGATTATTATAGAATCGACACTTAAAGGTCATTTCAAGTTGGAGCACCTGTCTTGATAAATGTTCTTTACGCAACGTAACGAAGCTTTTGCCTCAGTTATGAATTTAAAAAGAATGATAATAGTATTCAGTTTACAAGTTACAATTGTAATTTCAAAGGTTCAAAAATTGGAGCAAAATAAAAAGTAAATTTGAAATATTATGAAAATTTCTTATGAGTGTGTTTTTATTACAATCATAATAATTTTTTATTTATAATATTCTGAAATAATTACTTTTTATGAAATTATCAGTTTTAGTAAAAACTCTTTTACAAGAACACTACCCCAAGGGAGAATAGAACTGTAGCTGTTTGTGTGGAGGTCAAACACGCCTCCGATAACATCACAGACCGCGGACGATATTATTAAATACTAGTAGCACTACCCGGCGTTACCCGGGATTTGAAAAGAAACTTAAAACTACAATTACTGGACATACAAAAATTTTAAACAATTGAGGAATAAAAATTAAAAATATGTGTATTTACATGCTAAACAAACATAAAATTACATCGAAATTCAAAGAAAAATTGGTGATGTAAGCTGATATATTTTACCCCACGAAAGGTATTAAAACACTTGTCAACAGGTCTGTATTTTTTAGCTCATTTTACCGGTCGTTGACCGGGGTTCTTACGTAATATTCTCAATTCAGATGTTACTTTCCATATTTCTATTTTTTCGTTCTAAGATTCAGTCACGCTGATTATACGTTCATTGGACTGTCCGCCTCACGTAAAGCAATGGAACAGGTGGACACATTAGTCAGCTTCCTAGTCAACAGTCATGCGAGGGAAGATTCACATCTACTTTCTGCAATCGATTAAAATTGTTTTTCTGCTGTTGAAATTCATACTTTTGAATTCAAACAGGCAGTCCAAATTTCCTTGACGAACACCATGGCAGACGTGCTCACGACACGTTTATTGGAACGAAAGGAAGAAGTGTTTAATTTCTCTAGGAAATTATTATGAGGAAGTGAAGAAAAAACACAAAAATGTTCAGTAAATAATATGACATCCTACAGAAAAGTGACTTCTTGATTTCTGTTTGGCATATTCTTCAATACGTTTGTAGAAGTTCAGCTGGTTAACAATACTGAGTTCAATTGTCACAAACGACGAAGTAGAAAATGAGAGCCGATCTTGTGAGGTGTCCAATAATTTTATATTAATTTTAAGCGTTAGAAACCTCACAGTACTGTCAACTGTTACTTGCATTGTTAATAGGAATTTTAATGTTATTTAAAAATCCAGGAATGGGTATTGGTCCTGTTTAAGATATTTCAACACACCATAAACACATTCAGATAGATTTTAATAGTTCTTCTTTCCATTTCAATGAATACCACTACCAAGACGCTACTTTTCGCTTTTAAATATTACTTATTTTTGTCTTATAACAAACAATGAGGGTATCAAATTACTTACGACTTGCCATTAACCTGTCTTTAAGGTCACGGAAGAAATGAAGGGGTTTTAATTTAATTTTCCAAATGCACTCTTGTTTCAAAACACCACACTAACTGTATGAATATAAACCTACTCATCGAAATAATAAAACTACTCATCGAAAAAGTGTTCACTACTTGGGAATTCATTATGGCGAATACTGATGCACAAGAAGATTTTTTCCCCTTTAATTCCCCCGTCTATGTCCCTAACCTCTTAAAATGCCTTCATACAATTTTCTAAATTTTTAGAAAAATTGAAAAAAAATACAAAATTTTATCAACTGTACAAGAGTTTCACCTTACTCTCGTTCACTACGATTCATTTCGATGACCTGAGACATCATACGCCAAGGAGAGTTCTTCGTCATGGCGTGTGAGTCGTGTGGGTTTTCTTCTACTTCAGAAGCATCATGGGCTGCAATACACTCACTAACGTAACTCACATGTTATTCACTTATTACATTCTTATGTTATTCTAAAAAATATCTACATCGACAAGTGTGTTTAAGTTGGCAAGAAAGGAGAGAAAATTGAAATATTATTTGATAAAATAGTTTTTTTATATGTATTAGGAAAAATTTTCCCTTAACCTCTAAAAATGCTTTGGATTGGTTTTCCAAATTTTTAGTAAACATATAGTTTATTTCAAAATTTTTATCAACATTTCAATATTCAACCTTCTTCTTTATCACTAGGATGCGTGTCGATGACCTGGGACATCGTTCGGCAAAGTTAGGGACCTAACACTTCATCATGGTGTGTAAAGACCCGTTTCCACGAGCAAGAAATATGTCGACATAACTTGCGCGCTTTGATGTCTGCTCCGTATAAACGGTTCTGAGAGTCTCTCAGACAGTTTCTGAATTTGCCAGATCATCTCTCAGAGAGCGTTGGAGCAAATCCGTGTATACACAAGATCCCTTCTCTCTGGACATACGAGATTGATTTCGAACCGACGTGAAAGTTTTAGCGACATTTTGGTTGCTAGTTTCTTTGTACCGCTCGTGTGGGGCTGTTAGTCGAGGTTAAGTACGCGTCGTATGTTACGTTTTTATTAAAGAACATAGTATTTACTATAATACGTAGTTATTAGTATGTATTATGATTCATGTAAACACTTTTATTTTACATTATACTTGTATGAAATAAATATTAACGCTAATTATGAGTGTAGATGTAGAGTTAAAAAAAATTAAATATACACATTTCGTCGTATGTACTTAACAAATACGTACGATCAAATACATGAAATTAGGTTCTCGAAAATGATATACATGAGGCTGAAGTCACGTAATGTGTTCCGGAGTATTTTGTTGTTCCAGTTCAGTGCTTTTGCGAATACTCGGATACGAGGAATTATGTTTTAATATCGAATGAATAGAAACATTCTTCAATGAGTATGATAAATTATGACTATAGATTGTCTTTGTTGAATTTTTCTATTTTTATCAATGTTATCTCTTTTATTAGGTTATAACTATTACTTTAATTTTTTTTATATTTGTCAATTAATAATAATAAATTCAATCGTGTTAATTTCTCCGATGGCAATGATGTATGCATCATTTAAAACAAAATGAACGCAATGTTTTCAATTAATTGTTTTAAAATTCGTAAAAGCAGTAAGTATGTATGTTTCATATTGACTAAAATGAAAATATAAAAATAAACGTTTACACGAGGGACTCGAACCTACGGGCTTGACAATAAAAGTCGACGATACACGGAGTAGACACTTGTGCCACGCAGCCGTAATTTAGTTCCTACATAGGGCGCAAACTAAGGACATATTGTGTCTCAGAACAAAATTTGAAGCTGGAATGTAACATTATCATGTATCAGATTTATTGTGTTCATTAGTACACACAATCATTGCAATAAAGTTAACTTCAAAAAACTTCACAGAAAATTCGAGATACATACATAATATTTAGATTCTACATATATTTTTATTTAGATACATGGCTCGCATAAAAGTATAGGATAACGTTGTTCTCCATCAAAACCCATTCTCTCATCCACACATTCCTTTTTCTTTCCTTATTTTGTCGTTATCTAAATCAATTCAACTACATCTCATTTGGTGACACAGCTTTACCAAAAAATGTATACTTCTCAACACGACGCCATTTTCTACTCCGAACGCGCGAACTCTGGCAACATTAAAGTTACTAGTGTAAACACTTTCGACGTATTTCCAGCAAGTGTGTCCGAGATCAGTCAGTAAGTGATGTCGCCCGGGCTTTCTGAGAGCAACTAGCGTGAGAAATTGCGGCTCGTGTACACACCTTAGCAAATTCTCTCGACATAAATGTTGCAAACTTTATTGCTCGTGAAAACGGGCCTTAAGACATTTGTGGTTTCTTCAGCATCACGAGCATCATGTGTTGCAATACACACTCAAATGTATAACTGATGTTATTCTCATGAATATTTACTTTGACAATAGTATTAGAGATGAAGAAGTGAAAAAATGGAAACTTAAAAAGAAAATTTGTAGTAAATTCGAATAATATATGTTCTTCTTCTTCTAAGGCACTACAGCATTCCTTTGTAGAACGTTTTGACCTGCTCTATCACAGCCTTCCAATCCTTTCTGTCCATTATTTTAGTGGTCCAATTCTTGATTTTCATGTTCCTGATATATTTTAGGACATCATCTCTCCACCTGTTTTTTGATCTTCCTCGCTTTTTGTTGGATAAGGGGAACCAGTTGAAGATTTTCTTCATTGCTCTAAGTTTCAGTGCATTTATAAAATTTATTATGTTTCTAGATATAATAATTTCATCTATTTCTCTACTACTTCTTATTCTCAAGGCGTCATCTTCTAATTTTATTGGGCCGTATATCCTTCGCAAAATTTTCCTCTTAAATATCATTAGACTTTGGGTGTCATTTGCTCTGAGAGTCCATGTTTCGACTGCTTATGTAACTACTGGTCTTATTACCGCTGTGTATAGTTTTAATTTGGCACTTTTATAGATAAGTTTATTTTTAAACAATGATTTATGTAAAAAGAATGCTCTGTTTCCAGCTACTATTCTTTCTTTAATTTCTTCTTCAAATGAATTACCTCCGTTTACAGCAGAGCCAAGGTATTTGTATGAGTGTATATCTTGATATACCACATCTATAAAATTCTGTGATATCTATAAGATTCAGATCCCCTGTCTTACACCTCATTTACTTTGTTTTATGCGTGTTGATGGATAGTCCATATTGTAAGGAGTTTAGAAAAGGTCTTTGAACTCAATATAATGTTTTTCATGTTCTTGCGATTAGCAATAAATCATCAACATAAGCCATACATTGTTTTAATCGAGTGGAAATGTTACCTCTGAGATCTAATTGGACCACGTCCATTACTACACAAAACAGAGTCGCCGATAGAAGGTCCCCTTCCTTGACCCCAAACTCAACATTGAACTCATCACTTAGCTAATTATTGATTCTAATTCTAGCTTTGGTATTACTTAGTGTGAGATTTATTAAGTTTATTAGTTTTCCTGGGATCTCGTAGTCAGCGAGGGTTTGCATAATTTTATCTCCGAACACGGAATCAAAAGCTTGTGCGTAGACAACGAACATGTTATGTAACCCAGTGCCATATTCGTGACATTTCTCTTATATATGTCAGGTCAGGAACATGTTATCAATAGTGGATGTATTCTGGTAGAATCCGGCCTGAGTGTTGCTTAATTTGTTTTCCACTAGTACAGTCAGCCTAATAGTATAATTCAGTATAATAGCGAAGATTTTGTAAGATATGTTTAGAAGTGTTATGGGTCTATAGTTCTTACATTCATACCTGTGACCCTTCTTAAACACAGGGAATATAATAGCTTCATTCCATTGTAGTGGGAGTTCCTGAGTCCTCCATATTTTAAGTATTAGTTGGTGTAATTCCTTTTTAAGGTTCCTTCTACCCAACTTTATTAGCTCTGGGGGAATATTGTCTGAGCCAGCCACTTTGTTTTGCTTTAAATGATTAATGATATACCAAACTTCATTAAATGTTGGTTCTTCGACATCGCCCTCATGTCTTGTCTGATCGTCTAATCGTCTTGTCTGATCGTTAATTTAATCTGGAGGGTTAAATATATCCTTAAAGAAGTCTCTCCATCTCTGTAACATTTGTTCTTCCTGGGTCAGTATTTTCCCTGTCGAGACTTTACATAGGCCTGGGGGATTTTGGTTCACCTTCAGTCCACCCACCTCCTTAAAGAATTTTCTTGACTCGTTACGTTTATAGTTTGCTTCCATAGCTCTTACTTTATGATTTATCCAATTTTTCTTCCTCTTTTGACACATTTTGTTGGCTTTCATTCTATGGACTTGATATTTCTCATAAGCGGTCCTGGTCCTTGTTTGCAGCATCTTATTCCTTGCTTTATTTTTCATTTCTATGGATTCTTTACAATCATCCCACCACTCGTTTCTCTAATTTTTAGTATTACCTTTACCTGTTGATTCCTCTGCTGCTTTAATTATTTTCCCTTTGATGTATTCCCAGTCTTCATTTATATCTTCCATTACATTTCGATCTTTTAAGCTGTTTGATAGCAATTTTCTATACGTCAATAACCTTTGCGGGTTTTGCATGTTCATTTTGTTCCATTTCGTTGTTGCTTTTATTAATGTTATTATAATAATTATTATTACGAACCCAACACGTCGTCATGGTGTGTGAGTCGTGTGAGTTTTCTTCTCTTCACGAGCATAATGTGCTGCAATACACACTCTAACGTATCACTTATGTTCTTCTTAAGAATATTTTCTTTGACCAGTGTATTAAAATTGATAAAATATTCAATGTTTCTTAACAAAATTCTTTTTGTGTTTATTCAGAAAATACGTCACTTACCTCTAAAATTGCCATCAATATATCTTCAAATTTTCCTCGGAATTTGAAATTTCTGGAAAAAATGATATTTTATTGACTATTCAAGAACTTTCTTTCACGAGGATGCGCTTCGATGACCTAGGACATCGAATGTCAGTCAGGTACCCAACGCCGTAATAGTGTGCGAGTCCTTTGAGGGTTTTTTCTGCATCGCGAGCGTTATTTTCTGCAATACATACTCTAACGTATCACTCATATTCTTCTAGTGATTATTTGCTTTGACAAATGTATTAATATATTTTCAAAATTTCTCAAATAAAATTTTTTATTGTGTTATATCGAAAAATATGTCTCTTGTCTCAAAACAATCTTCATATAATTTTCCGAATTATTATGAAAAAAAAAATTTCAAAAAATTTAATAATTATCCCATGCTTAATTTCATTTGAATGCATACCACTGACCTGAAAGCCAAAGTACGCCAAAGTGTGGTACCCAACATATCATCGAGTGATTCATTAGTTTCTTTTGCTTCAGAAGCATTATGTGCTGCTCTACTCACTCTAATGCAAAACTCATATTATTCTAATGATTATTTACTTTTGTCGATCATATTTAATTTGATAAAAAGTGGGTAAACCGCAAAATTTTAAAAATATGTGTATCTTCGAAAAAAAATGTGTATCTTCGAAAAAAAATGTGTATCTTCGAAAAAAAAGTGTATCTTTTCATTTCCTTGTCTCAGTTTAAATAGCTGTGACTTATGAAAAGTTCACCCTCTGCGGCTAACAACCGTAGTTGTAATATTGGAATACAGGAATCTGGATCTTGTCTAGATGCTGTTCCTCCTATCCCAAATGCACGATGTGTCTAGTGAGTAAACTCACAAACTGAGCCTTACTAGCACTCGTTATCGTGGTCCTTTATTGGCCGAAACGAGAATACAAACAATGGTCTTAATATGTCCCTGCAACAGAGGGAATACCCTGAGCCACCGCGTTCGTAAACGATACATTTGAACGTACTCTGTCTTTTCGTGTGTGAGTTTAGTCAATGGAAAATGCAAGGTAACACCCGACCAAGATAAAACACTTATTATCATGGTAAATAAAAATAATCTTAAAAAGAAAATTGTTTGTGATTAATTGAAAAATATATTTACCTAAGACTCCTAATTTTTTTTCTCATTTTGAGACAGTTTTGTATGCCATACCATGCTGAAAACTGTTGTATTTGGAAGACACTATTTCTTTTGACAAGAAGTACACACGTAAAAACCAAGAACATTCACATTTGTTGTTCGTTAACACGTCACTCGGCGTTCGCTCTTGTGCTGCGACTTATTAAAATCCTCAGTCAAAGTTACTCAAACTAGTTAGAGCGACCTATTAGTCATCTCTGCGAAGAGAAATATGATTTCTTAAATTATTTTGAACAAACGAATAAAAATTAAGATTAGTTTGGGATCTTAGATAAATACATTTTTGGAATAAACGGAAAAATATTTGAATTCTTTTGAAAATTTCTGCTACCCTACCATTCTAAAGACTGTTGTAACTGTTACAAATTTTCCTAATAGAACATTGAAACGCTGTTATGAGTGTATATACGTTATGTTTTAGTAAACGACAACCATCAACAAACTAGACCGGTGCACTGACGCAAAGTGATGGCGTATAAATAGTAATCGACCTCCATAATTTCCAATCAATCCTCCCTCGTGCATAGTATAGTTGGCTGTTGGTCACTTTACCGTGGCGTCACATGGCATAGATGATCGTAGTGAGTAATACTGCAAATTAGTTTTTTTTTATTTATTTTTTACTTCCATTAAAATTCATGAAAATTGAAAATTATGTTGAAACTGATGACTTTTTTTTCTTTTTCACCTAATCATCCAATTGAGTGGTGCATTTTGCGTCTCTCAATAGAAAAGACGAGTGGCTCGCTTTCGATAACGCTCTCACACCGTGAACCACGCGGTCGGGCATTGAACTCTCCTACGCCACGCCGAGCGGGTGTAACACATCCACAACTTCTCCCTCCCCAAAGACAAGCGGCGGCACTGCTCACGGTTTCCATCACTACGTACCGGCTAAGTAAGACGACTTGATGATGGCATGCGGGAGGTCGCGAGATCGAATCTGGGACGGAGCAGTCAAGAGCTGTCCTCGCATGGTCGTTACAAGTTATCTGTTCTGTGGTCCTGGGCAAGGTCATATGTACGATTTAGGGGCCCTGTGGGAAAGTTTGAATTTGAAGCCCCCTCTCCCCCTTCTCACGTCTCATTTAACTTCAATCAGTAAGCCTAAATAGTAAATAAACGTTCGCAAATATTTCAAAACTTTTTTCCATACTTTTAGTTGGTTACAGTTATTGGATGGTTTAATTTATCATACTTAGTAGCTCGCAAAATAGGCAGTAAGATACTTAATGAATACACTAGGATGAGAATATTTAATTATTCTTCAGTTTTATCAGCACACTATTATAAACTTTTTTAATAACTGTAATCACTACCAACCATAGTTCTTAAACAATTATTTATCGAAAATAAATTATCAATAATTCATCCTTGCCGAAAACATGACAAATTAGTTATAATTGCCGGTGGCAACTTTTCCATTTTTATTGATTTTCTGTAAAAAAATGTTATTTATCATTTGGTGACCTGCATGTCTTGCACCCAAGACAACCTGCACTCCCCTGCATCCACTCACCCACCCCTGACTCGGCGGCACAGTTCCAAGGCAGTCAATGTTCGCAAGTATATTTGTAGCAGTTAGTGTACTCACCTACCACCTCTAGAGAAGGCGGTTCAAATCCCGGTCCATCCACGTGGAATTGGACGAGAGGGACAAAACGGGTCTGCCACACGCTACTCCCGTTTTCCTCAGAGGTAGGCGCATTATTGAGACAATCTGCAGTGGAACACTACCGTTTAGAGGCATCTCTATACAAAAGAACGATGTATAAAAAATAAAATAAATTATCGTAAGTGGACTTCTCGATAAACGTTCACGGAGGACTGCTCCCATTTCCCCTATTGTGTAATACCCATGTTTACCAGTCTATAGATTTAACACATTCTAATTTCTTACTAGTCACGGAGTGCCAGGGACCGATAACGGTATGGTTACTTTGGTTTATGGAATTGATTATGAAAGTAAATTCATTTAATGGATAGAATTGATTGAGCTCGAGTTCAGCTGTGCGTTGTGAAGGATTCGAACACGAGAGAAGAATGGTTAGAACGGATGATTCAACAATGTGGATTTTAATAATATACGATTTTGTATATTCGTTTGTATGTAGCAATAGATTGTCTAATTTAGTGTCTTTTTTCCAGTTATGTGAACATTGTTACCTGTATGATATTAATACCTTGGCGTATCATGTTATGTGGATCCTGTAAATTAAGGATTCCTGTGCTGTCTGTGAATTTATTTTATTGCTATATGCCAAATACAGTTTCAATTTGTCATATAATGCTTTTGTTTTGGATTGTTTCGGATAACGTATGTTCTTTTTTTGTGTACAGCTATTCTAACGAGAAATTGTTTTGATAACCATTGGTTATTTTTGTTCACAGTGCGGAAGGAATCATATCGACAATCACGATATATCGGCAGCAAAATATTACTGTACAGTCAGAGGGCTATGGACTACTGAAAAGTGTGTATGGTGATGTACGATATGAAAATGAATTTTCTATTCATATGACTTCTCTCTGGAATCTTTGGATCTACTTTCTTACTAGCTTTTCCCAAATATTTGTGGCCTTCATAATTTCCTATCAAAAAATGCAAACTCAGCTAAAGTAATTCAATTCACTTCCAAGTTTAGCTTTATAAGTATCGTCTGTGAACCGACTATTATGTTATATTCATTATCTTTGTACAAAAAAAGCTGTAATAAAGAAATTTAAGAAACTACACCTTGAGGTATATTTATTTTTTCTAGTGCGGGTCTAATAAATATTGCTAGAAATACATCTCCAAACCACTTGAAATCAGATAAAAAATGGTAAAATGAACTGCTGTGGGTATGCATGGTTGAATCAGAAGAAAACTATTGCTAAAAGGTCTTATTGAATTCCAATTTTATGTGAGAAAGTACTTCAGCATTCAAGTTTTGTACAATTGAAACCAAACAAAAACAAATAGATAATTTCATAAAGTAAATTGTTTTATATTCAAGAGAAAAATTCAATTAATTAGCGACCAGAAAATGATCCAGATTATTTACGAGATAATTACAGTTAACGATACTTTACTAGCTTTTTCCGGAAACAGTAAAATAAACAAGCGTTGCTTCTGCCGCTCTACCCTTGAGCGAAATTCCAGTTCCTGGGAAGTTGTAGCGAATGAGAAGTGACACATATTCGTTCGCTTTCAATGGAGTTCTCGTGCTAGCGGGCATTGAACTCGTACCTCACGAGGCGTGAATATCTACACTAGCGGACTTCCCAACGCTAAGTATAGAGCGTGAAGTCAACGACAAAAATATCAACAACAAATGAATATTTACTTTTTGTTAAGCAAACAATGAATTTTTCTATATCGAATTTCTCTAAAATCCCAATTGCATTATTTGTTTTCGCACTTTCCTTGGTAGGTATTCTTTGAAAAAAAATCACAGTTACCTTGTTTTCTACTATTATAGTATCTTGATCATATTGGTCATGAAAAGCTTTTAAGAAGGCTCAGGAAATTTCTTGAGATTTTTTTTTTCAATTGTTAAGTTTTCCTGGCCGAATTACTTCGCAGATATGGGGAAGAAAAGCCCTTGCCGGCATGTTCCCCTTGAAGGTTCCCACCTTACCTGAGAGTGGTCCTCGACATCAAGTGCTCGGGCTTGGCTCTCATTTCAGGAAAACAGAAATGGGTAGTGCGGGCATTTCAACTACACTGGTGTGACCTTCCATGCGGTCACGATCAATTACTTCACTCTTATTCTACTGTGTATATTTCGCACAACCATCATGGACTGTACGTCCAAAAATATATGTATCATGCATAGACACTTTTAATATTATATTTCTCTTTGTGATGTGACTGTCGCCCTCGGAATTTTTATTTATGAACACTTATTCTCTCTGGCGAATTTTATCGTCCAGTTGTTATTACTGAAAGACTTGAACTTAGTAACTTTAAAACTATATACTGTACATTTGATGATGTAAGGGTCACCCATGTGCACGTTTACATTGCAGGTTTAAATAAATAAACTTTATTGTCAATAAAGCAGTTGCAAACTGCGTACGACCACGTGGGGGGGGGCAATAAACTAAGTTACTCTCCGGAAACAAGCAAGGGACCATCCCATCAATTCCGATCATGGGTCCATGGGCAGTGGCGGATTTAATATTTATAAAAGAAATTATTTAACAAACACGTACTGTTATTCATTAATTACTCAAAATAAATTGTAGATATTCGTGCAGTAAAAATTCGAGATTAATAAAACGAAAGTATTAATAACATTCCCTCCCTAGAAAAATCCGCCACAACCCGAAGGAAAACCGGAGTAAAATCCAAGCCAGGATGGGGTTACAGAGGTAATGTACACAACCGTTCCAAGGTAGCATACAGTTATAAATGAACTATTTAAAAAACAAAAAGGAGCAAAATCAACATGCATGAAAAAGGAATTTAATCAGTAGATAGAGCACTATAACAATGGCGTGATAAAGTAAAAGATATGAACATCATTTACATCATCCGAAGTCGTGTGCAAAACAATAATTATTAGGAAATTGACTTCTTTTACTAAAATTTGTAAATTCTTTCACATTATAGAAACAATAGCGCATTAAAAATCTTTTAACCGGATTTAAAGAGATTCAATTTATTTATATCTTTTAGATTTTTGGGAAGGGAATTATACAAAATTATTCCTGAATAATAATGGTCTCTTTGGCAAAGAGTTATTGACACACCAGGATGATGAATATTAGCCTTATTACGAGTGTTGTGTTCGTGAACTAGACTATTTCATTTAAAGCAGGGGTGGGAGTTTAACAGCTCTGTCTTAACAAACACGACTACTTCATAAATATATATGCAAGGAAGAGGGAGAATATTTAATTCTCTAAAAGTTTGAATGTTCAGA
This sequence comes from Laupala kohalensis, assembly GCA_002313205.1. Classification (NCBI taxonomy): domain Eukaryota; kingdom Metazoa; phylum Arthropoda; class Insecta; order Orthoptera; family Trigonidiidae; genus Laupala; species Laupala kohalensis. The sequence goes on along the minus strand of NNCF01126586.1, from coordinate 160,818 downwards.
GTGGATTGGCTCCAGAAAATGATGCCGTATCGTCAATGAGAATATACATTGCAAAATACACGCAGCGAAAAACGTGTTGACAAACAATGCTAACTAAAATTCGGAACGCATGGCATATTTTGCTCAGTTTGGAATTGAAATTATCAATATGGCAACTCTATTTGAGGTTGTCCTGAATATGAAACCCTATAAATTTTGTTATCTTGACTGATTTTATGTGGATTCCGTTTAGAGAAAGGGATGTAAGAGGAAGAGATTTCGTTACACTATTGCGAAATGACATGGATACGGTTTTATCAGTATTAACGATGAGACGATTTGAATGAAACCAACATGAGAGGTTAGATATAGCATTTTGCGCACTGACATGTTTACATAGTAGATTTGTGTCATCAGCACAGAGAACCATTTTGCAATCGGGTGTGGTGGATGACATATCATTTACTTACAATAAAAAGAGGATAGGGCCTAAAATTGAACCTTGAGGAACTTCACAAGTAAGTGGCCTTGTTTCTGAAAGGTAATATTGACACTATTTCCAACATGGGAAATTTCAAGTTGTTGATGTCTATCTTTTAAGTAGGAAGTTAGCCATTGATGTACCAATTCACGAATGCTGTATGAGAAAATAATTTATTGAGAGAAGAATTTCGTGATCGATTACATCGAATGCTTTCGAAAAATCAAGAAAAATATCTTGTGGATTTTCTCCACAGTCAAGAGAATTGGTTATATCATTTAGAAAAGAAAATATGGCACTGTTAGTTGAAAGGGATTTCCTGAAACCGTGCTGATCGTTTGAGAGAATACTATTATACGATAAGAAGTCTAAAAGTCTCTTATAGAAGAGTTTTCCAGAATGTTTGAGAAAGTTGGCAATAGAGACATGGGTTGATAGTTTCCAACATCACGTTTATTTCCTTTCTTATGTAATAGTTTCACTTTAGCTTTTTTAAATACGTCAGGAAGCACCTTTTGACAAGGAACTATTGAAAATATGAGTGAGTGGATTTAATATAACGTGAGAGGAAGATTTTGCTATAAATCCAGGTATATCATCTATCCCTGTTGAAAATGTATTTTGTAGGTTAGTATTTTGTAGGAACTAATGACATTCATAACTTTACTAGGTTAGTCTCGGAAGTGAACATAGAATGCGGTACGTGAGTGGATGTATTTGGTGGACATTGGTTTTGAGTTACTGATTTCCATATTTTACCTATTTTTGAGAAGTAAGAATTAAAGAAATTTGCGATGTCCTTTGGATTTGATACAATTTTGCCATCGTCTAGTAGGGATGTTTTCTTGGCGATTCTGTGAAGGGGATGTGTATTTTTTAATAATATTCCACATGGTTTTAGTCCGGTTGTTCGATCTGTCTATCATTTTCCATTACTTCAGCTGCATAGACCACTTTTCGAAGAATGGATTTATATTTTCGAAAATAATCATGAAATTCGGGAGGTTGGTTATTGAGTTTTAAAAATTACGGTTGTTTTTGGAAGAAACGAATGTTCGAAGGTGGCATTCCAATGACGCCCGTCTATTCCACATATTGCCACACAATGAGGCACGTAGCAAGAAGTACAGCCGTCACAGACAAGGCAATGACTTACGCCCTTGCTACATTTACCATGCAACTAGCAAATTTGGGAAGAAGGAATATCAATATACGCAGCCCAAGGCACCGCAGCTCGTCAACGCCAGCATGTTTTTTGTCTCGTGCCAACAATTAATTAAAATTGAATTTTTGTCATAGAGAGCTGTCTTTTTGGATTGAATTATAAAATATAAATATCTTTACGTTTGATCTGAAAATATTGTGAGCGATGAAATCCATTCAGAAAAAAATACAGGAAGTTTGACACAATTTGGAATTTTATCAAGATGGGGATTTGGAATAATTTTGTTAATCCTCTGAATTTTATTTAATCGTGAATCACATAAAATGGAAATTGGCATAAAACCACTCGGATCAATAAATATGTGAAAGGGGATCGCATTTGAATACTCTTTATATACACTTGTGCTTCCTGAATATGAAAAGAGTGTAATTTTGCTTTCATAATTTGAGTGCTTTGTCACTTTTCGATATTTTGAAGATAAAAATAAACAATTTATAGTAAAAAGAAAGACGCACTATTTCAAATCGATTTGTTTGTAACAGAGTGAACATATAAAAAGATTTAATATGAGTTTCAGGTGGACAAATTCTGCCCTACTAAGAACTTTGAAAACTGTACAGTAATTGAAAAACCATGTAAATATTTATTATTCACGACACAGTAAGAATAATCGGCAATATTTTTTTCTGAAAATGCTTTTCACGCTTTAGTTCACGGGAAGGACAATAAGCTACTTCCTCGCTTAATTATTCGTGAAATATTCCAAAGTAAGCTTTTAGGGAAAAAAGAGTGAAATATAAGGAGCTCGTGAAATCCGTAGACCCAAAGAAAAGAACCCTACATAACAGAGAAGTTCCGTGGTGAACAATGGCGCCGCGCGCACACGCTGCCTTCACTTTTTCTAAGCCCGCGCACCGCTCTGTGAGGGTGGTAGGGTGGTGGGGTGTTGAGCAGAGAAGCGGGATGGCGGTGCGGCGCTCGCGTGCTGTTGGGGGAAACCTGCAGCCGCGCAGCTTCGACGGCAGAGCAAGGGCAAGGTTACTAGCGTTCGTCGCCCCACTTACCCAGAGGCACGCCGTTTCCCGCGGCCAGCGGTTACAGCGACGGAGGACCTGTAACAATGATGTCACGGCGTTCACGCTCCCCCTCCCTTCACCACTGTTTTTCCTCCACGTCGGTGAGCGAGAGGAAGCACTCGGTGAGGCGATCGCAGCGCTCCGAGTGGCGGCCCTCGGGAACTTGGCGCATTCGGAAGTGGGGTGGCTTTCTCGAACGCGCGCGCGCGGGCGGATTGCTTGCCATTCATTTCCGTACGACTTCGTCAAAGTTTATAAAGTACTAGGAAGTGGCGAGTCATCTAAGACACTTAACGTTATTTCTTGTTACTCTCGACAAGATGAGTAACCTTCGTCTATTTGCTTTCAACTGCGACTGCCGACCTAAATGATTCAGTAAGGCGCAGAGGTCTCGGGCCTGGGTTCTAATCCCGAATGTGGCTTGAGCGTTTTTCATTATGACTTGTCCGCTAACTCCTCTCATAACATCCCCTCGTGGAAAAGAGGCTAACAAGAAGGCTCAGGAATGAGTTTCAGAGACATTTTACTCAAGCCGTTATTCATTTCTACTTCAAAGATGGGTCACCTCCCTTACGGATAATAATTACTACCATAAAAAAGTTTTCTCTGAAAAAAATTATTCTATGAGGAACTCACAGAAAGGATGAAAAATAGAGTTACTCTTCTTAGGTACCGAGTTTACAAAGATTTGCAAATACCTGGTATTAAAAACTTGTCTTTAATCTAGTCAGAAACACACGAGAATCATGTTAACCAAGACACATTCGGTTATTCTATTTTAACGAAAAGTTATTTCGTGAACGCGTTGGCACAGAAAAGAAAATGTATTTCACCTTCTCCCTGGAAGCGAGGTCATTGACTTTGTCCATTGCGCTCGGAAGCGTCTTGTATCCAGAACACGCGCTACAATAATGCGTTTACTCAGGGGCTTAAACGGATAGATTCGGAAGGACTCCCATGTAATGGATATTGGTGTATAGCAAGCGCTTTACAGGAACCCAATTTCACTCCTCGCGAGGCAAAGAGTATCTTCAGTCCTCTCCTATCTCCTCTGGGGGAGATCTGTAGGTAGCTGGGACTTCCGTCTGCTGACAAGTATTCCCCAGATATGCGTCGTTTAGGAATCTAATTTTCTAGTATTTTTCCGTCTAAAGAATTTTCTCCCCAAATTTTGTCAGATTCGCTTCACGCGTTTGAAGAAGTTCTTATCTTATCAACAGTAGATACAATAACAGCAGTAGCATTTCTAGACATGGCTTTGGGAATGGGGGTTCATGCAATTGATAAATAAGAATTTTTTATTTTAGCGGACTTTATTTTCTTCCTAAATTTTGAAATTATACAGTAAACATCAATGCGCTTCTCATAATTTGACTCTTAGAGAATACATTTTTTAAATCTTTCTTTTTGAGGGATTTGCATTCATCTACCCCCTCGGCTCGCCCCACCACCCACAAAAATTTTATCTAACATATCAGTTTTCAACGCTTATTCCCACTCAAATTGTGACGTTTTACCAACAAAACCTCACTTTTCTCATTTTTTGTCAGACTTTACATCTTAAAGCTAATAATAATCATTGATTTCCTCTTTTGAAAACATCGTTATTATTCGGAAACAGCAGTTGAATAATATAACTTTAAGTACAACATTAAAAATTATCTTAAAATTGATGGCAAAAATCAGTAATACAAACGATGTATAATTCCTAATTCTCCATTATAATTGGGAAGAAGAAAAACATTTCCTTGGACCTATTTAAAGTTCTCCTTAATCGTTGAACACTTATTACAGTGGGTTAGTGGGTTTATGAGTGGCTAGTCCTTCTCTAATAAGGTACTCAATTAATAGTAAACTATTGTAATCTGGACTATCTCTTATCTAATATGGTCCTTCATTGTTGCCTGAACCCTTGACAATTGTAGAGTCTACCAGTATTTGATTACATTTGTTGCAGAGATTAATTTTGACGGTGGCACCCAAAGATGCCGAGTTCTTTATGCTGCAAAGAATTTTGTACAAACAACCGCGTTGGAGTTTTCCTCCGGAAAAATCCACAAAACTCTACAGAAATAAGGTACAATTAAAAGTAGCGACGAAAAAGTAGAAAGAAAGAAAATTGAGAAAGACAGTGCTCTGTTATCCATTAATTTAAATTATCTACGTCCTAGACACTGGAGAGTTCAGCAACCCATCACAATCAATTCACGAGGAGCCCTGAGGAGGTGAATGAAGATAGATCACAAAGCGGAGGCTTCAATGAAACATGGAATGGAGTACGGGAATAACACGAACCACAAGCTCATTTGTTCACCGCAAATTTCTCACACTGACCAGGATTTGAATTCCAGGATATGGCGATGGAGCTCCATGTGAATTGTTCAGTATTGAAACTGGCCCACTCGTAGCAATCTTAATGAACAAAGGCATGCTAGCTGGTTATTTATTATTCGGAAAAACCTTTGAAATTTGAAAAGGAAAGTGTGTTCAATGATAAAAGTACATCTTTTTCTTCGAGCTACGGAGAACACTAGAAATAACTACATGTTAAAAAATGATCCACATCTGAAACATAATTTTGAAGCATTGTATACAGGGAAGGGATTAGTGAGAGAGTAGAGCAAATAAGGGTATGGCCCTCATCCTTACATGAAAGGTGGTGAGTTGGTTCCTAGAAAGGGCGAAGCAGTTCGTAACAGCAACTTCATGACCATTTCATTTACTTTGCCACATAGCTTACCATTCTGACAAGTAAGAACAGCGTCAATTGGGACTATAAAATAATTGCCAAAAGCAAACAATACCTATGGGGTTGTCAGAATCTTAAGGAAGAGGGAGGGTACAATAAAAATATCTTGATCTATTAGGTATCAATTATACATATTCATCTCTGCAATAAGCTCTTGGTAATATTAAACAAGCTTTTAATGAAACTTCTAGAGCCCGCGAAACTTGCTAGATACTTCTCAACCAGCGTTGACTGCAGAGAGTAACTTGACAAAATGCTGGAGGAGCTGTGATATCGCCATATATGTTGTATTTCCAATTACATATTACGAATTTTCAAAAAGTATGTTAGATTCGTAAGTGAATTTGTTGACGAAAAGTGTGATCAATGCCCTGGAAATTAAAATAGAATGCTGTCTTTCAGTTCCTTTTTTAATTTCATTTTGTTTTTTCTTGTGTGTGGCTACGCCCTTGAACCACAGTAATATGGAAGATTGTCAAGAGAAAAACGGGTACGATGAGAAAAGACGTAGAAGAGACCAAATGAGTAAGAGAGTAAGTGAGTAGGACGTTCATCTCCGCTCCTGACAGCTCCAAACCTGCCCGAAATCCCCCGCTGAGTGGAACGTAAGGGAACACACCGCTCCGGTGACGGGCACCACCTTCCCTTCGGGATGCAAGGGAGTGTGGCGAGAGGGGGAGGCAGCAGAACGCGGGTCACTCGCGGACATCGCCCCACTTCCCGCGTTGGCGCGCGTCTCCGCACCACCTCCACCCAACATCCCCCTCCATCCTCCAGCTCAACGCATCCTTCACTTCCTGTCCTCCTTCTTCATCGTCTCCTCTTCATCCTCCCTTATCCCCATCTTCACGAAAACGTTCATGGCTTCCACTGGAGCTCTCGTCGCAGCCGAGGCTGTACTATGACCTACCGCACTAGTGCTCTCCGTCTCCACAACAACGCTGCCACCAGCTGGCGTCAGCACTTTCCTCAACGAAACACTCCCACGAAATGGGGCGAATCTACTCCGTTACTTGAAACGCCATTCCGTTAAGTTCTCAGCAAATTATTATAATAATTCATTAATATGTCCCTCTCCTCCCCAAATGAGGGAAATAGCTATAGTGGTTCGTTACTTTAAGAGATAATGGAATACTATAAAATGGAAGAGAGGAAACTTATGAAAAAGGGGAACTAGAAACGAGAACTCCAACAATTTTAGTGAGAGTAATCGAAGAGAAATTAATCAAATCACGAGTCTATTTTAGTTCTTTGTTCTTTGCAGGATTTAAGAAATTCAAGGATGGGGTCTGATGCTAACACAATTAAAGAAGAACCCTGATTTTTGGCGTTTTTCCTCTTATACAATAATAGTGGATTAGTCTTATCGTTATCCCGTTTTACGTAACTATATATTCCTATGTAACATGAGTATGGTGAGGTTAGCAACGGGAGAATGTGTTGGTGGAAAGAATGCACGGGACGCAGCAAGGATAAATGATGATAATGGTAATAAAAATAACAATGATGATAACAAAAACTTGCCTGTGAACTGCGACAATCCACTCTGCACAAATGCGTCTCGATACTCCCCATCTGCTCCCCATTATCATTTCAAGGTCAGCAATAGTAGAAAACCATGCATTTGATAATTTTGGTAAATGGGGCATAAAAACTAGTTTTCAAAATAATGTAGAAGGTCATGAGTAATGTCACATAATCAGAAAATTCTTCCAGTCGGAGAAACTACGTGCATTAAAATTATGCAACGTATGACATGCTTTGGCAAATCTAGCCTGCTATCACGAATCTCCGGAAAAATTCCGAGAAACATGAGGAAAAAAAAATAATCATAACAAAATATCTTTACTTAGTGGCGAGACTTCGAGTATAGAGTCTGCTCTTCCGTTTGACCATGGAATGATGAGAATAGTCTCCAATGAAAGGAAGTTTTCCGAGACATTCTCTCCAGAAAAGTGCCGATTTTTCTTTGAAAGAATTTATAGTATATATTTTTTCTTTATGGACAGACAATTTTTTACGATTATATTCTTCATATCAATTTTATCTGTGGTGCAATACATCATATTAAACGCATCATTTTTCATATATTTTTAGTGTTTTCAATTAATAAATATGTAAATGTTGATATCAAAATTGTATTTCTTAAAGGGAGACAGAACATTTAATGTGTTCCGAGGAGTATCAAGTAACCTTTTTATTTACACTCAAGAATATAATCATTGTAGTGTTGAAGCAGTTAGGTTTTATTCCTTTGACATGAACCAAATAACTGACTCTCATTAAAATAATCGAGATAACTTTTCCTGTATTTCTCATAACTCGGTGATCGCCCAATCTGCACATATACCGGAGAATATTATTTGATCGCCTAACCAGTTTCCCCACAAATGAGAAAAATTTCATCTCGCAAAATCTTATTGAGGCATCAATCTTTCCTTACTGTGTCAAAAAGTTTCTTATACAAGCTTCAGGACCGTTAATGTAATTTCTAAAACAATTTGTCCCGCTAATCTTTCCGAACTTAAAATACTTTGTAAATATTGCTACGATGTTTTAAAGGCCAAAAGTTGATTACTTAAATGGACCTTCATTATACCCTCATCTATAGGAAAGGAAATAAGAAAACTTTATGGAAATTTTCGAAATATCTGAAAGTATACAATCAAAAGAAAATTATTTGAGCTCTTAAAACAAAAGAAACTACTCGAAAGGTGCCTTAAGTGAAGGAAGAATGAAAAAGTCGTGAATTCAGAATACTCGTATGTTTCGAATTCAATTGAATTTTGAAAGGTACACATTTTAAAGATTTTTAAAATGCGGCTATGTCTCTTACGACTATCCGTATGTAATTTTAATCTGAAAGGTCAAACTACTTTCAGTGAATTGAACACCCTAAACACACATAATGTTAGTACCCGGGATACACAAATACTGCAAATAATTTTAGAACATGCAATACAACCCTTGGTCTAAAGGAAGAACAACAATTCATCCTCATTTTGAGAATCAAGGTCTTTGTAACTTAGTCCAATTGCAAACTTTAAACGGATCTTATTCATTGAATTTCATTAGTTCATAACACACATTAAGTTCAATACTAGAAAGAAGAAAGGAAGAACAATTAAATACCAAATCTGTCAAAATCAAAAAAATCACGCAAGTCAGTCAGTCCTCTGTATTTAGCGCTGAGTGAAAGATCGCAGGAGAAAACTCCACGTCCGGGAGCTGCAACATTGAAGTTTTACTCGTATTTATAGTTTTCTTGATTTTGAATGGTTGAAAAGAAAATGATATCGGTATCCTTGTAGTCGCCTGATCGTCTGCAATGTTACGGAGACGTGTCGTCGGTAGACTGCGCTACGTTCCCTTTAATTAGCGATTCTCCTAGAGAGCGCGTGTAGCTCAAGGGAAGGTCGAGACGTGCTCTACTTCAATGTTAAGGACACTCGAATTCACGATCTCTACGCGGAACCGCCACGTTTCTCTTTCTCTTCAAGTAAAAAAATGAATATGAAATTTTTCCACAAAATTTATTTCGCATCGGAATGTTAGTTTTTTAGGAGTAATATTTTGTAGAAAGATTTTTTTGTATCAATATTGTTAAAATTTCTACAATTTGATAAAGTTTTCGTCAAGAAGCTATGTACATAACTCTACACAGTTTTTTAAAGGAGGGAATTTTGTTTGCCAGTAAAATCTCAATTTGTGTGGTGGCATTCTCACATTTCAAATTTGACATATTCGTGACATTATTTTATGTAGATTTAGATTCTATGTACTGTACCTTCGTTGAAATTTAAAAAATATTTCAGAAAATTATACTTCATACGAATTAATGAAAAGTTAATATATTTCCTTTTAGTGCAGTTTTTAATAGCGGTGCTTAGTGTTAAATAAACGTACATTTCAATTGAGGATACAGGTATTTGTATTGATTGATATCAATAAACATCAGTGTTAAGAACAATAAAGAATTCTAAGGAAAAATGTTCCAGATAAAACTGAAAAATATTATTTCGTCGTAGGTCGTCTGAAACATGCAGTCGCAGTGTTTGTACAATATGGTTCAACTATAGACGCGGAAATCAATACACGTAGTGAAATTCTCATTTTAATTCCAATTAAAACAGTATAGGAGGAAATTTTTTTTCAGCACCTGAATAGATCTGATGAAACGACATGCTGTCTGAAACGTTGTTGTAGTGTATACTGCTGAAATGAGCTTTCATTTTTGTACCTCATCTTTAACGCCGTTGTCTATCAATAATAAAATATGCTTGAGAACCGGAGAGTACTAGATACGTTTAGAGAATCCATGACACGTTTTCTATAAAAGTGCAGTTGTATTTATCCAACGATTAGCATTTTGAGGAAAATGTATTTCTTCTCTAGAACAAATAACATTTTTTATTATTCAGAACACAGTGCCTGAATAATCAACACACACTCGTATTTATCCTCATATGAAATTGCACGCATTAGTTTGTTATCCGCAGTATGTTTTTTGCAGTAAAATTATTCGGCATAATTGTAAAGAAGTTTTATTTCTCTTCCGCTGTTTAAACGATGAGTCCCTCCATCTTTCCTGGGCACCCCTGAAGTAATTGAGTAGTATTGTGAAACAGCACAAACATGTGTTCGGTGCTATTGTTTAATTTGGAAACATAATCAAACAACATTGAGATGTGTGTAATCATCGCTCCTAAATCTCTTGACAATGATTTGTATTCATTCCGAACCAGATAGCGCATTTACGCATCCGCTATCTAGTGTTTCAAATTCGAGAACGAATCATCAACCAACGCGGCGGTATCGCGAATAACGTTTCGTACTAGTTTGATACAAGTCAACTCTCGAATGAATCATTGTTAAGGCTTATGCATTCAACGAGAATTTTTTGATACAGTTATGATTGTTTCAATCAATATTTAAAAAGTTTGAAATAGGAAAAATAAACAGGATTACGTGTATTTATTTTGATTTCTCTCAAAACCATACCTCATGAGTCATTATAATAAAATAATTATAATGTACCGTAGGACCTAGCACTCGACATTTGATCCCAATATTTTTATTACTTTCTTTTCTATTTTAATTCGAGAAGTCATCATCAATCATCGTTGTCTTTTCTAAATATGTAAGACCAAATTAAAAAATAAATCACTAAATATCACGGTCGAAAAAACTTTTATTAGCTGTTGATGAAATTACGTGCTACATTTAAAAAAAAATTATTTACTCACTTCACTCGCGGGGTTTGAATCCTTTTCCCGGCACCCACTTGAACCCGAAGGTCTGCATTTTTCACCACCCAAGTTTGCTGGTAAGTTTCATCCCAGACGTCCTTTGGGACTTCGTCCCAGTCAAGCTCCAAGAGAAGGAATCTTCAAGTCATCGACAAAATGTTACAATCCAATACTTTTCTGATGGGGCATTATCGAATAGATTTCCTATTTATAAAGTGATTTAAAGAGCCGGGTACGAAGTATTGTGTGATTTCACCTTTGAGTCAATTTTTTTTGCTTTGAAAAAATTGTTATTGCAACTTGAATGCATTAAAATCCCTAAAAGGAGTCAAACAAAATGAAGTATTAGCCGTTTTATTATAACGACTCGCTTTGCTCTCTGAGGAATACCTTCGATCTAACAAATTATTTCCTGGTATTACAGTCATTACATTCCAGTTTCTACATTACAGAATTTCACAACCATCGAGTAGAATCCATATTTTCCCATTTGAAGGTCATAGCATTCTCGTATTTGATTACGAGAATTGCGTGGTTCACCTTTAGTTCGTTGTATTAATCAAGAGATGAAATTCAGGACTTTACGAGTCAATTAGAAACAGTACTTATTTCTCAAATGAATGCTTACCCTTTCTGGTAGGTTGCTTACGGATGAGAAAAATGGTAAAGCAATATAGCAGAAGATCGTGATAAATGGGTCATTACACTTAGAAAAATTCTTGTTCTATTTCGAACTCATAATGCGGTGATGGACCACAATGGCCGAAGAGATGCTTCGAATGCGTAAAGGACGAATTTACAAAAAAATATTCTGGAGATGGAAATTTTCCAAAAACCTGCAAGGGATTTAATTTTTTTATTTTGGGAACATTGGAAAAGTTTGACGCATCAATATGGATATAAGGATTTCGATTACCAAAAAACAAAACAAAAAAAAACGCAAATTACTAGTACAACGGAATACTTTTGGTTATGCATTAAAGCTCTTTTGATTTATTTATAATATATTTATTTTAATATTTACGAACAAAACGAAAAAACTTATTTATAAAGCCGGAGGAATTGATAAAGGAAACAAAAAAAATATGAAAACACAAAAGAGAGGGTACAATTCACCGCGTAGCAAAAGCGTTGGCGTTAAAAATTTTTCCCTTTTATTCTTGGTTATTATAGGCCATCTTGTCTTTCAACATATTAATTACAGGGTTCTTTGCTTAAATTTTAAACTCTTTAAACTCTTTTATCTTCTTCTTTAGTTCAATTTTTCTTCTTTTTCAATATTCATCCTCTTCAAAACATTTTTTATCTGACTCACAAAATCATGACACAATCATGGAATATTTCATACTGTTCCTTCGTCTCCACATATTTCTTCTTATCCTGCCCCCCCCCCCTATTCCTTTGTTCTACAACCTCCTTATAAATTCTGATCGTTCCCATTTTCAAAGTATATGCTCTCCTGTCGCATTTTTTTCTGTCAGATGTTCATTAAAATTGTCATGTTCTGTTATATATTCTATTATCGGTGATGTTAATTGGAGCCAAGTCGTTTCATATATTTTGTCTTTTACAAGTTGTATGTCATTCGTTCTTTTGTCGACTTGGTCCAATTAATCTGCCATCTCTCCAGCAAACTCTTCAGTACAATATTTATTGATGTCTTGTCCTCGCGTGGTTCTTCTTTACCATTCAATGTTATTCGTCCCTTTTCCCGTAGTATTCGTCTACACCGAATCTTCTGTATGTATACATCGATCAATAATGTCATATATCACCTCTAGACCGTTTGAGGAAACAGTCCTATACGCTCCTCCAATCAGTAACAAGCATATTCTTTGTATACTCTTCAGTTGTGTCTCTACTAATTGATGAACTAACCTGTGTGGCATCCAGGTTGGAAAGTTATATATCAATAGCTTCCTCTTATCTTAGGTCTTATCAAGGGCTCTAATGACCTTGGCGAGCCCGAAAGCCCCATTAAAGAAAGCTACCTTTCATAAATTTATGACGTCCTTGTTTTCAATGTTATGTTTCATCAGCCCCACTCGTAATAGTCCGTAATATATTTTCTTGGCTTTTTCGGTACAGTATGTGATGTGTTCAATGAGCAGTAGCAACCTTTCATCCATGACGTCTCCTAAATAACAGATCTTTCGCACTATTTCTATCGTATTGCCACATAGTTTCGAAGTCGTGACTGTTATGTTTGGCATAGACCACCCGATTCACATTCCTTTCCTTAGCATCTTCATTTTTATCATTTATTTGAATTACTCTTATGTCCCAGTACCCAAAAAAGTTATAACCTGGGTTCTTATTATCCCTCATTTAATCTAAATCAAACAGTCAATATTTATTATTCTTAGAATATCTTAAATTTGTTTTTTCCCTAAAAAATTGTATCTCTCTTGTTCCATCTTCTTCTCTCTTCCTATTAATTTTTATATCTCTTTTGTTAATTTCCTCATTTCGAAAAAAAACTTTTATTTCTATTATTCGTACAGTTTATTCTCTAAAAATTTCAAATTTTTGTTTTATTTTAATAAGCTCATGTTTGTTTCTGTTACGGCCATATATGCAAAAACGCTCTACTATATTAATAAATTCTCCTCGTTCATTTCTCTGCAAGTCACAGTCGAAAAGGAAACGGCATTTTCGTCTTTGCAAGCTAGATGTAAAGGAAAACTCCATATCTACTAATATTGTTCGTAAATCACATCGTAAGTTATCCTCGTAAGACCATTAAGACCGTCGGAAACGATACCTGAGGAAAACGCATTTTTGAATTCGTTTCAATGTCTACATCGAGTAAATTTACGCCCTGAAATTGATTGATACTTTCATTAGGCATCCTCATTGGCCCATACGATTCTAATGAGATGCCAATTACGTGTAGTTACTCGGGTTTCTAATGATGTGGAGAATATTTTTTTCATCCTTTCCCCTGAACTCACGAGAATTCTATTGAGTGTGTTGTCTCTCAGCCTCTCTATCTCAACACAAAATTGTATTTTCTCCCTCTCCTGCTACTCCGACGCTGTTCCCTTTCTCTCGCTTCGTACAGCTGAGTAAGTACATGCACGTACTTCCCCCCAGTCAAAAGAAGTAGCTCATTGTGTTCTTTATTCATAACTGCATTGAATTCTTCAAAAACTCTCGCTAAGAACAATTAAATCCTGTGCATACAACGTTTGAGGATCAGCTTAATCAATAGTGCATTCATAGTATTCATAGAAAGATCCATTGCGAATACTGGTATAATAGAGCTATTATAGAATTTATTATTATTTTTTATTATTTTTGAAAAATTCAATGCTTTATTATGAATAAAGAAAACAATGAGCTACATCTTTTACTGGTCGAATATTGGCTTCATCGAATACTGGTATAATAACTCTATTAGCTTGACGTTGACGAGCCCTAAAGCCCCACAAAAAAACTCTATTATCCTCACGATAAAGAAACAGAGAAAAGAGTATGAACAAAGAAGACATGCCTATAAATTATGAAGCTCGAAGCCTGTTTGTCCGTTAGAGCGCATATAGCTCGAGAACCACTTATCCGATTAACATTACCCTTTTTTAAATCCACATTCCGCTATATGTTATCTACCAATGTTTTAGTCTACGGCATGTCCTGACTGGCATGAGGATGCGATCATTATGTTCAGGATTAACAAAAATAATCCAAACAAAAATAATTCAAAAATTGGCGAAGTAATAATAAAGAATTTGGCCAAACCGCAAGAATTTTGTCTGGTAATTTCCAAAGGCTGATAACATCATTACAGCAAATAATTCAAGATGTCTTAAGTATATTTTCAATTATTATTGGGTATTCATTTTTGCAAAGTATAAATAAATTGTGTCTTCCTTGAGAATTGCCTATTTTTTCATTGCGTGGACTGTCAGTCACAAACATGCGCATCATAACAAAAATGAATATAAATAATGAACCAAAACAATTTCATGCCTAATTTTTGAATTCGATTTCGATACACTGATTTCGAAACTATTCAAAACTATTTTCCTACATGCTATTATTGTTTTGTTATTATTCATATAAGTTAATTTTAACCTTAGCACGGTTGTGTACATTAATTATGTTGCCCCTTCCTGACCCGGGTTTTCCTCCAGTTTTTCTTCGGATAGAGGCGGACTTTATATACAGGCACTCTAAGCTCTTGTCTAGGGGCGGAGGTGTATTGTAATAATTAATCTCGAATTAAGAATTATTTTAATACTTGCGATATATAAACAATATATCCCAAATACTCTATAGTTCGACAATGTTGCGTACTTGTGAATGATTTATTTTGCGTTTTATTAAATACAATTATGTTGGTATTATGTTGAGATAATAACACGTAGTTAACTTTTTATTCTTTCTAACGAGCTTTCTGAAATGTTAACTCCGCCTCAATCTTAGGGCCCTTGATTGGAATTTCTGAGATGGTTCCTTGCTTGCTCCCGGAGAGTAAATTAGTTTATTGTCCTCTTCGTGGTCATAGTTTGTAACTGCTTTTTTGAAAATACATTTCTTTAAACTGAGTTTTCACAAGCTTTTCTACATCCAAAAGGAAGATTTCATCTCTACTGCCTTCCACAATAACTCATCCACTACCGCAAACGATGTGGACGCCGTCACATCCTGTCACATACAAAATGTAGAAATATAATAAAAGCGTTTCAATTTTGGAACCATAGTTTTCTCAATGGAATTTTAATGTTAACAACAGTAGCATACATCGCACTTCTGCAACGAAACACACGTAATAACCCAAGTAACAACGATCTGTTCGTAGTTGCGGACAGTTACCGGAATGTGTGACTTTTGTCTGGACTGATAACTCACGGCTCGTTACTGGCTATGTCGATAGGATCAAGTTAAATCTGCTTACAGTATATGGGCAAGCTTGCATGAGTTGTGAGTGACGCAGAAGTCTAGTCATCCCCGCTACCTCAAGGGAGACTTCACCCGTTGTCACGTGACCTCTGGTAGCCGCAGAACTCATGGGAGGGGAAAGCGAAATGTTTGGGATAAGTAAAATCTTTCAGCAGAGAATGTGTCAGCTCAGGTCGCATCACCTTTATTTAAATTATCACAGTCGTCCAGAAATAAGGAAAGGTTTACTGACGGAACAGAAAACACTTAAGGAAGAAAAAGAGATACTTTACCAGTGGCCTCACTATACCTCCCGGGATCCCCGGTCAAGGTCACGTCAGACTAAAATATTTTTGACAGTTTTTTTTTTAATTAACCATCAACAATTAAGGATGATTTTGCAGATAATTTTCTATTGTTTTTAATTTTGAAAATGAATGTTCTGCTGTTGCAACCGTCTCGGGAATAACTAAAAAATAATAAATGTACAGGAAGACGAAAGGGAAGCTAGCGAAGGAGTAAAATACTCAATGAGTACCAAATAATCCAATTCCGTGGCAGAACACAACTTCGCAATCTATTCCTTCAGTCAACGTCTCAACGCCAGTAACCGCTTAAACCGTTGATCAGTTACATCGCCATGATATTTATTTCTAAATTTTACTCATTGTTTACAAGTTTCTGATCTGAAAACTGTAATTAAGCCCGTGACTGAATGATCATAAATGTGTCCACTGTTTCATTCAATCCAGAAAATCGTTTGTTTGATTGACTAGTCACAACATTCAAACTAACACAATACGCGTTAACTCGAAATAGTATTTCGCCATCAGACAGACATTGATCATAGCTAAGTTCGTCGAAATGACGTTTTGTAATTTTTAATGGTTTGTCACAAAATTCGACTTTTACAACCCACTCAATACCACCAAATTTGGCTTTGTCAAATTCGCCTCGAAAATTTACCAAATCTTTGCGAGCTGAATTAAATCTCGAACTTCAACATCAAAGATTAACATCAAATTTTGCAAGTTTTGTGATGTAAAATAAAATACAATCAAAATATTTGAATGAAGCCCATCTTCAAATACAAACTCAGACGTTTCCACATTTTTTTTCCATATTGGACGCATTCACTTGCTTAGATGCAGTTTCACTTGATAAAACTATTTTTGACTATGTTTGTAAAAATTAAGTTTCAATATAATATTTTTACTATTTAAACTAACAAAACTAAATCTTATCATCAGAACTTCATATTTAAAGTTCCTGACATTTTGAGGAAACTTCTTATATCACATTATGGCTCTATGCAAAATAAATTTTTAATAACCTTACACTACATTGTACAAAAATATATTATTACTGGTAAGATTAAATGGAATATTTTGCACTGGGAAGGATGGTAAGTTGATATAAAATAGAAGAAAAGTTGAATAATTAATATTTGAACATAAATAGAAGAGGCAGAATGCAGTCATACAGCACCAATGCTAGGCAAGCAGTGGTAGAAGAAAACAACAATGTTTTGTTTTTCCAATAAGTATTACCACCAATCAGGGTGTGAATTAAAGGGGAAGAAACCTAGGAATTTCCCCCCTTTTGACTTATTTCCCCACTTCTACATAGTATATTTATTCTCAACCAACAAAAAAAATTCCACCTCTCATTATAGTCAACTGTAATTGTCAAAATTAAGCATTAATTTTGACTAATGTGCCGACAATGTTTCATTTTTAAGACTTATTGAGAATTTTCTTAATATCTTTGGTAAGTCATCTTTCTTTCCACATTTATAACACTTATCTCTTATTTTTATTCCAGACACAACATTAGAATTAGCTATATTGAATCAATTCATTTTAAATGGTGTCTAATGCAATGTATGTGGATCTTTATAATAAGGCAGTCTAGGAATCTTCATTGTAAGAAAAATAAATTAAAACATATTAGACAAGTTAGACAGGTTAAAAAAAAAAGAATATATAGTATATCAGAATTAAAAACAAAATTATAGAAACTATAAGGTCCTTTGAAATAGCTTTCCCCCCCCC